>JAJOZX010003172.1:30000-537417 GCA_023014485.1 Bathynomus jamesi | reverse complement strand
CTGCTCTTTGAGGGCTCTTTCACACTCTAATTTCTTCACGATGAAGCCTTCTTTTCTCTTCTCTCTTTTTGCAAGAATTTGGTCTACTGTACCATGCTACTTTGTGTAGGATCTTCTTGCTGGCTTAAGAAAAAGCTTGTCTTCTTCATTTGACATCATCAAAAGGGCATTAGAGTGACCAATATCAAGAATTTCAGCCTTAATTTCATCTTTAAACATAGCTTCTTCAATACGGCATTTTTCCTCGGGCCTTTTTCTGTTTTTCATCAATTTATCATAAACAGCTTATTAAAGAGTCATCTTTCGGATGGCACTGTCTCTACGCATTGTGGGAATCCTGACTTTCTCCCAGTAGGTCATCACTTCATCTAAGCAAAGATTAATGGATCTTCTTCGTCCCAATTTTTCCTCTTTTTGATGGAAGAAATATTTTGCAAAACTTGCAGTTTTGTAGGTAAGCGGCAACAAAGTATATCGTTATATAAATGGCCAATGAGCCAAACTTTAGTTTTAGAACGAGTAGCCATTTTTAGTTTAAAAAATTAAATTTCTGAAATAGTAAAATAAACCAGTTAAATTAGGAGATAAAAAGGATAACTAAAAGGTTCAAGCCAATTAGGCAAAGCCTTTAATTTAGAGTTGACCAATTAAGGATAATATATTTTATCCAAAATTTTTGTTTTCCTTATTAATAATTTTCTCTGAAAATAATGATCTAAGATTGTTTTTGTACTCTATTAACACCAAAAATTTCTTAAATAAGAAGAAATTTTTTCATAAGTTGCAACTCAAGAGTCGAGTTGATCATTGATGTTCTAAGCGCACCTATTCATTGGAAAATTTTTATAAGTCATTAAATCTCGGGACCCCTAAATATTCTCATATTTGACAAACATTTTGCTGACATGTCTATCGGTCCAAAGGAACAAGGGCATTAATGTGGAACAAGGATTTCTTCAACTTTATAATTACCCCCCATTTTGGTCCACACTAATATATATATATATATATATATATTATGCGGGTTGCTTCTACAGAGCTTCAATTTAATATTTAGGAGAAATCCAATGACAAGGAGAAATGTAAATGCCATGAAAAGTCTTCTTTATTGCGCAACGTTTCGAGCAATACGCTCATCTTCAGGCTGTTTAATAACAATGTGAAATTAAAATCATATTGAATGAAAAACAAACAGAAATTTCTATAACCTATTCGTAAAGACAAATTTTAAAAGACTGAGAAAAGAGGGTTAAGTTCTAAGTTATACAGATTTACATATAAAAATTAAGAAGTTATTTTTAAATACATGTAGTAAATGTGAAATTAATCACTGGAAAAATTACCAATAGTACACTGGAACAATGGAGCTATCTACCTTACACAGCAGTATCCGAGGCCGACTAATTTGAGCAGAGGAAACGGGAACGAAGGATGGCGAGGGAGATAGGGGAAGGAGGGATTATAAGGAATTGGGGAAGGAGGAGGGATCATAGCAAATTGAGAGGGACGGACGATGAGTCAACATTCAGACTAGGGGACAATGCTTTAATGAAAAGGGATTCTAAAATTCTTAGTGAGTTGGGACAAGTATTACAACCAAGAATTTTAAAATTGTCTAAAGTGACATCAATTTTGCATTTGATGCTATGTTCACGAATGCTGGAGGCTTCCTTAGTTTTTTAAAATTTTACCTGTTCGGCCACTTATTCCCATATGCGAATAAAATCTAGCCCTGAGAGACGAACAGTGCTGCCGATGTAATTCCCAAGGAGACACCTGGGGCAGGTAAATAAATATACAACACCGCTACGCAACGAGTCAGGGGTTCGATCCTTCGCTGAGAAAAAGCTACCTAAAGACGTTTTATTAATAAATATGATGCGGAAATCAGTATGATAAAAAAATTTCCTTAACAATTTTGTAAATTTAAGCTTAAATTCCTTATTCAAGGGACCCATTTCAGGTACCAAGAAATATTTTATCCTTCGGCACTGTAATACATGGAAGTTGAGGGCTATAAACATTTTAAGAAGGATCTAATTAGTTTGTCTACATATTGAACAGGAAAACTATTATTAGTAAAGTATGATCTTAGATTATTAAATTCATCATTAAGTAAGGTAAAATTAGAGGTCAAATTATATCCTCTGAACAGGAGAGTTTTAATACAAGACATCTTATAGTTGAAATCAGTAAAACTAAAAAAATTCATGCCCAAACCAGTGAAAGTGGGTTTCCTATAAAACTGATGTAGTAATAGAATCACCGTTTTTCGAAATTAAAAGATCTAAGAAGGGGAGGGAGCCATTTTGCTCAGTTTCCATTGTATACGTTATATTGGGGTGCAAAGAATTTAGGAAGTTAAAGAATTGTTGCGCTTGTACCGCATTATCAAAGACTGCTATCGAATCATCAACGAAGCGTCGATAGAAAATTGGCTTGAGATGAGTGGGAGATTGTCTAAAAATTACACTTTCTAAATGAGTCATAAAAAAGTCAGCTGCTAACGGTCCGACTGGTGATCCATCCCTACCCCATCAATTTGTTGGTAACCTTATTGTTGAAAGTGAATAGCATTGTTTGAAGACCAATTCTAAAAGTTCCTTCAAATGAGACAATGAAAAACCATGAAAATTATCAACTGAGCTAAAAACCCTATCTAAAATAATGGCAATAGTTTCAGATACAGGTACATTTGTGAAAAGTGACTTTACATCAAAACTGACAAAAAACTTTTTTGAATCGAAGTTTTTACCCAGGAGTTCTTTTTGGAATTCAAACGAGTTATTTATAGTGTAAACATTTTTCGCAAAGGGGGACAGGAGACGAACAACAAATTTTGCCAATTGAAAGGTGGGTAAGTTATACGAAGCTAAAATAGGACGGAGAGGTGTTCCAGCTTTATGGATTTTAGGCAGACAGTATAATTGAGCAAGATTAGCACCAGATGCGAACAACTGAGAGTAAGTATCATTTTTTATTATCTTTAAGGACTTTAGTCGTGACAGAAATCTATTAACCTGGTCTTCTAACCTTACAATGACTTTATTTACAGGTTCTAGAATTTTTTGAATTTAGTAAGATCACTTAGGATTTCATTAGTTTTGTTTATGTAGTCCGATTTATTCAAAATAACCACTCCGTTACCCTTGTCTGGTCTAGTCACAACAATCTCCTGGTTCTTTGCCAAATTCTTAATACACTGCAAATCACTCTTCCTAAATATGAAAGATTGAAATTTAAGATTTCTAAGTTTAAGAAAAAATTCTTGAGTTAAATTTGAGAACTGACATTTGAGATTATTGAAATCCCCCACATGGGGAACATTTTTCAAGCCATTGAAAAATTTTTCAAAGTAAAGAAAAAACGAGGGCTTATATATTTGAAACAACGGAAGCTTAAATTGCAAACCAAGTGACAGTAAAAACTTTTCCCGAGGGGAGAGTGTGTAACTAGAAAGATTCGAAATTACCTTCTCTGAATTGAAAAAATTTGGTGAATTCATTCCCAAAGCCTTTAACTTACGTTCATGTGTTTCCAAGATGGTAGAGTGAAATTTTTCTAGTTCACGTTGTACAAGAGAAATTATTAATAAATAGTCCAACAACGACAAGGTATTTTTAAGAGTAGTTATATAATGCCCAAGAGACTTGTTATGCGAATCTGATATTTTGATTTTATAATTAATTTCATTATTTAATAAATATTCCAGGGACGATTGATAAAATTCAGAGTCATATAGATTATCACGGTAGAGTTTGAAGTAAACAAATTTCGGGAAAATCCTGCAAGTCCGACACATTTCAAGAAAATAACAGTCCAGTTTTGACTTGAGAAACTTTCGTGAAGTCTTCCAAACATGGCGATAAGCCCTGAGGCATCTTGTCCATACCTTGAATATATATAATTATGCGGGTTGCTTCTACAGAGCTTCAATTTAATATTTAGGAGAAATCCAATGACAAGGAGAAATGTAAATGCCATGAAAAGTCTTCTTTATTGCGCAACGTTTCGAGCAATACGCTCATCTTCAGGCTGTTTAATAACAATGTGAAATTAAAATCAATATTGAATGAAAAACAAACAGAAATTTCTATAACCTATTCGTAAAGACAAATTTTAAAAGACTGAGAAAAGAGGGTTAAGTTCTAAGTTATACAGATTTACATATAAAAATTAAGAAGTTATTTTTAAATACATGTAGTAAATGTGAAATTAATACACTGGAAAAATTACCAATAGTACACTGGAACAATGGAGCTATCTACCTTACACAGCAGTATCCGAGGCCGACTAATTTGAGCAGAGGAAACGGGAACGAAGGATGGCGAGGGAGATAGGGGAAGGAGGGATTATGGAATTGGGGAAGGAGGGGGATCATAGCAAATTGAGAGGGACGGACGATGAGTCAACATTCAGACTAGGGACAATGCTTTAATGAAAAGGGATTCTAAAATTCTTAGTGAGTTGGGACAAGTATTACAACCAAGAATTTTAAAATTGTCTAAAGTGACATCAATTTTGCATTTGATGCTATGTTCACGAATGCTGGAGGCTTCCTTAGTTTTTAAAATTTTACCTGTTCGGCCACTTATTCCCATATGCGAATAAAATCTAGCCCTGAGAGAGCGAACAGTGCTGCCGATGTAATTCCCAAGGAGACACCTGGGGCAGGTAAATAAATATACAACACCGCTACGCAACGAGTCAGGGGTTCGATCCTTCGCTGAGAAAAAGCTACCTAAAGACGTTTTATTAATAAATATGATGCGGAAATCAGTATGATAAAAAATTTCCTTAACAATTTTGTAAATTTAAGCTTAAATTCCTTATTCAAGGGACCCATTTCAGGTACCAAGAAATATTTTATATCCTTCGCACTGTAATACATGGAAGTTGAGGGCTATAAACATTATTTAAGAAGGATCTAATTAGTTTGTCTACATATTGAACAGGAAAACTATTATTAGTAAAGTATGATCTTAGATTATTAAATTCATCATTAAGTAAGGTAAAATTAGAGGTCAAATTATATCCTCTGAACAGGAGAGTTTTAATACAAGACATCTTATAGTTGAAATCAGTAAAACTAAAAAAATTCATGCCCAAACCAGTGAAAGTGGGTTTCCTATAAACTGATGTAGTAATAGAATCACCGTTTTTCGAAATTAAAAGATCTAAGAAGGGGAGGGAGCCATTTTGCTCAGTTTCCATTGTATACGTTATATTGGGGTGCAAAGAATTTAGGAAGTTAAAGAATTGTTGCGCTTGTACCGCATTATCAAAGACTGCTATCGAATCATCAATTGTTATTAAACAGCCTGAAGATGAGCGTATTGCTCGAAACGTTGCGCAATAAAGAAGACTTTTCATGGCATTTACATTTCTCCTTGTCATTGGATTTCTCTGATTTTATCAATCGTCCCTGGAATATTTTAAATAATGAAATTAATTATAAAATCAAAATATCAGATTCGCATAACAAGTCTCTTGGGCATTATATAACTACTCTTAAAAATACCTTGTCGTTGTTGGACTATTTATTAATAATTTCTCTTGTACAACGTGAACTAGAAAAATTTCACTCTACCATCTTGGAAACACATGAACGTAAGTTAAAGGCTTTGGGAATGAATTCACCAAATTTTTTCAATTCAGAGAAGGTAATTTCGAATCTTTCTAGTTACACACTCTCCCCTCGGGAAAAGTTTTTACTGTCACTTGGTTTGCAATTTAAGCTTCCGTTTTTCAAATATATAAGCCCTCGTTTTTTCTTTACTTTGAAAAATTTTTCAATGGCTTGAAAAATGTTCCCCATGTGGGGGATTTCAATAATCTCAAATGTCAGTTCTCAAATTTAACTCAAGAATTTTTTCTTAAACTTAGAAATCTTAAATTTCAATCTTTCATATTTAGGAAGAGTGATTTGCAGTGTATTAAGAATTTGGCAAAGAACCAGGAGATTGTTGTGACTAGACCAGACAAGGGTAACGGAGTGGTTATTTGAATAAATCGGACTACATAAACAAAACTAATGAAATCCTAAGTGATCTTACTAAATTCAAACAAATTCTAGAACCTGTAAATAAAGTCATTGTAAGGTTAGAAGACCAGGTTAATAGATTTCTGTCACGACTAAAGTCCTTAAAGATAATAAAAAATGATACTTACTCTCAGTTGTTCGCATCTGGTGCTAATCTTGCTCAATTATACTGTCTGCCTAAAATCCATAAAGCTGGAACACCTCTCCGTCCTATTTTAGCTTCGTATAACTTACCCACCTTTCAATTGGCAAAATTTGTTGTTCGTCTCCTGTCCCCCTTTGCGAAAAATGTTTACACTATAAATAACTCGTTTGAATTCCAAAAAACTCCTGGGTAAAAACTTCGATTCAAAAAAGTTTTTTGTCAGTTTTGATGTAAAGTCACTTTTCACAAATGTACCTGTATCTGAAACTATTGCCATTATTTTAGATAGGGTTTTTAGCTCAGTTGATAATTTTCATGGTTTTTCATTGTCTCATTTGAAGGAACTTTTAGAATTGGTCTTCAAACAATGCTATTTCACTTTCAACAATAAGGTTTACCAACAAATTGATGGGGTAGGGATGGGATCACCAGTCGGACCGTTAGCAGCTGACTTTTTTATGACTCATTTAGAAAGTGTAATTTTTAGACAATCTCCCACTCATCTCAAGCCAATTTTCTATCGACGCTTCGTTGATGATTCGATAGCAGTCTTTGATAATGCGGTACAAGCGCAACAATTCTTTAACTTCCTAAATTCTTTGCACCCCAATATAACGTATACAATGGAAACTGAGCAAAATGGCTCCCTCCCCTTCTTAGATCTTTTAATTTCGAAAAACGGTGATTCTATTACTACATCAGTTTATAGGAAACCCACTTTCACTGGTTTGGGCATGAATTTTTTTAGTTTTACTGATTTCAACTATAAGATGTCTTGTATTAAAACTCTCCTGTTCAGAGGATATAATTTGACCTCTAATTTTACCTTACTTAATGATGAATTTAATAATCTAAGATCATACTTTACTAATAATAGTTTTCCTGTTCAATATGTAGACAAACTAATTAGATCCTTCTTAAATAATGTTTATAGCCCTCAACTTCCATGTATTACAGTGCCGAAGGATATAAAATATTTCTTGGTACCTGAAATGGGTCCCTTGAATAAGGAATTTAAGCTTAAATTTACAAAATTGTTAAGGAAATTTTTTTATCATACTGATTTCCGCATCATATTTATTAATAAAACGTCTTTAGGTAGCTTTTTCTCAGCGAAGGATCGAACCCCTGACTCGTTGCGTAGCGGTGTTGTATATTTATTTACCTGCCCCAGGTGTCTCCTTGGGAATTACATCGGCAGCACTGTTCGCTCTCTCAGGGCTAGATTTTATTCGCATATGGGAATAAGTGGCCGAACAGGTAAAATTTTAAAAACTAAGGAAGCCTCCAGCATTCGTGAACATAGCATCAAATGCAAAATTGATGTCACTTTAGACAATTTTAAAATTCTTGGTTGTAATACTTGTCCCAACTCACTAAGAATTTTAGAATCCCTTTTCATTAAAGCATTGTCCCCTAGTCTGAATGTTGACTCATCGTCCGTCCCTCTCAATTTGCTATGATCCCTCCTCCTTCCCCAATTCCTTATAATCCCTCCTTCCCCTATCTCCCTCGCCATCCTTCGTTCCCGTTTCCTCTGCTCAAATTAGTCGGCCTCGGATACTGCTGTGTAAGGTAGATAGCTCCATTGTTCCAGTGTACTCTTGGTAATTTTTCCAGTGTATTAATTTCACATTTACTACATGTATTTAAAAATAACTTCTTAATTTTTATATGTAAATCTGTATAACTTAGAACTTAACCCTCTTTTCTCAGTCTTTTAAAATTTGTCTTTACGAATAGGTTATAGAAATTTCTGTTTGTTTTTCATTCAATATTGATTTTAATTTCACATTGTTATTAAACAGCCTGAAGATGAGCGTATTGCTCGAAACGTTGCGCAATAAAGAAGACTTTTCATGGCATTTACATTTCTCCTTGTCATTGGATTTCTCCTAAATATTATATATATATATATATATATATATATATATATATATATATATATATATATAAACGAAAACCAAAAACGAAACAAATACAGCGAAAACTTTTTTCTCACGAAATTATTATATTTATATTATTATTATTATTACTATTATCTTCGTTTTGCGCCTTCTCTGATTGGCCCTTTAATTCAAGATGGGTGACACTCTTTCTAAATTGCTTCAATTTGTGGCTTCTTGTTTGTGTCCTTTCATATTAATGTTTCCTAATGGACTTGAGGGTAAAAATTAAAAGGAGGGAAACAAAAAGGCAAAAAAAAAAGAACAATTTTGCCTTCGTCGTAATATATACTCGTGAGATAACTTGCTATCCTTATTGTTCAGAACCGCGAGCGTGACTTAATAAGGAATGCGTAACAAAGGTAGTTCAAATGGGGCTTCCGGAACGTATAACTGCTATTTATGTTCAGTCTCTTTGAAGCAACATGTGAAGGAGCTTAATAATGACGGTTCTTCCCTAACATATTTTCCTTCCCTTACTCACAAATGGTTTCATGCGTTTTTGCTTTCTCTTTGCAAAAGATGGGTTTCTTCTTTTGGTACGTTTATTAACCACACACACACACACACACACACACACACACACACACGTCCGTATAAGCCAGGTACCGACTTTTCTTAAATCCATATATCTAAACATTTTAATCAACCACAATTTAACCTAACCTTAGTGTCATTGAATTAAGAAAAGCATGATAAGTGTTTTTGACATAAATGAGGGCTCGAAGGTTAGTTTATGTTAAGCCATTAAATAGTGAGGCACTCGCTAATCTAACCTAACTTAACCAACCTAACCTAATCAGCACCAACAGATCTTTTTCCGACAATAAAAATATTTCTAGACTGAAAAAAATGATTACCGTTCCGAGGTACCAAAAGTGAGTGCTACTATAGCGTGCAGTCTACAAAAGAATTTGCGCTGAAGTGACCTGACCTGACTTGAATTTGTGTTGAACTGACCTGACGAATTTGTGCTGACCTGACCTGAAATGACTTGACTTGACTTTATCTTTGGGGACGACTGTGAGGTCAAGGCGGACTATAAAAGGAGGAATCATGAAGACAAATATTAGTTCAACTATATTAAAACAAAAAATTTAAAGGACAAATAAAACAAACAATTCATTCTATGGGATATAATGCCCGGTTAGATTAACTGAATGCCCGGTTAGGTCAACTGTATGCCCTTGACAATTGGTTAGGTTAAGTTGTGATATTTTCGTTAAAACTAACGAAAATATCACAACTTAACCTAATCAATCGTCAACGGCATACAGTTGACCTAACCGGGCATTATATCCCATAGAATGAATTGTTTGTTTTATTTGTCCTTTAAATTTTTCGTTTTAATGCAAGTGAATTTGTAAATATGTTGAAGACCGCACGCTATAGTGTAAATATCTTTGTAGATCGCACGGTATAGTAGCACCGAAAAGTGTTACCTCACTAAAAAATTACCCGACTACATCTGTGAATTATCACACACACGACCTAACTTATGCCCAGCTGGCAACGCACACGCATTTCATTTTCCCTCTCGTACAAGTTTTTACGGGTTTCAATTTCGTATATGTCAATACATGCAAAGCAGCTGCCTGACGAGCGTAACGGAACTGTCTTAACTGTCGTGATCTTACCCTTACGGAGATATCTGACAAGAGGGATGCTGACCCCATTTTAACTACCGGCAACCCAAAACACAATAAAATTTATTTAATACGAAACTTTAATAGATTCTCATTACGAATGTATTTTGGGTAGAAATATATCCTTTTTCAGTACATACAGGGTGGCCCAAAAGGTACCTACCAATATTAACTTACATTTTCTCCGAAACTAATTAATAGAATTCGATGAAAATTTGCTGATACACTACTACTTACGCCATTTGTTTAACAACAGTTTGGAGAGAATGTCTTTGGTTTGGGCTATCGGAAGCACTATGGAAGCGGCATTGATTGGCCTGCCTATTCGCCTGATCTCAACCCATGTGACTTCTTTTTGTGAGGATACCTCAAAGATAGAGTTTACCAAAGTAACCCAGAGACTTTGGAGGAGCTGAAATCATCGATTGAACGTCAAATCGTCGACATTCCGACAGAGGTTCTTCACAGCGTGGTATCGAATTTTGGGATGAGGTTGCGAAAAATCGTCGAACAGCACATTGAACACATGTCATATAAATGCCTTGAAATGCTGATTTAAATGGCGTTTGAACTATCTTTGTATTCTCAATAGTTTTGGTGAAATAAAGGCTTAAACTTGGTACGTACCTTTTGGGCCACCCTGTATATATATATATATATGTACTGTACGTATATATATATATATATCACACACACACACACACCATATAACCTTTGGTGTCCTTCCGCCCGAATTGTTCATTCTGACGAAGGTCAAGCTTTTCACTCCACCTTAGACCTGCAGTTTAACGTGGAATCCGAACCACACCCAGCAGCAGCCCATCGTCTAGGCTCTAGGCCATCCGGGACACCCGTTTATCTACCAACCACTTTCTTTATTGTGTGGGAGGATGAACAGCTGGGTTTTTCTGCGCGCCGGCTGCCGTCACCGGGTCTCGATCTCGGGGCCGATGGATTCGTAGCCAGCGACGCTAACCACTACACCACCGAGACGCATATATATTATAGATGGTTGGCAAAATTAGACACCACAACGATTGTCCTTAAGCACAAATGGCAAAGCTTACCAATGGAATGCCAGAACGTGGGTCATCTTTACATAATTTGAAGGGGAAAGAAACACCATTCTAAATACAGTGATTTAATAAATCTGTTATTACTTATTCACTGTTATCAAATCAAAAACTATGGAAAAAACCAAAAGGTGTCAATTTAATTTTCTCAAACCTTTGTTTTAGAGATGTACCGACTAGTCGGTAAATTGTCGGAAGTCGGCACAGTCGGCCTATTCAGCCGACTACTCGTAGTCGGCTAAGTTGCTAAGTTTTTGCTAAATATCTAATTTAATTAAATGATTTTGAGGATTTACGTTTAATATTGCGAGCATTGAATTTATAAATGTTATGTTACATAACTTACATTAGCCTCGTAAACGTTTGTTTTTAGGTGTTGTAAATGTAAATATCTATTTTTTGTTGTTGCTGTCGAGCTAACAATAAAATATTTGTACAAATAAACTTATATCCGACTCTGACTTTGATTCCTTAGCTCGTATCGTTGGATCCGTCTTTTAACCAAGGGTGAACACAATGCATTTTATTATCAACACTAGGACAAATAATATTCTATTATGGTGAAATGACTTTTGTCACCAGTCAGGCACGCATTAAATTTATATGCAACATATACCAAGAGCTCTAAATTGCGTACGTATTACGGATATATTTAAATAAAAATTAATAAGTGTGTAGCAGCCATGAAATTAAAATACTTTTGTCCGCAAACCTGAGTAAGAATGAGTTCTTATAGTCGGCCGACTTTTGAAAGCCAACTAGTCGGCAGTCGGCCATAATACGCAGTCGGTACATCTCTACTCCGCGTGTGTGTGTGTGTGTGTGTGTGTGTGTGTGTGTGTGTGTGTGTGGTGGAAAAAATTCAATGATACTTGGAGTAATAAGGACGGGAAAACTAAACTGGATTATAGAGGGGTATAATGGAAAAATAATGAAATCTAACTACAAAACAAGGAAAAGTTAAGGTATTAAAAGTTTTTCCGAAATTTTATTCTGGATTTAGTTTAGTTGTTTTTTTCTTGTTCGGGGGGGGGGGGGGGGGGATTCTATCGTATGACGTAGTTTTCTTTAATTCTGTTCAGTTTGAGTTTCAATTAGTGTTTTACCGTGTTAAGTCCGCAGATATACTGTACGAATATATATAAAATTAAGTCTACGTGTGTGTGTGTGTGTGTGTGTGTGTATTGTGTATATATATATATATATAAATATATATATATATATATATATATATATATATCGTAAAGAACGACGCTTTGTATAGGAGAATTATCCGCGCAAGATGAGAGCGAAAGAACGAAACAAATGAAAAATGAGGTAACCACCCGGGAATCGAACCCGGGATCTTCCGATTGCTGGTCAGATATGATAACCATTACACCACGGGCCTCACCCAATCAAATGTCGTAATTCCTCTACATGCGCGCAGAAACCAATGCCCCAAAGGGGCACCTCCGCATGCCGTAACATTATATACATTATAACTGCAAACACGCAGTATAATTAACGTAAAGAACGACGCTTTGTATAGGAGAATTAACCGCGCAAGATGAGAGGGTGGTTACCTCATTTTTTAATTTGTTTCGTTCTTTCGCTCTCATCTTGCGCGGATAATTCTCCTATACAAAGCGTCGTTCTTTACGTTAATTATACTGCGTGTTTGCAGTTATAATGTATATAATGTTACGGCATGCGGGAGGTGCCCCTTTGGGGCATTGGTTTCTGCGCGCATGTAGAGGAATTACGACATTTGATTGGGTGAGGCCCGTGGTGTAATGGTTATCATATCTGCCCGGCAATCGGAAGATCCCGGGTTCGATTCCCAAGTGGTTACCTCATTTTTTCATTTGTTTCGTTCTTTCGCTCTCATCTTGCGCGGATAATTCTCCTATACAAAGCGTCGTTCTTTACGTTAATTATACTGCGTGTTTGCAGTTATAATGTATATAATGTTACGGCATGCGGGAGGTGCCCCTTTGGGGCATTGGTTTCTGCGCGCATGTAGAGGAATTACGACATTTGATTGGGTGAGGCCCGTGGTGTAATGGTTATCATATCTGACCGGCAATCGGAAGATCCCGGGTTAGATTCCCGGGTGGTTACCTCATTTTTTCATTTGTTTCGTTCTTTCGCTCTCATCTTGCGCGGATAATTCTCCTATACAAAGCGTCGTTCTTTACGTTAATTATACTGCGTGTTTGCAGTTATAATGTATATAATGTTACGGCATGCGGGAGGTGGCCCTTTGGGGCATTGGTTTTTGCGCGCATGTAGAGGAATTACGACATTTGATTGGGTGAGGCCGTGGTGTAATGGTTATCATATCTGACCGGCAATCGGAAGATCCCGGGTTCAATTCCCGGGTGGTTACCTCATTTTTTCATTTGTTTCGTTCTTTCGCTCTCATCTTGCGCGGATAATTCTCCTATACAAAGCTTCGTTCTTTACGTTAATTATACTGCGTGTTTGCAGTTATAATGTATATATATATATATAGTGGACCTAGTTTTAGCCGTTTAAGGTGATAATGATTTAATTGTATGCAATGACTGTTTGCTTATTAATGAAAGGCTGGGTTAATAATTTATGATGTCATACAGTATCACCGATTGGAATAAGTGGTTATTTGATTAGGCCCACCATACTATTGGAAGTGACCGAAAAGGCAGCGAGGTCACCAGCTTGGTTTACACCCAAGCAAATTAATATTAAGGTTATAAAAGACACCTTATAGTTTGTTTTGTATTTTATTATGAAAATAAAGCCGTTATTTATTCACTGTGATATAACAAAGAATTGACAGTAATTAATTGGTAGTTTTACGTTATGCTTATGACATAGACTTAGCTAATAAGATGAAATGTTAATAGCTTAATTGACACGTAATAAATAATGTACTCACTGATGGTATGTAAATGGCATGCGACATGGAACATTGAATGGGCCTAGTATATGATATAAAGAATGCACGTGCGTTTGGTACATTGAATAGAATACTTGACACTGATTAAGTAAGCTAAATGATTGCATGGATGCACATAGAATAATTGATGCGGCCTAATAATAATGGATTGAAATGCTTGCACAAATATCATTTATATCTAAGAACATTATGTGATGTTAAATGATTACGTCAAGAGAATATTTAGTTAACACACAAATATGAATTGAACATAATGACGGATGATACGCGGAATTACGGTATTGAAATGACACTTGAATTGGATGACAGGCCTACTGCGTTCTTTCACGAGAGTCAGTTGGAACGCTTGATTACACACTTTGGGAGTATAGCCTACCGTTCGGCGGTAGGCTAATGTAGGCTTCACAAGAGTACTTAGAATAGGAGGTACTTATCTTAGGACGATGTAACCTTGTTGAAGGCGGGTTGAAGACGAACCATTTAACGCAGATTCGAGTTGTCGTTGTCCGTTAAGCCTCTTGAGATGATGGATGTAGGCTTCGTTCGGAAGCCTGAGGTGATGTTACTTCTCGAGGTGCAGGATGGTTTTATGATCTTGCAGGCGTAGGCCTGTGGTGCTGAATATATCTCGAGGAATGTGGAGAAACTTGAAGGCCGACCCGGCAAACCGCAGGCCCGAAGCGATTCCGGTTGGGCCTCGAAGGATTGCTTCTGCAGGCGTTCTGTGGATCTTACTTGATGATAATTTGTAGGCCTTGAAGGAAGCAGCAGGTCGCGCCCCCAGCAAGGGGGGCCGGAAAGCGGTTGGTGGACGTGTTGCTCACGTTCGATAATGTGAGTACGAGTGAGTGAGTGAGAATGAAAGCAAGTGGAAGCTCGCTTTATACGTAGTTCCTGTGACGTAGGACTTCGCGCCAATTCTTAAGACGCCTTCTCCGCGCGTCCTTTCGTTGATAAAGGCTTACGTTCGTGCCTTTTGGGAAGAAACAGACTTTCCATTGTTTGTTTGCCCACGTGTGTTTTCCAAGACTATTGATGGTAGCGTGGAAGGAAAGTATTTCTGTCTATTTGTTGGTTTATTTCTTGTCGATCCGCTATATATATATATATATATATATATATATATATTATATATATATATATATATGTACAGGCCTGTATACGGACTGTTTGCGATTGCGGATACTTGTGGTTTCGGTTCAGCTTGTGTAGAGCAAGCCTGAAGTGGTACGAGTGTTACTGTGATTGATACAAGTAAATCTATGCTGCCTTATGGAAAAAACAAACTTGCGGGGCATCTTGCTCTTGAAAAATCATGCACCAGGACCGATAGTAACTGTGGTGTTTGCAATACGAACTAACGAAAATTGTAATAAATTGAATACGGATATTCTTTGGACTAGACTAACAAAGAGCATTGTTGTTTTCAGTGGTGATGAACCACGTATAAAAGCCTCATCAGTACTTTGACCCTCTATTTTCTTGGCAATGCTACTGCGAGCTGTTCCTACCGTGAAATGGGGGTATGCGCGGAATGGTGCTCTATGTAAAAATAATGTTTACCTTCAACAGTACTTCCACTTAAACTATGAATGTATCAATGATTGAATATATATATATATATATATATATATATATATATATATACACAGTGTTGGGCACTAAAGCGTTAATCCGATAACAGTTAATTAACGAAGTTAACTTTTTCTAACGGACTATTAACGGAAGTTAATTTCCATTTATCGTTATCGGACCAGTTAACTTCCGATAACTCGATATTTAGTCTGTTAAAGTCCGTTAACACGTTAACTGCGAGGAGTCCCGCTCCGCGAATGAATTCAAACCGCCAAAACTTCAGTCTGCTAATTCCGTCCTCTGCCGCAGTGGAACGGCTCTTCTCTCTCGGCAAGGACATCCTGAGGCCCAAGAGGTCAAGACTGGCAGTTGGGCCTAACTTTGAGAAGTTGGTCTTTCTGAAGGGCAACCAGCACATTGTGTCATAGTCTTTAATAAATGTGCCTAAAATTTAATTTTACCTTTCAGTTCCCGCCATAATAATTCTCTGGTAAATTAAAATTTAGTTAATGGTTAGTGGTTACAAGGGTTTCAAAACATGTAATCAGTACATTTTTTATTAAAAATAAAAAAAAAGTTATTAAGCAAAAAAGTTGCAAAACTTGATAAAAATACAGTTAAATACCTATTTATTGTTGGATTTTGCATAAATAAACTTTTTCTATGGGTTTTAAAGCTTTTTTCCTTGATTTTTTTAAATGTTAGTAAAGAAATAGTTATCGTTAACGGATTATCGTTAACTTCCGTTAACTTTGTAGTAAAATTATCGGATTATCGTTATCGGAGTTAAAAATTGGGGTTAACGGATTATCGTTATCGAAGTTAACTTTTTGGTTAACGGTGCCCACCACTATATATATATATATATATATATATATAGTGTCTGTGTGCGTGTGTGTTCTTATAAAGAAGAACGTTTTTCAAACAGTTGAGGCAATTTCTTTATTCTTCACAGGCCATTTTTTCTTTTCATGGCTGAAACAGTTTCTTAAATTTAAATTTTTTGGTTAACCATTCTGTTATCTAACTTTTAGTGAGAAGCACACTGTGCTCAACGCTGAATTTACTACCGAATATTACGCCGTTAGAGCATTTTGCTAAAAACTTAAAAAAACGTATCATCTTCAAATGTTCGTTCGTCCTTGTAGAAAAGGGATTTCACGGCAAACAGCGGAGACATGAACATATTTTTGTGGGTACTTTGGGTACTTTGAACAATAATTTATAGATACAGTATATGTATATGTATACAGTATACGCAAAACAAGTTAGTGCAAATATAGTTCTGGATGCATATATAATCACCCTAAAAGATGTTTCTACAGGATGAGGAGTGGAAGTTGCAGGTACAGAGCAAAATACTACTTCCACTCTTCTTTGTGCAGACAATCTGTTAGGGAGAAAAAATGTCTAAATGTGGAGTGCCTGTATTTTCATATTAAGGATACCTAAAGAAGAGAGGGAAAAATAACAACTGAAACCCTAAATAAAAGAGGTAATATCAGTGCCATTGAGTACGTTTTTAAGAAGAAATAATAGAAGAACAACTGCCCCTTCTAATGAGGAAGACTGAACTTTGCAGATATACAGGGTGTTTATAAAGTCCCAATCTATTTCAGTGAAAACGTAGCAAAAAGGGTAAAATTCAATAACAATATAATAGAAGGCATACATTTAATGAATATTAATTATATGATTCTAAATGAGCACCATCAGTATCTCTACAAAGTTCGAATCTGTCAGCAGCATTGCGGAACACATTTTGGAGCATGACGTAAATGTCCCAGCTTCATTCAGATGGCATTTTAAACACCGTCGTCTTTCAACAAAATGGGACACCTTGTCATTATGCAAACATTGTTCGGGAGTACCTAAATGAACGATTTCCAAATCCGTAGATCGGACGTGGAGGCAACAGGCCATGGGCGGCTCGATCTTCTGACCTAACGCCCTTGGATTTCTTTGCATGGGGCTTTATCAAATGAAACGTCTATCAAGCGAGGGTTACAGATCTGCAAGATTTATGTGCTCGTATCGTAACAGCAGTTACAAAAATAACCCATGTCATGCTCCAAAATGTGTTCCGCAATGCTGTTGACAGATTCGAACTCAGTAGAGATACTGATGGTGTTCATGTAGAATCACATAATTAATATTCATTAAATGTATGCCTTCTATTATATTGTTATTCAATTTTACCCTTTTTGCTACGTTTTCACCGAAATAGATAGGGACTTTATAAACACCCTGCATGTACCCAGCAATACAGACACCACTTACCCGTCCAACACCACCTTCCTGTCCAACACTACCTACCATTAATTCAACAGCTATAATAGTATCAACGGCCGCACCCCCAGTACTCCCAGATGCAACTACCCAGTAGGGTGGAGTGAAAAAATCAAAAGTGCCAGGATCAAAATTGAGTTGGGTGTAGATAGTTGTCTTTTGTCCAGGATTAAACTTTAAAACTGATTTTGGGTGGTTGTATACAAAACTGACTGCTATTGACCAATTTATACAAATCGTATGTGCGCGCGACCAAAGTTTGAATTCAGTGACCTATCTCTGGTTCTGGACATGATAGAAAGACAATTTAAAAACTGTTTATGATGTATTTTTTACCTCTGAAGCATATTAAAACATTTGCAGAGGGCTGCTGGCTCAATAATGCATCAAAAACTCCATATATTTTTCTTATTTTGGGCCAAAAATTGCAATTTTCAGCCTTTTTTTTTTTGCAAATTTTTTAGACAATTTGTGGTAAATATGTACAATTTTCTACTGAAATATTACAAATCAACTTAAGATTAACTTAAAGTATCATTCATTAAACAAAGTAACAAAAAATAATCATCTAAACAGCTTCAGAATATTGTATTTTTGTATTGAACACTTTCATCAGTTTCCTTGATTTTATCTTTTGTCGAATAATGCCATCACGACGTTCAAATCCTACTACAGTTGAGGAAGCCCATGTTACAAGTTTAATGTGCCTCTCTACAGCCTGATTATGACAACAATTTACCTTCCTCTTTTCTTATGGCTTTACGATATTTTTCACGTTCTCTTCTCAGCTTGTTCCTGCGAAGTTCATAGTGCAAATTTACTCAATTTTAAAGACAGTTATTTAGGCAAGCTCCATAGGTTTTGCCCAACAATATTTAAATTTCAACACTTGTTTGAAACGTATGCCTTTTTGTGAAATACTTGATTTGAATCAGATACTAATGTACAAGATAATTAGACTGTTACCTGTCAATTACGTTCATCTTATCAGTAGTAGTGATAATTCCATAATCCTCTAAAACTGCTGATGCAACTGCTGCTCCGGCTCTGTCACTTACTTGATACCTGGTAAAAGACATTTATTTTATATCAAGTTAATATTCTAACAAGATGTTCATTGGACAGCAGTATCCAAGATTTGGACTCTAACTATTAGCAACGTTGCATGGATTATAAATCATTTTCTCAAAGGTATTGTCAACAGAGCAACAAGTGTGTTCAAAGCATACTCATATTTTAAACTATACAGTATACCTTTCACACTGCCGAGCGAGGTTTGGTAGACTCTTCCTATTTTGTTGTCCTCGATTCCTGTTGTTCACTGACACCAGCTGTTTCATCGTGATTCCAGGCTGCCCTGACTTGAGAGACTGTCGAGATCACTGTCATGTATTGCTGCTGAGCTTGATGGAACAACTTGAAAACCTCTTCTGAGCTCTTCCCTGGGGATAATAAAATACAATATGATTATGATACAAGATAGTATTTGTAGCACAATCATTTCAAGAAACCCAGAATTTTTGGTGGCCATTAATCAAAAGTTTTTAATTTATGTAGATCAAACTCACTGATTCTTTTCTTTTGCTTGCTCCTGCTGTACTCCTCTCCTTTTATATATGATGTCTGCCGATGTAAGGCGTTCCTTAAAACCAACAAATCGTCCTATTCTAGTTGTTTTCTGGCCCTCATAGAAAGCATAGTCTTCTTGTCATTTTTAGTTGATACAGATGTTCCAAATCTCTTCTCCGATTTGAGTCCTCACAGAAGATGTCAAACAACTTGGGAAGTTTTTTCAATGAAGGAAGAAAGATCACTCCGGAACTTGTCACCATGTTTCTTTTTTGGATATCTATCAAACCTACAAAATTACCAAAACTTTAATGTTGTGAATACAAATTTCAATTATAAACCCTAAGTTAAGTTCTAGTCAAAACAGAATTTATTACCAATCATTCTTATGATTTGCAAATCACTGAATCACATGATCATGTTAATAAAATTACTGTCACAAACAAATAAATGTAACTACAAAATTTACAAAAGTATGACATATTTTAAATCTTTTTTTAAGGGACTGAAAATTTGAGTCTTGCCTCGAAAATTCTTTGACTAGATCCTGAATCTTGCTGGTGACAGTGAGGCGTGAAATTGGACAGACATTGCACCAAATCCAGTGTTCAATCAGACTTAGTGCAACCGTATCAGCTGCTTGTCTGGTTGTCCAGTTCTCTTCTGCCATTACACGTTGGATGACATTTTTACCAAAAGGAAACTTTCCGTTGGGGAATGAGTCTGTGCTTGAAAAATCTGTTACCTCCATCAAGAATTTTAACTGTGTCACTGCGTCTTAACATCCTACTATGCAGTATTTTTTGGCAATAAGGTTATCAAAATACATCTATTTATCAATTCTATAAATTCAACCTGAAAAGAAAAATATAAAATATAGTTTCAAATAAAAAAAAAAAAAATTTGGAGAATAAGGGCCGAAAAATTTCATTTTTTTTTAAGCAAAAATAACGAAATATGGATTTTGTGATGCATTATTGAGCCTGCAGCCCTCTGCAAATGTTTTAATATGCTTCAGAGGTAAAAAATACATCATAAACAGTTTTTAAATTGTCTTTCTATCATGTCCAGAACCAGAGATAAGTCACTGGATTCAAATTTTGGTCGCGCGCACATACGATTTGTATAAATTGGCCGGTAGCAGTCACAGTTTTGTATGCAACCACCCAAAATTGGTTTTAAAGTTTAATCCTGGACAAAAGACAACTATCTAGACCCCTCAATTTTGATCCTGGCACTTTTGATTTTTTTACTCCACCCTACTAGTACCCACCCCAATAACACCAAACAGGAACTGTGAAAATCGATCAGAAATTTATCCAGGAAAGCCGAGCACGAAGATTATTATTATTATTAACCATATAAATTTATTAAACATAAATATACAAGGCCCGTACACTGACATGCAGACTGCAAATGACAATACTTGCAAAATTAGCTCTGGAAACCCACACATATATCATATACCAAACGGAAACACTTACATAAATGCGAAAAAGGCTGTGAAAACTGCATCGAAGACAGTAAAATAGCAATACAGAACCACAACATATACAGAGCGGATGGATTTGCGAGAAAAGGAGGAGGATGTTGCATTTTCGTAAAAAAACACATACATATGTGAAGTGAAGGTAGGCGAATCAAACAGTGATTCAGTAAAACAACTGAACCTAATCATTATGAACGTGTGCAGACCACCAAACACCACATATATATATGAAGTGAATTCCAATTCGTTACAAATGAAAACATGTTAAAATCACTTAGAATCCTAGCACCAAATATTTTAATTTGTGGGGATTTTACTTTCCATTCATAATATGGAAGAAAAATGACGAAGTTTCATGGTAACATTACAAAAGATGATAGAACCTAGGCAATAATGCTATTACATATGAAACATTATGCACTTACCCAGAAAATCTGTGAAGCCGCAAGAAAAAAGAACGTTTCGGATTTAATTTTGACAAACAACAAAGACACGGTAATAAATAAAAAGGTAACGCACACAAATTTCTCCGACTATAACCTAATCGATATGCAATTAAAGTTAGCAACCAGTGGTCCAAAAAAGCATACCAGAGAGTCAGAAGGAATATTTGAAGATATAAATATAAATTCAGAGAAAGTATATTGGAAAAGTGTAAATGAAGATTTAAAGAAAGCAAATTGAGAATTGCTACTTCACGAGAAAACTCCAGAAGGAATACTATCTATAAAAGAAAATGAAACTAAACGCATATTGCTAACACACATTCCCAAGAGACAATAAAGGAAACGTAGCAAGCTCGAGAGAAAAATCAGGACAATACTTAGACAAAGGAAACCAACTGTAAGAAAACTCCACAGATGCAGAACTGAAGCAAGGAGAATCAAACTAGAGAAGAAACTATGCGAAACACGGAAATGGACCTAAAACAAACATTCATCCACAAATCACGAGAGAAAGAAAACAAGGTAGCGGAAGAAAAATGCAGTGGAGAGAGATTATTAGTGTGTGTATATATATATATATATATAATATATATATATATATATATATATATTATATATATATATATATATATTAGGGTGGTCCACAGAATGGGGTAAAAAATCGAAGTTCAATTTTCTTTCCTCCCAGGCTATAATCTGGTTCCTTTTAGCTAAAACATATTTCATGTAAAATTTAAGGCAAATCGAATAACTTTTAGGGGTGGCTCAAAGCTGTTTTTTGTATACCATTATGCCCTTTATTAATATAGTGAATAATTAAAAGAAACATTATTTACAGATACATTAACTAATGATTATTTTTCTTTCAGATAGATTTATTAAATTTACAGGTTTTGCAATGTCAAATAAACGTACATTTTACTTAATGAAAAAGTCAGAGGAAACAATCACTGGAGCCAAGCTGCCTTCCAGTGGCCAGGTCCTCCGCATGTTCCTCCACCATCATCAAGTCTTGAAGAAGGAGATCAAACCTAGTTCAGAAGCTGTTTTTGAAGAATTGCGTCTCTTCTGGGAGAGAGCCCGAATCCCTACTCAAAGGAAAGACCACATTCTTCACAAAATTCAGGCTCTACACTTGGAGTGGAAAGCGATTAAGAAGAATGCTGGGAGGAAAAGCAACTCTCAGTTAGAAAAAGAGAAAACCTTTCAGGAAGAAATGGAGAACCTATTTGATGTCGCCCATGCTGATGCCTTTACCGTAATCAAAAATGAAGAAGACCGGCAGTTCTTGATCCAACAAAGGCGGGACGAGTGGGATCAATGGTCTCTGCAGATATGGTGACTGACAAGGCAGAAAAGAGAGCTGCTGAGAAGCAAATGAAATTGGTAAATAGGAAGCGGAAAGCTGAAGAAGAAAAATATGCTGCTTCACAGGAAGTTATGCTAGATCAGGGAAGTTCTTCTTCTGAGTCTTTATGTGAGTCAGAAAGAGAAGATGAAGATTACCTTTAATCCCCCATCTACCAGCGGACCAACTCCACCAAAGAAAAAGGCAGCAAAGAATATCATATCTCCTGAATTGGCTGCTGCTCTGGACAGGACTGGCATCAGTGACAGGAGGGCCACCTTTGTATTAGCTGAAACTGCATCTAGCCTTGGTCAAGATCTTTCAGAGGTGAACATCTCTCGTTCTTCAATCAAAAGGCACCGAGAGAGGCATCGAAGGCAAATAACCCATGCCATTAAAGCTAGCTTTATTCCAAGTATTTCGATTGTCCACTGGGATGGGAAGTTGATCCCTAATCTACTTGCCAAGAATGAAAAGGTAGACAGACTCCCAGTCCTTGTCTCTTCAGTTGAATCAGGTGATTCAAAACTGCTTGGTGTTCCCAAACTACCAAGTGGAACAGGGGAAGCTCAATCAGCTGCAGTGTATAATCTTCTTTCCGAATGGAACATAGATAAGTCAATAATCGGAATGTTATCAGATACTACAGCATCAAATACAGGAACAAACAGGGGAGCATGCGTTCTTCTGGAACAGAAACTTGGTCGACCACTCTTCTATTTTGCCTGTAGGCATCATTGCATGGAAGTCATGTATGGAGGAGTGTTTGAAGCAGTCCATGGTTCATCTTCTGCCCCTGAGCCACTTTTGTTCAAAAGGTTCCAATCTATGTGGGACTACATTGATTTAAAAACCTTCTCTACATCACAGGATGATGATGAGATGAAGGAGCAAGTTGATCCTTTCAGAAATGAAATAATTGCCTTTGCCAAAGAACATCTGGCCACTGGAAATTTTCGAGATGACTATAAAGAGTTTTTGGAACTTTCTTTGATCTTTCTTGGTGAAAAATTGAAAGTTACACATTCAAACGTCCTGCTGGCACGCACTATGCAAGGTGGATGGCTAAAGTTATCTATGCCATCAAAATGTGGCTTTTTCGAAATCAAATCACCCTGACTCCTCGAGAGGAGAAGGACCTGAAAACCCTTACCCTTTTTGGAGTCCTAATCTACTTAAAAAGCTGGATCACTGCTCCTATTCCATCACAAGCTCCGAAGAATGATCTGGATCTTATCCAAAAGTTAAAGGACTATCATGACCAGAAAGTGGCCAAAGCAGCTCTCAAGAATTTGAAAAACCACCTATGTACTTATCAGAAAGCTGGTGGCCCTTGCTCTCTTCGATCAAACTGTTGCACCAGACACCAAGGGAATCATGGTCCAGTGTATGAGGGAAAAGGAGGGGTCATTAGACTTCTCAAAGAGAAGAAGACTCGAGGAATGCAAAGCAACACTGAAATTAGAAACTCTTGCCACAAAGAACTCATTAAAGCTTCTTAAGGCCCTACCGATCAATATTAATTTTCTTGATGATGACCCCAGCACCTGGGAGGAGAATGAAAACTTCCAAGAAGCTAAAAGAATCATAGGAAACATCAAAGTAGTTAATGATCATGCTGAAAGGGCAATAGCTCTCATTCAGACCTTCAGCGGAACTCTGACGAAAGGAGAAGATCAACTCCAGTTTCTCTTAAGTGTGGTGGATGAGCACCGAAAGAGGTTTCCTGATTCTAACAAGTCCACAATCTTAGCTGGGCAACAATGAGTGGCCTGGTCAGCCATGATAACCCCGCCAACAAGCGGATAATACCCATATATATGGGGGGGGACCCAGAAGCCATGAATGTGGACTACTGGGGGTAGTTGAGCCACCTCTAAATATTAACCGATTGAACCCAAATTTTGCTCAGAGAAGTTTTTTGGGAAAAGGAACCTAATGAAACCCTGGGAGGAAGAATTTAAAATACTTCAATTTTGTGGACCACCCTAATATATATATATATATATATATATATATATATATATATATATATACCGCTACCCACTTCCCCACATTCACTTGCGAAGGATAAAACACACACACAAATATACAGGGTGATTCAGCAAAGAGTACATTAAATTGGAGGATGAAATCCTTGGATAATTCTAAACCACAACGTCTCTATGGTAAAATGTCAGATTCTGCATAGTTTCCATGTTACAATACATTTAAGATGTTGTATTAATGAGAGTGAATATGAAGTGAAATCTCCGTAGGTTTTTGTAATCATTTAGTCACAGATCTCTACACGTCGTACCATTGAATGTCTGACGCGTTCCAGAATGCCTGGGCTATGTTTAATTTGCTCGCACCTGTCACGAACACGTGGCCATAATTCCTCTCTTGTTTGAACCTCTGGATCATACACCAACGTCTTTAAATGTCCCCACAGGTAGAAATCGAAAGGGTTAAGATCTGGGGAGCGGGGTGGCCAGGGAACGGGGGCCACCATGCCCTATCCACCTGTTGGGATAAACAGTATCCAGATATTTCCATGATGCTCGGGCAAAATGTTCTCTTCTGGAACGCGTCAGACATTCAATGGTACGACGTGTACAGGCCTGCAGTGAGGCAGAAGGGGGCAACTTTGAACATTTCCTTTAGGTTGTAACAAAGAGGGGTCACACTGTAGAGATCTGTGAATAAAAGATTACAAAAACCTACGGGGGTTTCACTTCATATTCACTCTCATTAATACAACATCTTAAATGTATTGTAACATGGAAACTATGCAGAATCTGACATTTTACCATAGAGACATTGCGGTTTAGAATTATCAAAAGATTTCATCCTCCAATTTAATGTACTCTTTGCTGAATCACCCTATATAATAATTTAGGGTGGATCGATTTTACATTATTTTCGATTTCCATATTCTAATAGAGACAAAAACTTGCGCATGCATGAGAAAATAGCCTCTGCAAAATCTTAGCTTAATAGGTAATCATCTTCTGCCCCCGGCAGAGCGATGAAAATCATATTTTAGTAGTCAAAAACGTATTTTTCTTATAATTTTTAAAATATTTCAATATGCATCAAAATTATTCCTAATAACTATAAAGTCGATGAAAAAGACCTCACATGATCGTTTTTCCAAGCGCGTTGTCCTACGTTAATATCTTTTGCCCCCGGCAACAACGTCAAATGTTGAAAAAATAGGTAATTTATATACATATTTTCAGATCGGCTCTTTGTCTTAAATAATGCATTTATATATTTCCCATAGCATTTATATCGTTGCTTAGGCATGAAATAACACACACACATGCCTATTACACGGTAATGAATTATCACTGCGACACCTCATTCAAGACTTGGACGGCAAAACAACTGGGCCAATGGGCTTTACTGGACCAGTTGGAAAACAACTGAACGACTTCGAAAAACTTCCAATTACAGAATTCGATGCCATTCCATCTCCCGACATTGACATAGATGATGCCGAGTTGAGCACTGACCAAAAATATTTGTTAGGCATCTACAGAGCAGTGTCGAGCGGTAGCTGCTCTTCAGCTCTCGCGGCTCGAAATCCAGGTAAGATGGCGCATTCCAGGTGGCTGACAACAGCAAATAGATTTCTGCGCCTCTATGTTTCAACCAGTGAACCCTCCAGCACCTTCAACGAAATTGTGCGATTCATTATGACAGTTTACGCACCAATTTGGTTTAAGATAAAGAAAAACTCCAGTTTCACTGAGGGCGCAAAACATTTTTTCGAAATGATGCGTCTCTCTCAGACCATGCCTCAAAGATCTAAGACAATCGCCAACAAAGTCCTCCGTAGAAATTCTTTCTTTGCTCACCCAGAAAATATTTTGATCTCCATGCTACATGCCGATGAGCAACACATAAGAGAATTGGGATGGAGAAGAATATTAAAAGCACGATCAAAACAATCACCAGCGGGGGAAATTCGAGCCTTCGCCATGCCTGAACTGCTCTACGATAGTCAAAACTATTACGAAATGATCAACTGGCAAACGGCTGAGGTGACAGAACCCCCCGTTACAAAAACAATACCTGATACCCGAATAAAAGAGTTTGTTGAGACGGGAGACCAGCCTGATGGACTGATCCCACTATTCCCTTGTCATACTCAAGCGGTCGAGAGACTCATCAAATTAGTAACCGAAGCCTCTGCCAGTGTAAGTGGAATAGAAGAGAGGGACGGATTCATCCGCTCCCGTCTTCACTCCCGAACAAAAATTCCACGATTTGATTCTAAGAAAGATTACCGTATGTAAATCGACATGCAGCCAAAGGAAGGGTGGTTGGGGCTGGATAGGGTGGAACTCGACGTACAGCCACCTCCTCGTGGTGAGTTCTGGGTTGCTAATTTTATAAAATTAGCAAGCGAGGAGCTGTACTTAGTACTTATCGTACTTATAACATCGCATTAACGTAATTATAATCCACATTTAGACTTTTCTCGGGGACAGAAGATATTACTCTAGAGTCCTAAAATTTTGCGTGTGTTATTTCATGCCTAAGCAACGATATAAATGCTATGGGAAATATATAAATGCATTATTTAAGACAAAGAGCCGATCTGAAAATATGTATATAAATTACCTATTTTTTCAACATTTGACGTTGTTGCCGGGGGCAAAAGATATTAACGTAGGACAACGCGCTTGGAAAAACGATCATATGAGGTCTTTTTCATCGACTTTATAGTTATTAGGAATAATTTTGATGCATATTGAAATATTTTAAAAATTATAAGAAAAATACGTTTTTGACTACTAAAATATGATTTTCATCGCTCTGCCGGGGGCAGAAGATGATTACTTTAAGCTAAGATTTTGCAGAGGCTATTTTCCCATGCATGCGCAAGTTTTTGTCTCTATTAGAATATGGAAATCGAAAAAAATGTAAAATCGATCCACCCTACGTATATATACAGTATATATATGAGGGGTCGCGCGTCTTAAGGTACCTAAGCGCTACCACAGGCGAAAACGTGTTTTTGATGGATATAACTATTTTCACCCTTCCTCTATCGCGTGGTTTGGGTTATAATGACCTTATGACACTAGAAGTATGGTTGAAAACCTTATGAAGCGAACTACTTTTTCACCTCTATCGCCAGCCAAAAGTTCACCCAACGTTCGGCATAGTAAGAAAATCAAAAAATTTTAAAAATATATAAAAAATATAAAATATGAAAATTTACTCCAGAAACTCATCAACATCTTCATTAGCATACTTAGAACTCTAATTTAGCCAAAAATGAACGTTCTAGCTCAATTAATAACAGAGATACTATTGCGAGAATATTGCTGATCTTTGAAGGCGATTTCTGGCGAATTTTAATTTTGGCGCTTAGGTACCTCATTTTTCATTTGTTCGTTATTTCTCTTCCTCTTGTGCAGAACGCTCCTCTATACTTACGTCGTTTCTATACATATATATATATATATATTATATTTTTTTTTAATTGGGGTTGTTTAACCTCCTTCGCAACATCTAAGGTCATATGACGGAGGGGACCTACAGCTTTACGTGGGATCCGAACCACGGGTCGCTACATAATCTGGGCGCGGAGGACGGTCTCCCATCCAACTACTACCCAGACCCAATGTCGCTTAACTTCGCTCATCTCCGGGAAGCGGTGTTACGACATTGGCCACGACGTAGCCCAATATATATATATATATATATATATATTCGTTATACACATTGTTATTGCAAATAGCAGTTTCTAATCATATTTATGCGTCTTAAAGCCAGCCCTAATTATCTCTAAAATTTGAACAAGTTCACGCCTTCAGAATATTGCCGAATCCTCATTGTTATTCCATTACTGCATAATAACCAGCTGTAATACAGCGCAAAATGGCCACTGTGCTTACGGCTTAATGCGGGAACGGAATTTACATATCAAATTTGTTATCAGCGTCTTTCCTTTTTCCTCAATTTGATTCCCTACGTTACTTTTACGTTGTTGTTTTTTTTTGTTATTGGTTTTTGAACTTTTTAATGGAGTGAATTTTCCTTGTTACAAATTTCGAAATTAATAAATTATTTCAAATTATCAACAGTTGATACTATATATATATATATAATATATATATATATATATATATATATTATATTTTTTTGTTGTTCGATGGTGTTGTTTAACCTCCTTTGCAACATCTACGGTCATATGACGGAAGGAACCTACAGTTTTACGTGGGATACAAGCCACGGGTTGCTACATCATTTAGACGTAGAGGACGAGCCATCACCGAATTACTGTACAACCCAGACTAAATGTCGCTTAACTTCGCTGATCGACAGGAAGTAGCGTTATGACATCATGACATCGGCTAAGACGTATATTTTTTTTATACAGGAAGGTGGGGGTCAAGGGCAAAAAGCAGGGTTGGCAAAAACCCAGCAAAAACCCAACTACCTAGCAAAAAAACAGTTGGGTTTTTGCTGGGTTTCAAAAACCCGCAAAAGCGCCCCTCCCATAGAAGAGGAAGAAAGCCAAAATCAAGGTCCGAGGCTTTCGAGATGCCTAGACACTCTGCGTTTAAAAGATGGGAGGTCATAGACAGGAGGAAAGATGGCTTGAGGGAGATTGTTCCAGAGTTGACCGGTTGAGTAGGTGAATGACTGAAAATACCGATTAACTCTTAAATTAGATAGTCGGACAGAAAAAGATTAAGAAAGTGTAGAAAGTCTGGTACTGCGTGCTCTCCTTAAATGAGGAGGGATGCAGTTAGAGAGTTCAGAAGAGCAATGTCCGTTATGAACTTATGATAGCGATAGTAAAGAGAGAGTGAGGCAACACTGAGGCGAAGAAAGAGAGATTGAAGACAATCAGTTAGAGGCGGGGAATTGATGAGACGCAAAGCCTTTGATTCCACCCGGTCAAGTACAGCTGTGTGAGCTGTGTGGGTTGAACCACCCTACACACGAGAAGCATACTCCATACAGGAGCGAACAAGACCCCTGTACAGAGACAGCAACTGAGTTGGGGTGAAGAAATTGCGGTGGCGGTACAGCACATCTAACCTCTTAGGAGCTGTTTTAGAAAGAGAGTATAATGTGATCTTTCCAGGAAAGATCACGAGAAAAGGAAACGCCAAGAATGTTAAGAGAAGAGGAAGGATTGAGATAGCAGAAAAATCAGAAGTCAGGTGCTCCATAGCAGTTCTACGCGAATCATGACTGTTGAGAGGGCCGCTTTGGGAAGCGGGTGAAGTGAAGAGTGGAATCCTCGGCATAGGAGTGAATAGGACAGGAAGTGCGAATTAAAAGATCATTAGTAAATAAAAGGAAAAGAGTGGGTGACAGGACAGAACCCTGACGAACATCACTGTTAATAGCTTCAGGAGAACAACAGTGGCCATCCACAACCGCAGCTATAGATCGGCCAGAAAGGAAATTAGAGATGAAGGCACAGATATGATAATAAAACCCACTCTAATAGACAGAGTTTTTTCCACAACAGTTTCGATGCCCACTGGCATCCTCTTCGGGTGGATACAGAAAAATGAATGAACCAAAAACAAGAGGGAAAACAGTCCAGGGACCATTAAGAAATTCGCACCTAGGTTAGATCCCGTTCTCCCGACAATGGAAGGGCATTTTTATTAAAGGGACCCGGAATATTCAAGATTTGGAACATTTTTAAGGATTTAAAATATCCTGAGTGGTTTATCAGAAAGGCGTATTTTAAAGCCAAAAAATCTTTTTATGCCCCTCGGGAACCTTCAGTTAACCAAACCGGCTTAGAAAGAGTAAAACCGTTGACGAAAGATGTTAAGTTTGCTTTAGCATTCAAATATTTGTCTACCGTGAAAAGTAAATTGGTTAGGAATAACGTTGCAAAACAGGAACAAGCCTGTGTCTACAGCATTCCCTGTAAAAGTTGTGATTTAGTATACGTGGGAGAAACTGGAAGAAATTTTGAAACCCGTATTAAAGAACACAAATATGCCTTCAGAAGTTGTAATACTAATAATGCCATTTTTTATCACGCCAGCCAAAATAATCATGCTATAGATTGGGAATCAAGTAAGGTACTTTATAAATGTAATAATTATGTCAAAAGAAAAATAATAGAATTGTATGTATCGAACAAGTAGATAATTTTAATTTGTGCAAAGGTACTTATAAGTTGGACCCTTTAACGAGATTCTTGGTCAAAAAATCCCTTATGGAGTCGGGTGAACGGGTTCTAACCTAAGTGTGAATTTCTTAAAGGTCTCTGGATTGTTTCCTTACTCGCTTTTGGTTCATTCGATTTTTTTTTTCGGTAAAATGTAAATGGAATAATAAACGTAAATGTAATAATGGAAGTAATAAATGTGGAAATTAATATAAATGCAATAAATGTAATAATAAAGGTATTAAAATAAATGTAATAATTAGTGTAAAAGTAATAATAATAAATGTTAAAAAATGTAAATGCAATAATAAATGCAGTAATTATGTCAAAATAATAGAATCTATATGTATAAAACAACAAGATAGTTTTAATTTGTGTGAATGTACTTATAAGCGGGACCCTTTAATAAAAACGCCCTTCTGGGGTCGGGGAACGGGATCTAGCCTAGGTGCGAATTTCTTAATGGTCTCTGGATTGTTTCCTTCTCGTCCTTTTCATTCGTTTTTCGGCTTATAATTTCTGTATAATAAACAACAATGTAATAATCAATGTAATAATAAATTTATAATTTCTGTAATAAATAATAATGCAATATTAAATGTAATAAATTTAATAATAAATGTAATAATTATGGAAAAAAAAATAGAATCTATATGTATAGAACAAGATGATAGTTTTAATTTGTGCGAATGTACTTATAAGCGGGTCCCTTTAATAAAAATGCCCTTCCAGTGTCGGGAGAACGGGATCTAATCTAGGTGCGAATTTCTTAATGGTCCCTGGACTGTTTTCCCTCTTGTTTTTGGTTCATTCATTTTTTCTGTATCCACCCGAAGAGGATGCCAGTGGGCATCGAAACTGTTGTGGAAATAAATTCTGTCTATTAGTATGGGTTTTTATCATCATATTTTGACCTTCACGTAGAAAAAAGTGAAGTTTTTTGCATTTATTAAGGCACAGATAGGATAGAAATCGAATTAGGGCAGTTTCGAAATTAAAGATTTGTGCCAGACTCTATCAAAAGCTTTCGATATGTCTAGCGCAATAGCAAAAGTTTCATCTAAATCCCGAAAGGAGGATGACCAAGAGTCAGAGAGATATGAAAGAAGATCGCCAGTAGAGCGTCCCTTCCGGAATCCATACTGACGATCTGAAAGAAGATTGTGAGAAGAAAAGTGTATAAGAATCTTCCTATAAGGATAGATTCAAAAACTTTGGAAAGGCAAGAAACCAAAGCAATTGGACGATAGTTGGAGGGTTGAAAGCGGTTACCCTTCTTTGGGACAGGCTGAATGAAAGCGAACTTCCAGCAGGAAGGAAAAGTACCAGATGAGAGACAAAGACGAAAGAGTTTGCCGAAGCAGGGTGTCAACAGAGAAGCACAGTTCTTAAGAACAGCAGGAGGAACACCATCAGGACCATACGCCTTCCTAGAGTTGAGCCCAGATAGGGCAGAAAAAAACATCTTTAGAAGAGATTCTAATTTTAGACATAATAAAGTCAGAGGGGGGACGAGATGGAAGAACAGCACCGGAATCGTCCACGGTTGAATTGTAAGCGAAAGTTTGAGCGAAGAGTTCAGCTTTGTCAGGAGAAGATACGGCAACTGCGCCGTCGGAATGGAAAAGAGGGAAAGAAGAGGAAGTAAAGTTGTTGAAGAGGTACTTAGCTAGATCCCAGAAAGAGCGAGAAGAATTAGAAGTGGGTAGATTTTCACATTTTTGTCGGATGAAGGAATTTTTGGCGAGTCGAAGAACAGATTTTGCACGATTCCGGGCAGGAATATAAGCTGAGTGAGAGTCAGGAGTTGGATGGCGACGGTACCTTCTGACTCTTCTCTGTTGCGGATAGCTTAGAACAAGTAAAGTTAAACCAAGGTTTTTTTGCATTAGCAGTAGGAATAGAATATGGAATGCACGCCTCCATCCCCGAATCACCTCTGTGATGCGCTCTGCACACTCAGAAGGGGCCCGGCCACGGAAGCAGTAATCATTCCATGGGAAATCACAGACGTACTCCCTAAGGGCCTCCCAATCAGCGGCGCCGAAGTGCCAAAAGCGCCTCCTCTTGGAAGAATTCAATGGCCGAATTGGAGTGATAGGAAAGGAAACAGATATAAGATTGTGATCGGAGGAGCCCAACGAGAGAAAAGTTTAACAGTGTAAGAAGAATGAGGTAAAAAATAAATCCAGAATGTTGGGCCTATCTTCAAGGGGATGGAGGTAGTCAAAGAATTTTGGATAGTTAGTAGAATTATGAGAAAGGTAAACAGCGCAGATGTATTTAGTTTGAGATTGGCATGTAAGCCGTTGCCAGAGGGTATAGAATTCGGAAAGCCAAAGGTGGGAAGTTCGGAAATACGAGAACAAGTTACGTCATTGCGTACATATACGCAACATCCACGCTTGGAGTGAAATTGAATATAGAGAAAGTAAGAGGGTACAGAAAAGGGGTTGCTGTCACTCGTCCCAGACACCTGAGTTTCAGTGAAGAAAAAACGATGAAGTTAAGAGGAGGAGAGGTGGTGTTCAACAGATTGAAAATTTGAGAAAGCCACGAATGTAACAAAAATTAATGAAAAGTAAATCAGGCCGAGGCCCAGAACATCTCGAATTAGCGGTAGCAGATCCAGTCCCACTGCCATGGTCTGCGTTCCCGGTATCGGTAGCGGGAGAGCCAGAAGTGGGGACTTTTATGGTCCCCTCCCTAGGGACTCCGAGGCCCTTGAAGTTGATGCCATTTTTTAATTTTTTTTTTTTGAAAAGATTATGTAGTGTGTAAGATGCATGTGTATGCATCTGAGAAATAGGGAGAAGTGTGTGTTTGAGAGCATGCTGAACTGCTCACAGGGTAGATGAGACACGGAAAAAGATCAGCTGAGGAACAGTGACAGGAGAAACGGGAGTTCCAGCACTCCCTATCTCGTGTCTAACGTCCCCCCCTGTAGTACTTCCGTGGTCGATTGGTCGATATACATATATACTATATATACACAGTATTTATATATATATTTTATATATATATATAGGCTCCATAGGCCTACATATATACACGAGGGTAATTCAATAAGTATCCGCACTTTTTATTTTCACATCTGATAGATTATAAACACATCACTTCTTAACATAGTCTCCCTGTTCCTTAATAAACTTAGTCCAGCGATCTACAAGCTTCCTAATGCCATCACAAAACAATGTTTTTGGCTGTGTGCGTAGCCAGTCATGCACCGCCTCCTTCAGGTCATCATCGCCTTGGAATCGCTGACCTCTCAAAGCGTCTTTTACTTTTAGTGGTTCAAACAGGTAAAAATCCGAAGATGCCAGGTCTGGACTGTAGGCTGGATGGTCGAGAACTTCAAACTTAAGTTCTTGAAGGCATTTTATAGTCTGTACAGCGGTATGAGGGCGCGCATTGTCGTGTAACAGAATAAAACCTTCCGAAAATCTCTCTCTCCGTTTTGTGCGAATTGCTTGCTTTAACTCATTCCGAAGCATGTCAGAATACGATGCACTTGTTACTGTAGTTCTACGCTCTAGATAATGTTCAAGGATAGGGCCTCGTGTATCCCAAAATAGTGTTAGCATAACTTTACCTGCTGACGGCTGCGCTTTGAACTTCCTTGCAACGGGAGATGTTGGATGCTTCCGTTGCATGCTCTGTCGTTTGCTTTCTGGTTCATAGTGATAGATCCAGGTATGGACGTCTGCTCTCGTCTTTTGGCGCGGTATCATAATGAAGGTGAAAACTTTTTGGAGCGTATTATCACTGGAGATGAAACCTGGATCCATTACTTTGAACCAGAAAGCAAACGACAGAGCATGCAATGGAAGCATCCAACATCTCGTTGCAAGAAAGTTTAAAGTGCAGCCGTCAGCAGGTAAATTATGCTAACACTGTTTTGGGATACACGAGGGCCTATCCTTGAAGTTCTCGACCATCCAGCCTACAGTCCAGACCTGGAACCTTCGGATTTTTACCCGTTTGGACAACTAAAGTAAAAGACGCTTTGAGAGGTCAGCGATTCCAAGGCGATGATGACCTGAAGGAGGCGGTGCATGACTGGCTACGCACACAGCCAAAACCATTCTTTTGTGATGGCATTAGGAACTTATAGATCGCTGGACTGTGTATTGAGAAACAGGGAAACTATGTTTGAGAAGTGATGTGTTTATAATCTATCAGATGTGAAAAAAAATTGTGAGAATAAAAAGGGGCGGATACTTATTGAATTACCCTCGTGTGTGTATACTATATATTATATATATATATATATATATATATATATTATATATATATATATATATATAATGTATTACTATATATATATATATATATATATATATATATATATATATATATATTATAAATATATATATATATACTTTAGGTTACTTTAGATGAGTTTGAACGATGGGTCATATATATATATATATATATATATATATATATATATATATATATATATATATATAGAGAGAGAGAGAGAGAGAGAGAGAGAGAGAGAGAGAGAGAGAGAGAGAGAGAGAGAGAGAGAGAGAGAGCAGCCAAAGGAATTCTTTTCCCCCGCCATTCTCAAACATCTTGGAATCAAGACTCGAAGAACACACGTGGTTTTGTCAGGGACAAAGAAACAACAGGACACTTGTAAGCGTCTCAGAAAGGCCGCGAAACTTAGCGTCCTAGAGGTTATAAAAGGCTGAGTCCACTGATTCACCTTCTCACTCCTCTCTCCGCACTCTTCACTTCTCGTTTGGTTGTCACGTCTCACTCTCAGCCTTCGTCAGCAGCAACAATCAAGCCACCCTCTCTCCGGCTTTGCCGGGGAGCGGCCTGCTGTTTCCTTCAAGGCTCCGGTCTATCATCAAGTAAGACCTTCTACAGACCGCCTGCAGAAGCAACCCTTCGAAACCCAGCGCCGTTCGACTTCAACCGGCCTCAGTCCCTCAAGCAATCTCTCAGCACTACACGAAGCGAATCAACACTTGAGGCGACATCCTTCTGTCCCTGGTTTAACTCATCCTTCACCTCAATTCGATCGGCGCCCGTTCAATAATTTCACCATAGGCCCCGCTATCGACTTCAAGGTCGTCCTCGACGTGTGAAACGCAGGACGGTCAACTTCACCTAGGGCCTACAGTCTACAAGGTAAACCTTCAGTATCTCTTCCATCTCCAGAGGTATTTCAACATTGTCGGTAAGCTCTCTGTGCCTCGTTCTTAAGCAATACTCGCTAAGCCTACAGAGTGTAACCGCAGCGGCGTGATTAGGCTATACCTAAAGGTGCTTTCAATACCGTTCAAACTAACTTTCCCGTTAAGACTGCAGTAGGCCTACTTCTAGTGTTTTATCAAATACCATAATTTTGTATCACCCTGTAATTGTGATCACTGTACAATTTACTGCTCGAGCATCATACGATTTATGTGATCTTTTAGGCATTTCATTTTTGACGTCCTAATCCATTTACCGTACCAACCGTACGGGCATTATTTCAGCTGTCGATAGGCTTTGCATTATGTATTCAGTATTTCATGTCGCATATCTTATTAGCCTATCAAATCAGTGTATTATGTAAGTCATTTACTGTACCAACCGTACGAGCATTATTTGTTATCAATAGGCTTCATATTTCATGGTGTGTTCCATTTTGCATACCATTAGCTATCTAACAATTAATCTGTATAACCATTTCCTTATTTGCTTATCCTGAGTCATCTTTAGCATAATTTAAATGCCGTTATATAATTGTTAATCATCATAATACCTTCATTGAAATGTTAATCGCTGTGAACAAATAACCGATTTATTTTCTTAATTAACCCTTTAAGCCCTGAATTTTTTGTAGGGTTGTTATGAATGCTTGTATTTGAAACATTAGCAATTTGTACCTTCAGTCCTTAAAGGGTTAGACACAAAACCACAAGGTAATTTTTCTAACCTTATTAATATTGTTTGCTTGGGTGTAATCCAAGCTGGTGACCTTCAATTATTCATATTATTTCATTCAGTAATTATAGTAAGCCTACTCCATTATAGTAAGCCTACTCCATAGTAAGCCTACTCCATTAGCCACACCAAACCGGTTAACCGTAGAACACTGTAAATTGGTAACTCCAGCCTTATCCTTAACAATCAATCATTACACTAGGCAACAAATTTCAACTTTTTTTTTGTTACAGACACGTGAACTACTGATTCCTACTAAAGCGGTGATGCTGATTTCAGATCTGATATCAAAATTTCTCTATCACGTCCAGATTTTGTGTAACCGAAAACCCCTATTTTTTCATTTTTTTTCTCACCCGCTTCTATTACGAAAGCCGTCTAAGCTACTTTTCCGTGCCACGTTTTATGTTAAGCATACTTAAATAATTAGTGAACAGGGATGTCTTTCCTCCTTTATTCTGGCTTAAGACAGACAGCGGAATTCCGCTGGCGGAGTTACCACCCCTGCGCCCAACCATCCACCCAAAGCGCGTTAGTATTTTGTTGTTACTACTGAAAGGCAAATTCATGTTCTTTAGTGAAACTTTGGTGTGTCCTCTTCCTTTGTCGCTTGTAGGATGACGAGCTCTCCTTCTGCAGGAACCAACAATAATCTCCCATCATATTTGGGTTGAAATTACCTTGGTATCTGTTTCCATAACTGAGATCTGTTGGTCGAAGCGCTCACCATGCTCGTCACTTACAGCCCCAAGGTTGGCCGGGAAGAAGTCAAGATGAGAATGTAAAAAATGAATTTTCAAAGACATTCGGCATCCCATTATTTCATAAGATTTAAGCATGTTTTCTACGAGTTTACGGTGGTTTTCAGCTTTGTGGTTTCCAGAAAATTTTTGACAACTTCAACGAAAGATGTCCATGCTCCTAGTTCATTCTCATTTAGGTTAGATGGAAACGATGAGTCGTGGATGACACTGCAGATCTGTGGTCCAGTGAAAACTCCAGCTTCTAGCTTAGCATCTGTCAATATTCCTTTGAATTTATCCTTTAAATATTGGAAACCACTACCTTGATGATCCATACCCTTCACGAAATTTTTCATAAGGCCAAGTTTAATGTGAAGTGGTGGAAGATGTACTTTCTGAGGGTCAATAAGTGCTGGGTGTTTCACATTGTATTTACCAACAACATGTTCAGTTCTAGATGGCCAATCATGTTTTTTGTAGTGGTTCTTGTCATCTCTGCTGTTCCATAGACACAAAAGCACATATGCTTTGTGTAGCCCAACTGTAACCCAGAAGTAATGATACAACTTTAAGGTCGCCACAAATTTCCATGTGTGGTCCTTATATTTGATGAGTCTTAGCAGCAGTTTCATCGATTCATAAGTCTCATTAAGGCCAGTGGCATGTGCTACAGGTATTGAAGGTTTTTCATTGCCGTTTGTGCAGTAATACAGCTTTAAGGCTAGCTTTACTAGAGTCAATGAACAGTCTCCATTCTTTTGGATCATAGCGACAGCCAATCCCTTGCATCAGACCACTGATATCGTGGCAGAAACAAACGTTTTCTTCCTGTAAGTAAAATGATGAAAACTGCAAATGGCGATGGCGGAAATGGGAAACTTTGGTGTTTGGTTGGAGAAGATTAAATTCTTGAAGTCTTGAACCAAGCAACTCTGCCTTTTCTTTTGGTAATTCCAAATCGCGCACTAAGTCATTTAACTCCGCTTGACTTAACAAATGTGGGGAAATATTTGCATCTGGAACATATATGCCATCTTTCCCTGTTTCTATATCACTAGCAGAATCTTCAGATGAACTGCTGTCTGTTATCGTTGCTGGTGGAACTGGTGGTGGATTTGTTTCATCATGTGGTACTGGTTTCATTGCTGATTCGCAGTTTGGGTACGTGATCTTTGATTTGTTTTTCTTTGTGAAACCAGCAATCTTTGTCAAACAAAAATAACAATCATTGAAGTGATTTTTCGGCTCACGCCAAACCATGGGGACTGAGAACGGCATAGCTTTTCTTTTACCATTCATCCAAGCTATTAACATTGCATTGCACTGTGCACAGCAAATATGTGGTGCCCAGTCCCTCTGTTGGTCTCCTAACTTACAGTCAAAATAACACTTGTAGGCAAGTTTAATCTTTGTTGTTATGTTTCTACGTTGTGGCTTAGGTGTATATTGTCCACAGACAAGCAGAAGTTGTCTGGGTGATTTACACAAGCACGTCTATTTGATGCCATTTTGAATTACCATACAATATCTGAAAAAACGTAGAAAGTAATTATTACGATGTGCAAAATAAAAAGAAATACACACCGTAGTACAAAACAAATGCTATAAAAACACACAAGTCACCACAACCTGTCACTTGCTCATCAGCAGAGAGCTTCAACAACCGTTCTGCTTGACTGTCACGTAGCGACTGACCGTTGGGCCGTTGCCCGTTACTATGCTCTTGACTCAGTGTTGCCAACTCGGGATAAATTTTATTTATCAAATTGTTCGAATTTGTATATAGTTGACAAAAAAATTGCTTTAACCTTGAAAAGCAAGTTTCATATTACTGGCATTAAGCAGATTAAAACCAAAATCTGGACGTGGTAGAAAATTTTACTAAAAGTGATTTGCATTTTACACAAAATCTAGACGTGATAGAAAAAATCTAATTATAGATTTGAAATCAGCATACCGAAATTAGCTAGGAGCACCTATTTGGTCTTCTGTAACAAAATCTTTGTTGCCTAGTGAATTATCAATCAATTAATCATTATCATTATTATAGTGCTAACTTCACGCTAATAATTCCGGTACCATGAAACTGGTTAATACTAGGCCTACTATATATGTAAAATCGTTGTTTGGTTTTGCTTCCGCCCGAATTGTTCATTCTAACGACGGTCAAACTGTTCACTCCACCTTAGACCTACAGTTTAACGTGGAATCCGAACCACACCCCATCAGCAGCCCAGTGGCTTAACCACTAGGCTACCCAGGGTACCCATTTATCTATCAACCAATTTTTCTTTTGTGTGGAAGGATAAATAGCTGGGTTTTGCTGCGTGCCGACTGCCGTCACCGGGTCTCGATCCCAGGGCCGAGGGATTCGTAGTTAGTGACGCTAACTACTACGCCACCGAGGCGCTGTGTATATATATATATATAATATATATATATATATATGAGAGAGAGAGAGAGAGAGAGAGAGAGAAAAAGGACAAGAAGTACCTCAAAAGGCCTTGCTGCCCATACCGAGCGGTACCAATGACAACGCGTGCCACGGAAAAATTCCTACACATCGTCACAGCTTCTCAAACAGCCACCCCAGAAGACAATAACACATCCTCAAATAGTGTGCAAGATTCGGTCTAACCTTTTCTTGAACTCATCCACAGAGGAACTGTTCACAACTTCTGAAAGTAGCCTGTTCCACGTGTCACAGATCTTATAGGTAAAGTAATTCCCACACACACTAGTGCTAAACCGTTTCAAATCCAACTTCCGTTTAAGAGCTTGAAAACCTCAATGAGTTGACCGCGCAGCCTCCGAGTTTCCAGCGAAAACAAATTCAGGGCGTGTAAGCGTCGATTGTAGCCCATATGCCTAACAGAAGGGATTAACTTTGTGGCCCTCGCCTGGACTCGCTCCAGCCTCTCAATATCTTTCCTCAGGGTGGGCGACCAGAACTGTACAGCGTACTCCAGGTGCAGCCGAACCAGGAATTATCCAGAGAGAGCACACTATCCTTGTTCCGAAATCGAAATTGCCTCCTCATATAACCCAACAGCTTCTGGGCATTCTTTTCCACCTCTACGCACTGTTTGGTAACTTAAGGTCGCTGCTAATTAGCACACCCAACTCTTTTTAAAAATCAGTTGCCTCGATATTACTCCCCAACATGGAGTAGTCCGACTTGGGATTGGCGTAGCCAATGTGCATCACCTTGCATTTACCCAAGTTCAACGGCATTTGCCATTTTTCGGACCACTCTCCTATCCTACCTAGGTCAGCACGCAGTTGCTCAATCGCTTCGGGTGTCCCAATATTGGCCCCAAGCTTCGTGTCATCAGCGAATTTGACGATACTACTAACGATGCCACAGTCGATATCATTTATGTAAATGATAAACAACAGTGGCCCCAAACGAAACCCTAAGGAACCCCGCTAGTGACCGAATCCCAACCCGAGCTAGCACCTTTAATTACAACCCTCTGCCGCCTATTCTTCAGCCAGTTTCTAATTCAGCTACCTACTTCCCCATCAATACCCAGCGCGCGCACTTTAACCATTAGCTGGCGGTGAAGTACCTTATCAAAAGCTTTCTCAAAGTCGAGATAAAATATATAATATCAATCGCCCTACTCTTATCGTACTCACTCCACATAACGTGGAAAAACTCAAGCAGGTTGAGGAGACACGACCTATGCCGCCTAAACCCATGTTGGGAGTCCCCAAGCAGTTTGTAGGAATCCAAATGGTCAACGATCCTATCCGCTATTATCCCCTGTAATAATTTACCTACAACCGAAGTGAGAATAATGAGACGATAGTTCCCTGGACTTTCGTGATCTCCTTTCATAAAGATAGGGGTCACGTTGGCTTCCCTCCAGTCACCAGGCACCTGGCCCGTCTCCAACGATTTGTTGAAGACTGTAGCCAGATGGGGAGCCACCTGGACGCGCACTTCCCGCAACACTCTGGGGAGGAACTGGTCCGGCCCAGGAGCCTTAAACGCGTTCAGTTTGTCTATTCTATCGGCAACGTCTGTCGCGGTACACTGAACATTATCCAGGCCAGCACCTTCGTGCCTGACGCCTAGCTCACGGACGACGCGGGTGTCCTCCCTGGTGAACACTCTCGCAAAGTACTCATTCAACACATTACTAATGTCCGCGTCGGAGATCCGCAGCGCACCGCTGGGGTCCTTTAACGGGCCTACCATGCTTCTAATGAGAGAGAGAGAGAGAGAGAGACTGTGTGTGTGTGTGTGTGTGTGTGTGTGTGTGTCCTGACTGATGTAGAAGCCATAAACTGAGCAAATGTTCAAACTACAATCCGTGATGGGTCCGTTTACATATGTTAGTTTCACTTTTCGGCGCAATATGTTGTCATCTATTTTGTGGAAGAATTACTCAAAGTTCAAATGAAAAAATTAGATTATTTTATAATTTCGGTGAAAGGAAGTCGATCCCAAAGTCACTTACTAATATTCTGATGTAATTCATTCTCCGTGAACTTTCGTTCCCTCTATAGCGAAATGGTTGACCACACACACACACACCACACACACTTCACAAAACCGCAATATTTTCACTTGTAGGTGACAACATTTAACCTAATCGAAATAATCTAATTAAATTTAGCGTATGGTAACCTAACCTAGATTAAACTAACCTTTAGACCCTTATTCCTTTTTTCCATGCTATTTTATGATTTTAAATAAGAAAAAAAGTCTACATCTATGGCGATACACGCACGTTCGTGTCGCGATGACGTCAAGTAACCAAGAGCAATCGCGCGCACACGCATATATATATATATATAAATATGGGATGAATTTCCCAATTAGACACTTGAAATGAATGAATGAATGATGAAAACCCACAAGGAAAAAGAAAAATGACTCCAAGGCCTTTCGTGTATTCAGAAGTACACCTCATCAGGAAAGATTCCCTGAAGAGGTGTACTTCTCAATACACGAAAGAACTTGGAATCATTTTTCTTTTCCTTGTGGGTTTGCATCATATATATATATATATATAAGCAAACAACCACAGGGAAAAGGAAACACAAAGTCCGAGCGCTTTCGTGATATATTCACATTATCAAGGACACATGGGTTATTTGTCGTGTGACCACAAAAATTGTCCCTGTTTTTAATCGCTTATTACTCAGTCATTATTGCAGCTTCACAAATGAAATAAAAAGCTTTCGAAAAAGAATATTTAAAAGTTTTATTTAATTTTTTCGGTATCCTGGATACGAAATCAGTACTTATAAAAAAATGACAGTTTTATCCACCACAATCATGGGTTATTTGTCGGACATGCAACGTGTTTTCATCGCAGAAGAGATGATCAAACATGGCTCGGTAGTTGCCACCCAACGGTCTTTCAGACGACAATACGGTCAGCAAAGGACCATAGATCCTAAAACGATTCGCAGGATTTTCGCAAAATGGAAACATCACGGCTCAATGAAGAACATGCATAAAGGCAACTCTGGGCGCAGCAAAGGTGTGCGAACCGCTGAAAACAATGATTCAGTCGCAAATCAGCTTGAAACGGACAACAAGAAATCTGTGAGACGACTATCAGCTGTGACAGGAATCAAACGGGAGAGCATTCGGAAAATAATCACGTTGGATTTGAGAATGAAGTCATTCAAAATTATGTGTTTGCAACAGCTTAGCGAACAAGACTACCAGCGTCGTTTGATGTTTTGTGAACGCATTGAAACAATAATTGAACAAAACCAGATAAGATTAATGACATAATATTCAGTGATGAATGCCACATCTATCTCAATGGGTTCATCAACAGACAAAATTACCGGTGTTGGTCACAAAACAAGCCAAATATACACTTGGAGAAACCTCTGCATTCACCAAAAGTTACTGTCTGGTGTGGTTTGAATAGCAGCAAGGTTTATGGTCCTTACTTTTTTGAGGACCCAGAGACAAGGAGACCGCTTTCAGTAACTTCAGAAAGATATGTAGAAATGCTGAACACTGTTTTTGAACAAGAAAACTGCAGTAACAAGTGGTTTCAGCAAGACGGAGCAACAGCCCACACAACTATGCAATCACTGGAATGTTTAACAAGATTTTTTGAACAAAGATTCATTTCTCATCGCTCGCAGTTTCCCTGGCCCGCAAGATCTCGCGATCTATCACCTATGGACTTTTTTCACTGGGGATTTGTCAAGGACAAAGTATTCAGGCAAGAGCCATCCTCTATCGAAGAATTAAAGCAAGCGGTGGTAGAGAGTGTACAGTCCATTGAATGCAGCGTTTTGGAAAATGTAATAAATAACTTCCTTTCCCGTTGTGTGAAATGTAAGAATGTCCAGGGACGTCACTTTGAACACATGTAGAATAAATTAAAACTGTAAAATGTTCTCTTTCGAATGCTTTTTATTTCATTTGTGAAGCTGCAATAATGACTGAGTAATAAGCGATTAAAAACAGGGACAATTTTTGTGGTCACACGGTATATATATATATACGAGGGCCACTCAATATATTTTGCCCCACCCTTTTTTTTCTTTCCAAGTTTCCTTGTAAGTTCCAGAAATTTTGTACGCAAGTAGTTACATGCCTTTTTTGCAAGTTTTTATTTTTCCACATAGTCTCCATTCTTTTCTACGGCTTTCCTCCACCTCGAAACAAGGACCTTTATTCTTTGCAGGTAAAAGTCCGCTCGCTTCCGCTGGAGCCACTTCTGAACCTCAACAACAACCTCATCCTCACTCTGAAACTTTCTTCCACGAATAGCATCCTTCATTAGCCAAACAAATGGAAGTCTGAAGGTGCCAGATCAGGGCTGTATGGAGGGTGGGGTAACACAGTCAAGCGCATTTTGTGATGGCCTCTCTTGTTTGCAAACTGTTGTGTGGTCTTGCGTTATCGTGCAAAAGAAGAACGTCTTCCAGTTTTATTTCCGGTCAAACTCGCTTCATACGTCTCTGGAGTCTCTGTAGGGTAGCAATATATGCCTCTGAGTTGATTGTTTGTCCTTTCTTCATAATGTCCACCAGAATCACCCCTTTCATGTCCCAGAAGATGGTGGTCATAACCTTTCCTGCAGAGGGAGCCATTTTGAACTTTTTCTTGCGTGGGGAGTCTGCGTGATGCCTCTCCATGGATTGGCGTTTTGTTTCAGGTTCAAAGTGGTGTACCCAAGTCTCATCCCAAGTCACAGTTCGTGAAAGGAAGTCATCCCCTTCTGTCTCGTATCGAACCAACGACTCGGAAGCAATTTCTTTTCTTTGGGCTTTGTGATCTTGTCAGTTCGCGAGGAACAAACCGTGAACACACTTTTGAGTATCCCATGTTGCTGAATTATCGTATTCACACTTCCTTCACTAATTCCTAGCTCCAGTGATAGCTCCTTGTATGTGACGCGCCGATTTGATCGAATGATGCTGTTAACACGTTGCACAGTGTGAGATGTCACAGCCAATGCCGGGCGACCGCTGCGTGGCTCATCATCGAGGTTGGCTCTCCCTCTCTCCGATGATCTCATACGTTTAGACCAGCGTCCAACTGTGCTTCGATCAACATCATCATCTCCGTAACCGTTTTGTAGACGTTTGTGAATATTTCCAACTGTTTCCTTCTCTGTGGTTGCGAACTCGATAACAGCTCTCTGTTTACGACGCACATCACTGTCAGACGCCATTTTCGAAACTGTGTTAACCATCGGTTTTATACATGGGCGTTTTTAAAAGCGGTTTTATACAAGAGGGGAGGTTCAAACTGGAAAAATCCAGTTATGTGAAGCAAAGAAAGTTCAAACTTATGGCTCAAAAGACATTTCAGCCACATGGCCTATTATTTAGCTAAGAAAAAAGGGTGGGGCAAAATATATTGAGTGCTCCTAGTGTGTGTATATATATATATATAATATATATATATATATATATATATATATATATATATATATATATAATTTCTTGCGTTTCGGTCAACATTTTAAATATTTAACCCTTAACTGGTATGGTGGTATGTAACTAAATCGCACCATACCAGTTAAGGGTTAACAATATTATTAAGAACCACAAAACTGCATTAACGCATTGCATTGTTGGTGAATCTCAACTGATATAACTGATTGCTCGAGATTTCACATGGTGGTAAATTTAAGCTCGAGCAAAATCTCGAATTCACAAATGAATAAATATTGTAGTTTACGAACTATGGCATCTAAAGACATAAAAACTCCCATTTGTTAAGTGTTTTTTATAGACTGAAAATCAATAATACATTTTCTTCAATATGCGAGTCTGATTTTTAGTGAAATCGCAATTTTTGACGTGTTAAAGTCTAAAACTTATAATCTGCCAAGTTCAGTTATTTCCGTTCAACTCTTGTCTTTCATATGTCACGAGCCCAAGGTAAGAATTATATATATATATATATATATGAGAGAGAGAGAGAGAGAGAGAGAGAGAGAGAGAGAGAGAGAGAGAGAGAGAGAGAGAGAGAGAGAGAGAGAGCAGTGGCGCCATTTGCTGGGAGGGACAAGAGGGGGTCAGTTGCCTCCCGCAAGGCTGTTTGCCCCCTCCAAAGCTACATGTGCCCCTTCCAAGAAGGATTTTATCACCTACGCAGCCATTTGCGCTTTGTTCAATTGATTCCTAAAAAAAGACCAGGTTCACCCAGGTTGCACAGATTTTTTGGGCTAATAATAGGAATCTTTTAAACTATCTCCCCGCAACATACTCTTTTCAACAATCACCACCCCAATGTTGATCTTTTCAACTATATTCCCCCCAAAGTTTAAACTCTGCAAATTAACCAAAATAAGATACGAAAACAATAACAACAAAATTATTATTTATTGCAAACATAATAAATAGAGAACCATTATTTACATAGGATAAAATTTGAATGCCCGGTTAGGTCAACTGTACGCCCTTGACGATTGGTTAGGTTTAGTCGTGATATTTTCGTTAGTTTTAACGAAAATATCACGACTAAACCTACCAATCGTCAAGGGCGTACAGTTGACCTAACCTGGCATTTAAAGAACCTAACCGGGTATTCAGTTGACCTAACCGGGCATTTAGTGAACCTAACCGGGTATTCAGTTGACCTAACCGGGCATTCAGTTGACATAACCGTGCATTCAATTAACCTAACCGGGCATATATATTGGGTGGCCCAAAAGAAAACGCCTTGAGATTTGAACATCAATAACTTCAAAAATATATAGTTCACACGTCCAAAATTCACATAACTTTTACTTCAATCAATTGATAAGCCATCATAAAAATTTGAGACCTCTACATAAAATGCTTTTTCGATAGCTGAAGGAACAATGAGGTATAGTGAAAAAAACGAATATCATAAACTGAAAAATTTTTATTATTCACATCTTATCAACAAATATGATCAATATGTCCGCCGTCCTGCTTACAAATTAATCTTAACCTTTTCTTCCACGACATGATACATTTTCTGATTTCTGTTAATTAATGTTATTTTGTTCCAACATTCGAGTATTTTTTTCTTTAACTGCATTTCTGTAAACTTTTTTGTTTGGCCTTCATAAATCTTCTCTGCTGGAGTGTTCCATATGCAATAAATAATCCATGGGATCGCAATCAGGTGATTGCGGGGGCCAGTCGTTTTTTCCAATGAAGTTGACTACATTCTGTTGTAGATAATCCTGTATGAACTTGCTAGTATGAGCTGTAGCACCATCTTGTTGGAGTATGAAATCGTTTCCATAATACAGACGCCGACAATCAGGCAAAAGATTCTCCTCTAAGAGATTTACATAGGTTTCTGAATTATTTTTTTATTTTCTGAAATTAAATGAATTTTCGTCTTTCCATTCCACGATACACCTGCTAATACCATGATTTTTTTTGAAAACTGACTTGACTGGTGGTAAAGTCTCGATGGAGGAATGTCTTTCTCGCGCCGGCCATAAACAACATCGTTCCGGGAGTTTCGAGCAATCTCGATGGTGAAATCTTTTTCATCTGTAAAAACTATTTTTTTAACATCATTAGTAATATAGCCGCAAAAGGGTAGAGTGCAGGAATGTTGCAAATTATTACGTAATGTTGCAAAGGGGGTGGGGGTTATGCAACAACTCAATGTTGCAAAGGGGGTGGGGTGTTGCAACCCCCTCAGAAGGCTCGCCTACGCAGTTACGGTCACAAGGCTATTTACTGGCTCATACACCTACAGCAACAGACAGGTGTATACAGTTTGACTTTTACGAGCGAGTGCACGTATTATGTTCTTGTAACGGCGTAGGCGAGCCTTCTGAGGGGGTTTCATTGATACATTGCAATTTATAACGTTAAGACAGATTTCACAGATGCATTTTAAAAAGTCGGCGTCGATATTTTTAATAAACATCTGCTGCATTGCCCGGGCAGTCGATGATAGATTTTTATTAATTCACGGTATTTCTTTACCAGAATATACACCGTTTCAGGCTCGTTTGGAAATATATTCGTTCGTAGAAGCACCCTAAACGTGTTTCGCGGATGAAGGTCGCAAAGCAAATATCCGTAACGCGTGCTTGTAGCTTCTTTATAAGCTTCCAAAAACTCCTTACGCTGATTCGGGAACATTTGATTGACTAATACCCCAATTTGTGATACACCTCTACATTGTGCGAATAAGACTAGATATTGTGTATTTAACGACACATCGCGCATGTATCTATTTTTGAAAAATAGATCTGATTGATGAAGAACACGCTTATGTTAAGATGGTGGGAGAATACTGTAAATGTCTCGGCAAACGTTTTATCCATCTCCAACATGAGATCGTCAATTACAATGACTATGTTCATTTCCCTTTAACGAATTAACGTCATATACGCCTTTGTGGAACAAAATATCATCTTGGTACTCGTTGAACACTGATTGATACGTCGAATAGCACCATATAACTTTATGCACAAATTTCGAGAACATCTCTCCCTTTTCTTTAATGATTTTAAGCATAAACACAGTTTTACCACATCCTGTAGGTTCAGATATAATACATGTGGATGGGCTCGTGAATCTGAATTTTTCTACAGAGTCCATTTCTAACACGTCACACTCCTAAGTGGGTCATTTACAAAATATTACAAATTTTGAGTGCTGTTCCTTATATTTTTTTCTTCTCCCACAGAACCGTGAATGGCGATGAGGTACAGCACCCCATCATTGACATTACGGATGACCTCACGACAGTGTAGTGGTGATGATGCCAACGAACCCTCACAGCGATACCGAAATACGCGCCTGTTGCACCAGTAATAGATCCCCAACCCTCAACCTCTTACGCAGCAATCCCCCCAGCAGCACCTCCCGCTAATATATCCACTAATTCATCCTCCACAGTCGCCCCCCGTTCTGTTGAGGATGATATAACGTTTGAGTTGGTGCGCTCCGCAGCCCCCACCCCAGCCTTGACTAGAAATCGGTATAGAGTCAGGGTCGACCCTAGAGCCATGTATAGCAATGGAATTGAGCGCGGGCTACGCCGGGTTGTACAGCGTATTGTAGAGTTTGCTCTTCAGAACCGCGACGAGCGTGAAGTCAGGACGAGTCTGTCCTTCGGATTCGGGTCAGATGACGGTGATGTAGATGATTATTGGGTAGTAGTGCCATTTAGACGTTTGGCGGCTGAAGATGTAGAATATATATTAGGACGTATAATGCAAGCTGCCCAAAGTAGTATAGCCTTCAATATGGACAACTTCACGGTAAATATTGATCGTGTATTCCGTGTTGCGGGTCATAGTGCCATACCGTATACTCTTAACCTCAATTCTCAAGCTATTTATAGACGGCATATAAACGTCGATCGTGGTTGCGGCTTTATAGCAGTAGTCTTGGCTAACATGTTTACTGTACAAAATACACGGACTCAAAAAATTTGGCTGCCTACGGTCGTGGAACGTGCCCGTAAACTAGCTGTAGACTGTGAACTTGAATTTGACTGTAATATGGGGCCTGAAGAGCTGAGAATGGTAGAACAGGAAATGAATGTCCGTATAGTTGTATTTGGGTTGGATGATCGTCGTAGGACTGTGTATGTTTTTAAAAGCTGTGTGAGAGATCGTACAAGACCCCTACTTATTTTAGGATTGTCGGGGACAACGTATCTCCCCATCCGTAATATAAGGTGGCTTTACGCGAGTTATGACAAAAGTCGAAAATATGGGAGACATCATGATTTGTGTAAGGGGTGCCTCGAGTTTGCGGATGATATAGTGAGACATTGTAAAGAATGTCACATGGTATGTGAGCAGTGTAAAAGCACCAAATGTGAAAGCCGTGTAGTTGAAGCTGAGAAGAGAGACTGTGATGTGTGTAGACGCACATTCTTCAATAATAACTGCTTTGAGCTCCATAAATCAACTGGCACGTGCAGGAAAATGAGAATCTGTGAATGTGGTATGTTTCACACAATGGATAATTGGGGGAAATTTAAGCACAAGTGTGACGAAATTCACTGTCCTACATGCCAGGTGGAGTATAAGGCGGATGGAGTAAAGCATGTATGTTATATGAAAGATGCTAAGCCTAAAAATAACCCTTGTATAACTGTATACTACGATATAGAAACATATACGAACGCTGAAACCAAAGAGGTAATTCCACATTTACTTGTGAGCCAGACCATCTGTGATGAGTGTATGGGGATCGAATGTGACGAGTGCCCCAAATGCGGTAAACGGACAAACGTTTTTAAAACGAATGTCCACGATAGTCCTGTGAAACTATTTGTATCCTATATTGTCAAGTTAGCCGACAAGTTCAAAAAAATGACTGTGTATATTCTCGCCCATAACGGGGCAAAGTTTGACACGCAGTTCCTTTATAAGGAGTTGCTTGAACACGAATCCTCTGAGATATTTACAGGTGATCCATTGAAAAGAGGCAACAAATTAATACAGATGCAAATAAGAGGCAATGTACAATTTAAAGACACTTTATTATTCACACCTTGTAAATTAGCAAAGCTACCCAAGGTGATGGGGTAGCAGCTGAAGTTTCCAAAGGATACTTCCCTTACACTTTCCTCACCAGCGAGACTTTAAACTACGTAGGCCCACCACCACCCAAACATTATTTTAACTATGACTGTATGAGTGTAGATGAACGTGAAGACTTTGATCGATACTACAACAGTTTTAATGAAAGTAACCCTTATAATATAGCTGATGAATGTGAGCGTTATTGCGTGAATGATGTGCGCGTGCTTAGAGTATGTTTCCAGGCCTTTAGAAGGATGTACATAGGCCGTTTCAAATGCGATCCGCTGCAAGTCGCAACCACCATCGCGTCATTATGTTTTACGGTGTTCAAGAATAACTTCATGCCTAAAGACACCTTAGCCATTATTCACCGAAACAAACCCCGCAGTTACGGACACAAGGCTATTTACTGGCTCATACACCTACAGCAACAGACAGGTGTATACATAAAGCACGCCCGCAACACGGGTGAAGTACCCATTAAGATTAATGGACGTGTTTTTTGGGTTGATGGGTTAAGTGAAAACCGTGTCACTGGTGTGAAGACTGTGTACTCCTTTAACGGATGCTGGTGGCATGGATGCCCCCGTCCTGAGTGCGGAATCGCCGGAGATATCCACGGTAGATCTCCTGCCGACTGTCTTGCATGGACCCGCACCCGCGATCAACTTATAGGATCACAGTTCACTCACAAAGTCTTGTGGGAGCATGAATATGATGCACGGATGGAGACAGACGAGGTGTACCGTGAGGAAATAAACACGATCAAGCGTTCAATGGTGCTGGATCCTCTCAAATGTGGTGATAGCTTGTTTGGAGGACGTACAAATCCATTCAGACTATACTTTCCACCTACGGAGGGCGTGAAGCTCCATTACTACGATTTCTGTTCTTTATACCCATACGTGATGAAGAACAATCCGTACCCCGTGGGCGCTCCTGAGAAACTGGTGGGACCTAACCTGCCCTCCATCAATGAATTTTCAAGAAATTTGAATGATCGTTACTTTGGGCTCTCTTTCGTAGACGTACTCCCCCCACGCAATTTATGGATGCCAATCTTACCTGTCGTTATCGACCACAAGCTCATGTTCCCACTGTGCGTGAAGTGCGCGGAAGAGAATAACGGCGATTGTAACCATATACCCCACCAGCGTAAGATCAGAGGCGTATATACAAGTCCTGAGCTGGCCCTAGCCGTACGCCATGGGTATAGAATACTGAAGATACATGAGGTGTGGAGGTTTCAGAAGCTACCCAACCTTTTCACACCATATATAAACGCATTTTTGAAGGATAAGGTTGAGGCATCAGGGTATCCGCGAGGAGTTGATACCGAAGATGAAAAGTCTGCCTATATTCAACGTTACCGCGACCGCGAAGGTATACAACTTGATCGTGCACAAATTGCAAAGAATCCTGGCAAGCGCTTTAGTGCAAAGTTGTCTAAACAGTCTATGGGGAAAATTTGCACAGAATACCGGCAAAGGGAACATTCATTTGGCACAAAGTTATAGTGATGTCTGGGATTATGCCAATGCTCCCGATAAAGAGGTCATGGAGATCGTGAATGTAGGTAATACTTACATAATAAAGTACAACAACACTGAATTGGCCACAGATACCTCAAGGGTTACAAACATACCTGTGGCCAGCTTCACAACAGCCTACGCCCGTATAAAACTTTGGGGTCTATTGCATTCTCTTGGGCGGAGAGTATTGTATGCCGATACAGATAGCGTGATATTCACAGAGAGGGAGGGTGAATACATGCCCGCTATTGGGGAGTTCCTCGGCGAGCTCACTGATGAGATCAAGGATGAGTATGGGGACAACGCATACGCCGACTCTTTTGTCTCAACAGGACCTAAAACTTATGGGGTACGGGTGAGGGTGGGGGAGGATATGAAATATATCGTGAAGGCAAAGGGTATTACGCTCAACCATGCGAATCGGCGGGTTGTTAACTTTGAATCGTTGAAGGATCTAGTGTGCTTGGACGATGAGGGCGAACGACCTCCCCAACTAACTGTAGGCACCCACAATTTTCGGGCGCAGAAGCTGGGCGGCGTGAAGGAACTTAGGGATACGAAGGTGTGCCGTAACACCTACAGGAAACGTTACCAGTTACCTGGTACCTATGATACCGTACCCTTTGGATACCATAACTTTTGATGCGCCTATTGTTAACTTACTTATGACACGTATTTGTAAATGTCTTGCATATAATCATTGATGTATCTATTGTTAACTTATTTATTACACGTATTTGTAAATATATATAACTTGAATATCTCGTTTATTAAATCGTATTTGTAAATATATATAACTTGAATATCTCGTTTATTAAATCGTATTTGTAAATATATATAACTTGAATATCTCGTTTATTAAATAAATCATGTTTCAATTAGCGTTTTACTTTCTCCTTTGTGTGTGTGCACAGGTGAAAGTTCTAAGCTCCGCCACTGTTGTGTGCACAGGTGAAAGTTCTAAGCTCCGCCCTCTGTAAGACCAGCAACGTGAGTCATGCTGCTATCCGGGATTCCCTGCGTGGTCAGTCGACTGCAGTAAGCCCTTGAGATCAGACGTGTATTCGCCAGCGTAGAAGAAAAAAAGGAGATCAGACGTGTATTCAGAAGAAAATGGCTACCTTTAATATTGCTTGTACAACGTTTATGAAATGGTATTCAGCAAAGTGTGAAGATGTGGTGGATACCGAAAAACTTCCTATTCCCCCCTCCTATGCCTCTTTTAAAACCACATTGGATTGTCCGAAGTTGCAAGATGTACAAATACTCTACGGATGTTCTGGTGAGACCGTTGAAGGCTTTCGTTGCACAGACGATGTGCTGAAGTATGCTGTAGAGCTAAACTTTATAGTCTCACATATACCGTGATGTAAAAGAAACAACGCGTGCAGAAGAGAAGCAGCAGGTATGGATAATGAGTCTTGTGGATGGGTGGTGTGACAAGCGGTATTATGTCATGTTACACCAATACACCATGTCGATTACTCATACCCTACGACTGAAAATGTGAATCTCGTCATCATGGACAATCTTAAGTATTTTTATCACTATATTAATGTATATCATGATGAGGTTCGTAGTGAGGTTGTGGCTAGTGCCCTGCGTGAGTTTTTAACAGCCTTTAGAGACGAGTATCGTTTGCTGGGCAGAAAGGAAAAATATGAGCATATGTTCCTCTCAAATAGTGCGCCGGAGTGTGAAGATGTTTAGTAAAACATTATAAAATGTGCCTAGTTCGTGAAAATTATCCTGAGGGAAACTGTCTGGTGCGTAGTGTGGTAGTGATAAAACCGAAATTAATTCTTGTAGCGGAAAAACACCTACCCAATATGTACAACAATTCGCCGCACGATTATGGTGCGACTCGCGGATCATACGAGTTCGAACAAGCCCATTCACGTATCATCGAGTCAGCCGCCCATCGAACCGTTCCTGCCTACCTGCGTGCCTCACACGGCTCAGTTATCTCAGAGCTTGAACCGAGTGGACGTGCGCTCCTCGAATACGATGGAACTTCCTTTGAGCAGCATTCTCAACGTCTCGTACGATGTGTCCGTGACGAAATCGTTGCGCGTGTTCAGGCGTAAATCCGGTACCGTTAGCTATGTACTGGAAACGGAATGTAGACAAACAAACAAACGGGTTTATTTAAGTGTCGAGGAGATGAATATAATCTTCGTGATAGTTGAGAAGTGGAGTGAAGATCGTTATAAAATACCTGCTAACGTAGGTACAAGAGAGCAGATTAGTGACGCACCCTCATACGCCGTTGTATGTACGTTGTGTATAAATAACGATCGGCCATGCATTGATATACGGCTGATGTGGAAGAATGCTTCTGATAATAACGCTCTTGTTCCTACGCGAAACCGTTTCATCCTCGACAGAATGTTTGAAATCGTCGGATTCCGCAAGCTGAAACCTATATTAGACGCTCGTGTTACGGATATGCTTTATTTTGATACAGTACTTGAATACGCATACACCGCTCTGCTCGATGGGTTTACCGAGTGTAGAGCTGAACAAGGTGAGAATGGTCTAGAGCTGGACGTTTATTTAAAAAGTTTAGACCAGGGGTGGGGAACCTGCGGCCTTTTGGGGTACTAGTTGCGGCCTTCTGCCTACTTGACATTCAGAATTCATACCGTACGATAATGGACAGCAACTGATACCCTTTTAGGGCTTTAGGCTATTTCATTAGATCATGGTTTCAGCTTCACTGCTTCTTACACATACAAGCCTTCTTTATGGCTTGAACAATAGGAAATATGGCAACGCTGCCAGTTGAAACTGGCAGAGTTGCCTTACGGCTTACGCCCTTACCTATCAACGACCAACTCGACTGGCTGACTGGATGACAGTTACTGACGATTCTCCGATAGTGACACGCACGCTTGTTTCCTTTAAAACTGCAAATCTTTGATCAATTCGTGTACCATTTTTATTTAAAAATCTTCTGGTATCCTAATCATGTCAAAAACTGTGAAAAGAAAATTAAAGGAAGAGAACAGAGTATTCCATGAAGAATGGGAATTGCAGTATTTCATAGTTTCTGAGAAAGATAAAATGATGTGTTTGCTCTACAACGCCATAACTGCAACAGTGAAGCAACACAATGCATATCAGCATTATGCAACTCATAAGAACCACAAGTATGCTATATTGGAAGGAGAACCCCGAAAGTCTGCACTTACGAAGATGAAACTTCAAAAGCAGAAACAACAGCAAGTATTTAAAACGATGTCAGGCCTAGGGACTGAAATCACTGAAGCAACTTATAAAGTAGCATATATACTTGGAAAAAGAGGTAAGCCATATAGCGATGTGGGAATCATAAAAGAATGCATTGTTGAAGTTGTAGCCTCTTTAGATTCAGACAAGGTTAACAAATACAAACTACCTCTTTCAAGAAGGACCATAACTGATCGGCAACATGAATTAGCCCTCAATATGACTGAACAGCTTCATACAATATGCCAAAGCGAAAATACTTATTATTCGATTGCCTTGGATGAGTTCACTGATATTATTGACTCAGCGCAAGTGTCATTTTTTATTCGTGTAATAACTGCAGATTTTCAATACTACGAGGAGTTACTGGCTTTGGGTACCCTTACGGGGAAGACACGTGGAATTGACGTCTTGTCTCTCTTCAAAGAAAAATGCCGTGAAGCAAAACTGAATTTATGTAATTTATTAAGTGTATGCACAGATAGTGTACCTTCCACGAGAGGAAAATGTGCAGGATTTGTTGCGCTACTACAAAAAGAACTGACAAATCCAGATAGCTTGATTTCCTTTCACTGTATTTTGCATCAACAGAATCTCTGTGCCAAATCTACTGTTTTAAGTGACACATTAAGTAAAGTTATACGTATTGTGAACTACTGTACATTAGAGCAAATGCATCACGACATCGCCAGTTTCGCAATATGTTTTTGCTTAATGATGAAACATTCAGGGTGGATCTTCCGTATTATTCTAAAGTGCGCTGGTTGTCACAAGGGCAATTCTTTGAAAAACTTTTGTCTTTGCGAAAACAAATCACAAGATTTTTTGAGGAACTCAATGAACCATGTAAATTGTCAAAAAAGGATGTCTGCAGAAATGCTGCATTTTTTTGTGACGTAATGTCAAGGCAAAATGACCTGAATATTTCTTTGCAAGGTAAAACTCAATCCATATATGAAATGTGGCAAAAAATCCAGGCTTTTCGAAGGAAGCTGCGCTTTTTCAAAACTATCCTTACCCGATCGAAACTTTCAGCTGAACACTTCCCTGAACTGGGAAAGGTAATTGATGAAGATACAAGCAAATCATTAAGGGAATGCGATGTGAAAGAATACACAGCTGTCCTAGACTCCCTGATTGAAGAATACGATGAAAGATTTGAAGATTTTGAAACATGACTTCACACTGAAACTAGCTTTCCAACCACACCTGGTTGATATCTCCAAAGCACCTGAAGATTTACAGATGGAGTTGATTGAGCTATTAGAAGATAATATCCTTAAGTCTCTATTTGATACTAAGAAGGATCCTGTTGAAATATGGAAAAATGCCGTTGAATACCCACGTCTGCGCCAACATGCTCGTCGAATGTTGTCTTGTTTCGGCACAACCTACTGTTGTGAATCAACGTTTTTGTATGTGACTCAAATCAAAACGCGCTTGAGATCTCTGATGACGAATATGCACCTGTAGGACCAACTAAAACTACGTTAACGATGTTGGAACCAAATGTACGACTCCTGTCCCGCAATAAGCAGTCACAAAAAAGTCATTAAATGGTTTAGCACTTTTTCACTTAATATTAACATCATTTCACTTAATATCATTTTTCACTTAATATTAGTTATATTGTCAATTATTCCCCCCCCCCCCCCAAAAAAAATAATAAATGCACTTGCTGAATTTTTTATTTATTATAAAAACCCTCACGTATTATCAAGTTTGATTTAAAATTAGTAAATATGTAGATTGTAGACTAAAATATGACATTTTGTTGTACTGTATATGTTAAATACTCAGCATGCGGCCTAATAGGTTCTTGGTTAAATGAAATGCGGCCTAATAGGGTCTTGGTTAAATGAAATGCGGCCTTCCAATGAAAAAAGGTTCCCCACCCCTGGTTTAGACTCTTTGAAATACCATGAACGTTGGTACAAAGCAATTGATTGGTACAAGGCTGAGCTCACCTACACCGTTCACCCTGAAGAACTATTTCTTTATATAACGAGCAGTTGTCGTAACGATTTAGATTATTTCAATTGCCGCTATGTTGAGTGAAGACGAGTTCACGATTGAAAAGCTCGGGTCGGTAGAAATAAACCCTCGATTGGAAAAGCGTGTTTATAAACTTGTGTTTAATAATGTAGCTAACGATGAACTCTTTGTGCGTGCTTTTTATTGTATTCTAGACGTATTTAAAGATGACTTACCAACCGGTTGTAAAGTGGGAACAAAAATAGTACTGAACGATATGAAAGTCCTTCATATCGAGTACAGGTTTCCCTATACTTTAAGTGGTGAAATATTATTAAACCGCATATACTGCGTAATGCAGAGCAATAATGATGTAATTGTAGACTCGATTAAGTGCGTTTAGTATTTTGAAAAAAAAAAGTGAAATGTATTTATATATTTAACATATTTGTGTGATATTTCTCCTGTACTGTTATATTGAAGGATATATGATTATATGCATATTCCTCGTTCATATTTCTATTATTGATCATTCAAATGTATATTTATTTCTATATATCTCCATAACGTGTGTGTGTGTGTGTGTGTGTGTGTGTATTTTTTTGATTATATGCATATTCCTCGTTCATATTTCTATTATTATTGATCATTCAAATGTATATTTATTTTCTATATATCTCCATAATTGTGTGTGTGTGTATATCTCTCCTGTACTGTTATATTGACGGATATATGATTATATGCATATTCCTCGTTCATATTTCTATTATTATTGATCATTCAAATGTATATTTATTTTCTATATATTATAATAAACAGAATGATGCAATGTTGTTTTACTTTATTCTTTTGGTTAATTATATCATGTTACGCCTTCTAAATCTACTAGCGGAATTCTAAACCAACTTTTAAGAAAATAAATGGTACAATCTGGCAACTGTATACCTGAACAATGGTATCTGGCAACTCTCCATAATAATGTATACAATTAAAACGGTATCTGGCAACTCTCCATAACAATGTATACAATAAAAAGTGGTATCTGGCAACTCAACCTGAACAAGCCATTTACGCCTTCTAAGCCAACCGGCTGATTATGAGTCTATAATAATGTATACAATTAAAATGGTATCTGGCAACTCTCCATAATAATGTATACAATAAAAAGTGGTATCTGGCAACTCAACCTCAACAAGCCATTTACGCCTTCTAAGCCAACTGGCTGATTAGGAGTCTATAAGACAACGCCTACTCGGCTGAAGTCTTAATATGCACTTGGCTCCTGCCAGGTGAATACCTCTCCTCCTTTCTCTCCTTCTCCTTTCTCTTGGGGGAAAACGCCGCCTCCAAGTTTCATGACCCCTTGTTGCACCTGCAGCATCCCCACCCCCACCCCATTTGCAACATTGCAACATTACGTAATAATTTGCACCATTCCTGCACTCTACCCTTTTTCGGCTATACTACTACCATTGGACGAAAATCTATCAAGCAATTCTCTACAACGAATTTTTCTTTTAGCTCTTACATTGCTGTCACTTCTTGAAACACGGATCCTTTTAAATGCTTTAAGTCCTACCGTTCTCTGCACTCTTTGTATGGAACTTCGACTGATACCAAAATTTCTTGCAATTTTCCTCTGAGAGCAGTGTAACCCAGGTCGATCCTCTTGAGATAGGTTCATCATTTCGGTCATTGCTATATTGTCTTGAGTGTAAACTTTTAGGCCGACCACTTCCACGCTTCCGTGCCGTCGAACCGGTTACTTTAAGTTTTTTAATTATTCTATTCACAGACGTAACATTACAAGTTATTCCTGGAAATTCCCTCAAAATTCTTGCCCCAATCCATCTTTTTTCCAAGGAACACTTTTCAATCACCGCTTTTTCACCGTTAGTTAGAACCACAATTTGAAGGGCAAGTTTAAAAAACAGTATTTAAGATGGACGTAGCCTATATCATCTGACGTTTTTCAGAGACTAACAGATTATCCATAGGCTAAGGAACCTCCTATAAGTCTTAGAATAGTTGCCAGGTACAGCTATACACATTTAGGATTTATGATATTTGTTTTTTTCACCATACCTCATTGTTCCCTCAGCTGTGGAAAAAGTATTTTATGTAGAAGTCTCAAATTTTTATGATGGCTTATCAATTGATTGAGGTAAAAGTTACGTAAATTTTGGACGTAAATTTTGGAAGTATGAACTACGTATTTTTGAAGTTATTGATGTTCAAATCTCAAGGCGTTTTTTTTGGGCCACCCGATATACAGGGTGTCCGAGAATTATCTGTACAATTTTTGGCTGTTATTAAAGGTCAACCATGAAGTGTAGAAATTCCAATGTTGTCCCATTTTACAGAGAATCTCATTAAGTTTTTTCTGATACCAAGTTTTGACAAGTTTTTTAGAAATTTCAGTGTGTCCGAACATTATCTGTACAATTTCATCTTTAAATAAAATTCTTGATAACACACGTAAAATTCTTAAACAAGATTATTTAGAATCTGTATTCTCAAGTTTCTTTTATTAAAGTAACGTTGTTACAAACATTCGATATGTGCACCATTAGTGATTCGCAAAACATCCAATCGATACTCCAAATGTTGCCATGTACGCTGCAGCATATCCACATCAATTCGCTCAATAGCAGCTGTGATTCTTGCTTTTAAATCATCAATGTCTGTCACCCGCGTACATTTCTAAAAACTTGTCAAAACGTGGTATCAGGAAAAAACTTAATGAGATTCTCTGTAAAATGGGACAACACTGGAATTTCTACACTTCATGGTTGACTTTTAATAACAGCCAAAAATTGTACAGATATTCTCGGACACCCGGTATATATCGGTAAATTATTGATGCCCGGTTAGGTCACCTGCAGGCCCTTGACGATTGGTTAGGTTAAGTCGTGATATTTTCGTTAAAACGCGGGATACTTTTGCTACCCGTACGAAGGGTAGCAAAAATAACTGAATGCCCGGTTAGGTCAACTGAATACCCGGTTAGGTCAACTGAATACCCGGTTAGGTTCATTGAATGCCCGGTCAGGTCAACTGTACGCCCTTGACGATTGGCTAGGTTTAGTCGTGATATTTTCGTTAAAACTAACGAAAATATCACGACTAAACCTAAACAATCGTCAAGGGCGTACAATTGACCTAACTGGGCATTCAAATTTTATTCTATGTAAATAATGGTTCTCTATAAACCGGAAATATGATAGAATACAGGGTGTACATAAAGTCAGGATCTATTTTTGTGAAGCACTTGGAAATTATATGGAATTCTATCATAAAATGATAAAGTGGTAACATTTATTAAATAATTAAGAGTAGGATTCGACGTGACGCCCATCAGTATCCCTGCACAGCTCAAATCGTTCCGCAGCATTTCTAAACACATTCTGGAGCATTTGCGGGGTTATGTTATCTGCAGCAGTTCGTATACGTGTACGTAAGTTTTCAAGACTCGTAATCTTCGTCTGATAGACGTGCGATTTGATAAAGCCCCATGCAAAGAAATCTAAAGGGGTTAAATCTGGTGATCTCGCTGGCCAAGGTCTGTTGCTTCCGCGTCCGATCCAGCGATTTGGAAAACGTCCATTTAGATAATCCTGAACAATTTTGGCATAGTGACAAGGAGCACCATCATGTTGATAGACGACGGGGATAGGATTGTTAGTACCGTCGTCTATCAACATGATGGTGCTCCTTGTCACTATGCCAAAATTGTTCAGGATTATCTAAATGGACGTTTTCCAAATCGCTGGATCGGACGCGGAAGCAACAGACCTTGTGTCGCGAGATGACCAGATTTAACCCCTTTAGATTTCTTTGCATGGGGCTTTATCGAGTCGCACGTCTATCAGACGAAGATTACTAGTCTTGAAAACTTACGTATACGAACTGCTGCAGATAACATAACCCCGCAAATGCTCCAGAATGTGTTTAGAAATGCTGCGGAACGATTTGAGCTGTGCAGGGATACTGATGGGCGTCACGTCGAATCCTACTCTTAATTATTTAATAAATGTTACCACTTTATCATTTTATGATTGAATTCCATATAATTTCCAAGTGCTTCACAAAAATAGATCCTGACTTTATGTACACCCTGTATAATAGAATTTTCAAGATATGTATCTTATATACATATCTTAAAAATTCTATTATGTAAATAAGAAGTAAAACCTGTTAAATTATCTTCCCCCTAATATTGACCTTTTAAACTATGTCCCCCCTCTCTGAAGCTGGGGGGGTGGAATAGTTTAAAAGATCCAAAAATAATTCTATACAACCCTGTTCATTGTTTTATGCCCAAATCTTGCTGCAGTAATTCAAATTTAGCGCCAACCCCGCGTCCGCCAGGATGGCAAGTTGGCAACGCATGCGCAGCTGGAAATACTTCATTAAAAAAGTTACACTCTAATAGACAGTTTATTTCCACAACAGTTTCGATGCCCACTGGCATCTTCTTCGGGTGGATACAGAAAAACGAATGAACTAAAAACAAGAGGGAAAACAGTCAAGGGACCATTAAGAAATTCGCACCTAGGTTAGATCCCGTTCTCCCGACACTGGAAGGGCATTTTTATTAAAGGGACCCGCTTATAAGTACATTCGCACAAATTTAAAACTATCTACTTGTTCTATATATACAGATTCTATTATTTATTTATTTTTACATAATTATTACATTTATTATTAAATTTATTACATTTATTATTGCATTATTATTTATTACAGAAATTATAAATTCATTATTACATTGTTGTTTATTATACAGAAATTATAAACCGAAAAACGAATGAAAAAGGCGAGAAGGAAACAATCCAGAGACCATTAAGAAATTCGCATCTAGGCTAGATCCCGTTCCCCCGACCCAAGAAGGGCATTTTTTTTATTAAAGGGTCCCGCTTATAAGTACATTCGCACAAATTAAAACTATCTTCTTGTTCTATACATATAGATTCTATTATTTTGACATAATTACTGCATTTATTATTGCATTTACATTTTTTAACAGTTATTATTATTACCTTTACACTAATTATTACATTTATTTTATTACCTTTATTATTACGTTTATTGCATTTATATTTATTTCCACATTTATTACTTCCATTATTACATTTACGTTTATTATTCCATTTACATTTTACCGAAAAAAAAAGAAAACCGAATGAACCAAAAGCGAGTCAGGAAACAATCCAGAGACCTTTAAGAAATTCACACTTAGGTTAGAACCCGTTCACCCGACTCCGTAAGGGATTTTTGACCAAGAATCTCATTAAAGGGTCCAACTTATAAGTACCTTCGCACAAATTAAAATTATCTACTTGTTCTATACATACAGATTCTATTATTTTTCTTTTGACATAATTATTACATTTATAAAGTACCTTACTTGATTCCCAATCTATAGCATGATTATTTTGGCTGGCGTGATAAAAAATGGCATTATTAGTATTACAACTTCTGAAGGCATATTTGTGTTCTTTACAGTAATACGGGTTTCAATATTTCTTCCAGTTTCTGCTACGTATACTAAATCACAACTTTTATAGGGAATGCCGCAGACACAGGCTTGTTCCTGTTTTGCAACGTTATTCCTAACCAATTTACTTTTCACGGTAGAAGAATATTTGAACGTGTAAAGGTAATAATAATAAATGTTAAAAAATGTAAATGCAATAATAAATGCATTAATTATGTAAAAATAATAGAATCTGTATGTATAGAAGATAGTTTTAATTTGTGCGAATGTACTTATAAGCGGGACCCTTTAATAAAAAAAATGCCCTTCTTGGGTCGGGGGAATGGGATCAAGCCTTGGTGCGAATTTCTTAATGGTTTCTGGATTGTTTCCTTCTCGCCTTTTTCATTCGTTTTTCGGTTTATAATTTCTGTATAATAAACAACAATGTAATAATTAATCAATGTAATAATAAATTTATAATTTCTGTAATAAATAGTAATGCAATACTAAATGTAATAAATTTAATAATAAATGTAATAATTAAGTAAAAAAAAAATAATAGAATCTGTATGTATAGAACAAGTAGGTAGTTTTAAATTTGTGCGAATGTACTTATAAGCGGGTCCCTTTAATAAAAATTCCCTTCCAGTGTCGGGAGAACGGGATCTAACCTAGGTGCGAATTTCTTAATGGTCCCTGGACTGTTTTCCCTCTTGTTTTTGGTTCATTCGTTTTTCTGCATCCACCCGAAGAGGCTGCCAGTGGGCATCGAAACTGTTGTGGAAATAAACTCTCTCTATTAGAGTGGGGTTTTATTATCATATTTTGACCTTCACGTAGAAAAAAGAAGTTTTTGGCATTTAAAGAGTAGAATTTTTTTTGTTTGTTTTGTACTTGTTTATAATTATTTTATTTTTATTTCAATTTCTTAATATCCACACAAAAAAAAACTCAAAGAAACAACATCTATAGGACCTACTTTAATTTAAAGCATAAAGCTTCATAATGGTAGAAATAATTAAATATATTCTGTAAAAAAAATTATTGTAATATTGTAAATTGTAGTAGTTTAATATTTATTTTTACCTATAAAGATTTATTATTAGTGAAATGAATTTAAATTTATTATTATTATTATTAACAAGGTTACTGATTTAATCTCAGCTGACAGATGTTAAGTGATTCATGAAGCGATTTATATCAATGTTATTATTTAATTCCCCTCAAGTGAATAACAATGGGGAAATTTCATCGAATTTGTGTCCATTTGCATTTGGACCGACAAACATTTTGAAAACGGGCAAAAGGAAATTTCATCAAAACTAACGATAACCTGACAACATAAATTCAACCTAATTAAATTTAAACCTGACCTAATTTGAACTACTCCACCTCTTCACCCCTTCAAAAAATAAATCAATACTCGTTGACAGAATGTCAGATCGAACGAAAAAATTGCCGTTAGAACGAGAATTTTGATCCAACAGATAAATCGCTAACGATGTAACTTTACGGGTCCCGAGCACTATTTTTTAATTTTTGCAATTTTAAAGTTGTGATTTTGAGTCAAACTAGTTACTTTCTTTAACAAGTAATACGAATAACGTTCGAATAACTCGTTTCTGGTACAATTTGCGACTTAACTATGTGAAATAAACATATTTGAATTTTGGACCGATACGGACTGGTCCCAGGATCTTAGGTTGCATCACTATTAAGCGCAGATAACTAAATTACGTGCACTGTATATTATACACTACATGACCTTTGTTAATGCTAACTCCACCACCTTTCAAATTTCAATATATTCAATTAGTTATATCTTAGATTAACTTTAAAATAGGATCTCAGATGTTGATTTTTCTCGTACACTCATACAGACCCATTTACATTCATTGTAATTTATAGGCCAAGACATTTTATTTACACTGTTCTCCCTGATCGTGCCAACGTGATATTTATATACTCGTACTTACGTCTTTAACGACATCTAATGAATTTCTTTACTTCTCACTCCACACATTTCACAGAATTTCTTTTATTTCATTCTGTCAAACCTTTTCACACAAATCATAATTACTCGTGTCTGTGTTGTCACTTTTGGAAAAAACGTCATATCTCGCCAAAAACAAATGTCTCGAAACCGAATACTTGAACGTTGAGGCTGTGCATCACCATAAAATTTACGGGCTTCCAAAGTATCATATACGAACCACACTTTAAAAAGCCCAATAGTGAATATTTCATTTTTATTTATTTTATTATACCGGTTTACGTTATCATCATCATCTTCTGAACTACCCAATCCTTATACAGTAAATGGCCATTGTACCATCACAGGCTCCAACATATCTGTAGCGAACCACTCACTCAGCCACCATTTAACTTTGGGGTTTTCGACTCCTAGGAGTATATATCAGAATTTTCAGGGGCACAAAGTGAGTTGACAAAATATGTATTTTTCTCATTTTCTTTTCCTTTTGTAAATACATTTTTCAAAACATTTCAACAATGCAAGTTAATAATTCTTTTATATATATATATATATATATATATATATATATATATATATAAGGGTGGCCCTTATTTTGACATTTTGGAAAGTTCTACCTCTGACCTTCTCAGGTGATTCCATTTGGTAAAAACTAAGATGAGTCAAATATGAGCCAGATTGAATAATATTTAGGGGTGGCTCAAGGGCTTCAAAGTTTGCCCCCTATTTGTGACCTCGATGACCTGTTTTCTTTGCTTACAGGTTTTATGCATGATGGCAACGCGCTACCACGATTTTCTGGTTAGCCCGCAGACGGGATCGAAGGAAGTAAACTCCCTTCGGGGAAGCAAGTTCTTGGCCATTTCTTGCATCGCCATATTGTTCTCAAAGAAGAAATCCGACCGGCAACTCGGACCATCGAGCAAGTCGAAGAGTTCTGGTCTCGCGCCAGAATCCCAACCAAACATAGCCAGGATTCGATCAAAAAGCTTGAGCAACTCTTCTTCGGATGGAAGGGGCTGAAGAACAAAAGCCGTCGAACCTACACCCAACAAGCTAATGAAGCCACGTTCTTAGCCAAAGTCGAGGAACTTTTTGACGTAGCACACGCTTATGCCATGGAGCTCATCAAGAATCAAGAAGACAAGCTTTTCCTTGACTCTCAGCGGAAGGGACGACCTGGCTCCCCGGGGAGAGTTGACAAGGTGCTGCTCCAACAACAGCAGAAGCAGGAGAAGGAAGAAAAACTGATGAGGAGACGTCATCGATCACAACTTGACAAAGAAGCCTTGTTGGGAAAAACGGAGCTGGAGAGCAGCACTGACTCAGAAGAAGATCTGTATCAAGAACCAGGTCCCAGCACAAGTAGTGCGGGTAGTGCCTCTCCGCCACGAAAACGACGACGCAAACCTGTCATTTCACCCCAACTGGCCGCTATGCTTGATCGAAATGGTTTAAGTGACAGAGCTACTATGATGATCATCTTCGAGGCTTCCAGAGCCCTTGGACAAGACCCACAAGAGCTTGCTCTGAACAGGTCAACCATCCAACGTCAACGTCAACAATACCGAGAAGCAGCCGCTGCCAGCATTAAAGAGGCGTTCAAACCAGACACACCCCTTACAGTCCACTGGGATAGCAAGCTCATGCCTGATCTCACAGGGAATATGAAGGTGGATAGGCTGGCTATTCTAGTCTCGACAATGGGAGAAGAAGCTGCTGGAGATTCCGAAGATACCCAATGGGACCGGCCAAGCTATGGCCCAAGTTGTGTACAACGCCATTCGCCAGTGGGGGCTAGAAAACTTTATCCGTGCCATGTGCTTTGACACAACTAACTCCAACACCGGTTGATCGTCAGGAGCCTGCGTAATTCTCGAGCTCCTACTGGGCCGGCGTCTTCTGCATTTTGCCTGTCGACACCATATCCTGGAGTTGGTCTTGGCCGCCGCCTTTCAAGCTTGCTTGGGCCCCAACAGTGCACCGGAAATCCTCTTGTTCAAGCGGTTCCAAGCACAATGGCCATCCATTGACCAAGAAAGGAACGAAGACGCCTTCTCGGATGACTTCGCTACATTAGAGCTCGCCAATGTCCGGAACGAGGTCATTGCGTTCAGTGAGCAACAGCTGTTGGAACACTAACCCCGAGATGACTATCACGAGCTACTCAACCTTATGCTGATCTTCCTCGGAAGCACACCTTCACGTGGGAAGACGTTTCGAGCTCCTGGACCTATGCATCTTGCTCGCTGGATGGCAAAAGCCACTTACAGCCTCAAAGTTTGGATGTTCCGGTCTCAGTTTCATCTGACAGCGAGGGAAGCTAAGGGACTGAGAGATTTTAACATCTTTCTTGCAAAGGTTTACCTCAAGGCCTGGTTTCTGGCACCTCTTGCTTCCACCGCAGCTAGAAACGATCTCCAACTTCTTCAGCAGCTTCACACATACCCTCAACAAAACATCAGTGCAGTTACATCACGCAAGTTGACCGGCCACCTATGGTACCTGTAGGAGGATTTGATTCTTCTAAGCCTCTTTGATCCAGAGGTAGATTCAACCACAAAGCAGGTCATTCTGAAAATTTCAACACAGAAGGAAGGAGAGGACGACCCACCAAAACGGGCGTTCGTAGATCTGGCGACGGTGGAACAAAAAACGCTCGCCAGTTTTGAGTCAAAGGAAAGCAGAAAACTGTCGCGACGCTAGGCATGCCGGATATATTCCTGAACGAAGACCCTGGTACATGGAATGACAGGGATGACTTCAAGGCTGCCCAGGCAACCGTCCGCTCTTTAGCAACGACCAACGATCATGCAGAGCGAGGCGTTGCCCTGATACAAGACGCGACGCGGTCAGGGCGATTTCGAAATGAAGAGCAGCTGCAATATGCCCTCCAAGTTCTCGAGCAGAGCCGGGAAAACTTTCCTGACGCGAAGAAATCAACGCTGCTGATGAAGTCGTGATGTGCGATTCTGTTATAACCAAGTGTCCCTTCTACACTGTTTTGAAATTATGTAATTACATTTTTGTACAATGGTCTTTCTTTATAATAATGCAAATATACTTAATTTCCTAAACAAACAACTTAAACGGCCAACACACTTGGCCTATGTCTGGAGGGGTGCTAGAGTGTACAAATTTTGACGGCTTTGAGCCACCTCTAAATATTACATCTTCTGTTCAAATTTCACATAGGATACTTTTTCATAAAAAGGAACCATTTGGCGGGGTCAGACGTAACATTGCTCTGTTCTGAAATTTCACCATATGGATAAGAGCCACCCTAATATATATATATATATATATATATATATATATATATATATATATATATATCCAGTATATGTATATATATATATATATATCCAGTATATGTATATATATATATATATATACTGGATTATATATATATATATACATATACTGGATATATATATATATATATATACATATACTGGATATATATATATATATATACATATACTGGATATATATATATATATATATATATATATATATATATACAGGGTGGGCGGAAAGTAGCTCCCTATTTTGGATTGGTAAAAAAATACGTATATTATCCATTTATTTCAGAAGAAATAATATGAAAAGGTAGGCATACATGGTAGGTTTTCTCTAAAATTCAATGTGGGCTCCAACTCTTTCCACCAGCTTCTGGAGCCGCCCAGGAATGGCGTCCACTGACTTTAGCAGGAACTCCGGCGGGATGGAGGACATGACTTCCCGAATTCGGTCCTCCAGTTCTTCCAATGTCCTCGGTTTGGTGCGGTAGACTTCTTCCTTTACCCACCCACAAAGAAAGAAGTCGCACGGTTACCGCTGAAAAACGGCAGAATCGGTTCAGTGTAACGGTGTGGTGTGGTATGACTCAGATCAGGTTGTGGGCCCGTTCCTTCTGCGCAACACCATGAATGCTGAGCGGTACCTTGCTATGTTGCGAAACGAGGTCTGGCCGGTTGTCAGCACATGGGAGAACATCGACGATCTGATATTTATGCAAGATGGCGCCCCTCCGCACTTCGCTCTTGTTGTCCGTGAGTGGCTGGATGCCCACTTCCCTGGGCGTTGGATGGGTCGTCGTGGTCCACATCAATGGCCAGCCAGGAGCCCCGACTTGACACCGTGCGACTTCTTTCTTTGGGGGTGGGTAAAGGAAGAAGTCTACCGCACCAAACCGAGGACATTGGAAGAACTGGAGGACCGAATTTGGGAAGTCATGTCCTCCATCCCGCCGGGTTCCTGCTAAAGTCAGGAAGCTGGTGGAAAGAGTTGGAGCCCACATTGAATTTTAGAGAAAACCTACCATGTATGCCTACCTTTTCATATTATTTCTTCTGAAATAAATGGATAATATACGTATTTTTTTACCAATCCAAAATAGGGAGCTACTTTCCGCCCACCCTGTATATATATATATATATATATATATATATATATCCAGTATATATATATATATATATATATATATATATATATATATATATATATATATATATATATCCAGTATATATATATATATATATATTATATATATATATATATATATATATATATATATCCAGTATATATATATATATATATATATATATATATATATATATATATATCCAGTATATATATATATACAGGGCGTCCCAAAAAAATGTATACACACTTTAAATAATTATAAAGGCAGTGTTTATTAAAATACATTTCATTTTCAAAATGTAATAGAATCTACAGACATTATTTAATTGTTTTGTCAACGCCTGTTTTCAAACTGACGTCCGTTCTGGTCCAGGCACTGCTGATAACGCGAAGCAATGGAATCGCAAACATCACGAAACATTTCGTTTGGTATTTGTGTGCATTCTCGTTCAATGGCTGCTCTCAATTCAGCGACTGTTGCAGGTTTTATAGCGTAGACTTTGTCTTTTAAGTATCCCCATAAAAAAAAGTCTAGTGGTGTGAGGTCTGGTGAACGCGGAGGGTATTCTACGAAACCCCTTCGTCCAATCCACATCCACATCGTGCCAAGTACCACTCGCAATACTCCACTCTTCGGTCCGGATCATCTTCATTAATAGCATGGACTAATCTTGGAATGTAACTTTTCCATTGACAGCGCTTCAAAATGCGTTGGACAGACGATTCTGAAATTCCTACCTCACGACTCGCTTGCCGCACAGATTTTCTTGGACTTTGGTGATACGTTTCCAGTACTCTTTCTTGCTTTGTGGGGCTTGTCGATGTCCGTGGTCTTCCGGAACGCTTCTTGTGGACATTCTGAACAGTTCCATCGGCTTCAAACTTATCTCTAATTCGAGTGATGGTAAGTCGCGTTGGTGGATCTGTTTGAAACTCCCTCCTAAACTGTCTTTGCACTTCAACTGCGTTTTCACACTTCCAGTAGCATTTTAGAATGAATTTCCTTTGTTCAAAGCTTAGTCTGACTGCCATTATTAATTCTAATGGGTTTAACTTGGAAAGAAAGAAACATCAATTGAGCTATCAGCTGTTAAAGTGTGTATACATTTTTTTGGGACGCCCTGTATATATGTATATATATACACACGTAAGTACGAGGGATTCAAAAGCCAAATTATTATCAGATTAATTATTTCTAATTCCTTCCAGCATTATCTCTCTCTCACACACACACACACACATATATATATATATATATATATATATATCCAGTGTGCGTGATATATATATATATATTATATATATATATATATTATATATATATATATATAAATATATATATATATATATATATATATATATATATATATATATATATATATATATATATCCAGTGTATATATATATATATATTATAATGTTATATGTTATAATGTTTCAGACCAACAAGACCCTAGGATCCACTCATGGCTGGTCTACCTAACTGTGTTTGTAATTGTGTATTGTGTATGTCCTCCGTGGTGGCGGAGGGGACCTACAATTTTACGTGGGTTCCGAACCACAAGAACATAAGAAATTTAAGCAAAAACTGCCTGTACATTGGCAACGACAATTTTTACAAAACTAAATAATTATCAATTTAAAACTAATTAATTATCGATTTAAAACTAAAGATAGAATCTCTGGATCCAGAGGATCAAGTCATAATAGACTACTATCCACAATATGTTACAGTTACACTCTATATCTATTTATAACCGACATGCAAATATATCAGATCCAAAGAATCCAGTCAATTTCATTACGGTATCCGTCAATACTAATACCTTGCCAACGAAAAATAAGTGACGGTCCATATCGATTGCGGACCAAGTCAAAATGTACAACCATATACATTACATTACAGTATATATTAGGGTGTGTCAATTTTCGGGGTGAACTGACTAAATTGAAAATCATGTGATTTGGTAGCAATTTAATGTAATCATTTGGCATACAAAATAATATTCTTGCTTCAAAAACAAAAAATAACTCCTACCTACATCAATTTTTATTCAAAAATTCAATTTTTCCGTAAATTCGTAACAAAATAACAAATGTGCGCAAACATCCTATCAACATTTAAAGTGGCAATAAGATATCATTCAGTCTTTATTTGAAAGTAACCAATGCAGTCATGTCCTTTTTGCTGCGGTTCCTTGACATCAGCATTCGGCTTGCTACTTGCGCTTTGATGTAGCCTTCTCACCTCTCGTGACTGTAAACTTGACTAGCTGCTTCTGTGACCATTTTCACACATCTCTCCACACTCTGAGTGTGAGAAGGCCACTTTGGCACTTGCATTGGGGCCTCTAAGTTGTGTTAAATCTTTGTTATACATGTTGTCAGTGGTGGCTCCAAAACTTCCGAACTCAAGTTAACTAATTCTGATAATTTCGTGGCATTGACGTTTATCGAGGTACCTTCCTTGTCTGAACAGAGCAGTCTCCCATCTGGTCATCATCTAGTGATGTTCCTCTAAGCTTTAGAATGATTTCCACGGCTTCAGTTCACTCTTTGGTACATTGGCTGCAGAGTATTGCTTGCAAAACTGCCTCTGGCCTAGCATACCAAGCGGACCTTCTCACCACAGGTAACACGATGTCCACCACTACTTTCCTTTGGGTTCTCAGCAAAGCTGGGCACCGCAAACTCAAAATCACTTCCGTAATCGCAAATCCGCAAACTCAAACCTTACCTTCCGCAACCGCAAATCCGCAAACTGCTTGCCATTTTTGGCGCCGCAAACGCAAATCCGCAAACGCAAACCATATTTCCAATTTTTAGTGCTGGGCACTTCCGCAAACCGCAAATTCCGCAATCGCAATTTTAACTATAAAAAGTATCCAAAACATTAAAGAGGTATAAAAAGTTTTTATATCTTTTTAATGTTTAATGTTTTAGCCTTGTTTTTATTAAAAACAAGGCTAAATAATTTATTACAATAAATCACTATTGTAGAAGAAATAAAAATACTACATATATTGATATATTATATTGAACAAAAACACCTCCTGCACGTGGGAAATTTGCGGAAAGATTTGCGTTTGCGGTCTTAGTTCCGCAAGGCAAATTCACCAATTTGCGATGACTTTGCCGCAAACGCAAATCCGCAAACGAAAAACATACTTCCGCAATTGCGGAATTTGCTTTGCGTGTTGCGGAAGTGCCCAGCTCTGGTTCTCAGTAGCTGTAATTGAAACAAGATGTGGTTGGGCCCCTCCATCCACATTGGATTAAGTTTTACATTGAACCAGTGAGGAAGATAAAACCCAATAATAAATTCAACAATCGACATCAAATTCTGTAGCATTTTGCCCTTCAGTGCATGTTTGGAAACCCAAATCCTGCAGAAACAAATCGCTGTAGTTAACCAACGACTGTGACTTACGGGTCCAATCTCCAAGAGAGCCAGATTTTGAGGCAACTCTCCTGATCTGATTGCTTGAACAATACGATAAGCGTAAGATTGATCCGTGCTGAGGTCTTTCATAACTTCTTCAGACAACACTGGAAGGGGAGGGCCTACTTCGACCTTTGGAAATTTTGTATTTATTTCTAATTCCATTGCTTCATCTAGCATGTTGCCAAGGGGGCCTGACCACTTGTTGTTGCTCTTTGTAGGACCATCAAGTTCCTGGATGAGAAGACGAAGAGGTAGTTCCCCTGTGTTCAAATCACATACAATCCAAACAAGCCTTCTTCCAAGTTTTTTCTCTAAATGCGTCATAACACCGCTCTGCCATCCAGTGTTCACCGCAGTTGAGTCTCCACCAACGGCCTGCAGTGAACTGTCAAGTCTTCTTTCTTCAAGCCAACATATTATTTGATCAGCAATTGCCTCTGCATGTTTCTTGCCTTCTACTTCTGCTTCAGGAACAAAGTGAAACAAATAGCGGCCACCAGGTTCGGAACACACAGAGTAGTGTTCTTCTTTGATGAGACCGGGAAACTTTCTGTCCATTCCCTCTACCTCTAGGAGAACTTTTGTGTCATCTCTTCTTCCATCAAACAAAAGGCAAGAGAGACCTTCCTCCTTCAAATTTTTTCATGCTGATCAGATATTTCCTTCATTATTTTTTCTTGTGCTCTATCTTATGATCTATCACTAAGGATGTATCCTCTCGGCTGATGAGGCCTGCATCTATCCAAGCGGCAGTGGCAATCTCTGCAGTCTCTCGTAGCCCCGTATGGTGGCGAATACTGGCAAGGGCAATGTTTGAGATGTCTTTAGTGTTGTATTTCATTCTCTTCGGCGAAGGTTCAGATGGCATTTTGGAGCTATCATCTGATGTTGCTTCTTTCTGTTCATCTGAAGAGCTTTCAAAGAAGTGAGAAACCTCTTGATAGAGCTCTTCATCTCTTTGGGTGGCTTCTTCACTCTTCTTTTTCTTCCTTTCTTCCCTCTCTCGGATTTTCTCTTTTTTCTTAGCAATAACAATCTGTTTTTTGGTTTCTGAATAATCTGCCGAACCAATCTGCATACTTCCTTGGCCTCCTGCCTTTGTTCTCTGCGCCTTTATGAAAGCCAGCTCCAAAACAGGGATCTTCTTCTCACGAGGACAGCGACAATCAATGTGAGGGTGAGGTTCTCTTCTGCATGAGGGAGAACAATTGGCTTCAGAACACAACTCTATGGGACACTGGCAGTTAAAAATGTCAAGAAGAGTATCAAGTGTGTGCAGAAATTTATTTTTCTTTGCTAGTTTTCCTTTACCAAGTGATGTCTCAACTGCTTTGTGCCACAGCTTTGTTAATTTTAGCTCAATAGTTCTATACTGATTGAGTACAGGTGGTTTGAATAACACATTAGCTTTTTTCCACTGATGCAGAAGAGGGGGAATCATGTCCCTTATGAGCTCTTTCTCTGTGTAGTTCCTTCTATCCTTTGTATTTTGTTCACGAAGGAGTAACCCTAGTCTCAGCATGTCTCGCACTGTTGGTAGTTCTGATACGGGAAGCTCCTTGCCTGTACCGACTAACAGGCTCAAGTGGCATGACGACTGACCTCTTGTCTTCAATTTTGGCATCTTAGGAATATCTGAAAAGAAAGAAAAACATTTAAGTATTTTATATCAATTACGATGTTCAAAGTTTAGTCATTCGATGTTCTAAAATTCAATAAAAAATATTTCATGGGATTACAACATAATTAGACAGAAGAATATGATAATAATAAATAATTGTAATAATCAATAATCCATACTTACAGTTAAACTGTAGTATTCGTCTAGTAGAATAACTATGAAGTAGGTACAAGAGCAATAACAGCAAACCACCGTCTATGACATCTAAGAGGCAACTGAGGACTGAGAGTGAGGGACAGTTCTATTCATGTTGTGACTTGTACATTGTACAACAACTATATGACCTTGAAAACACTCCATATGCGATCAGTGGGATAATTCTGTGACAGATGAATAGTTAATCAATTTATGTCCTATTATTTAGTAAAAGAGTCAATTTCTGAAACTTTAAGGTAAAATTGATGTAGATAAGGGTTATTTTATTACATTTTGGTTGGCCAATTTCAAGTTTTGACATGAAAAGACTATATTTTCACTACCAAAATTGATTTGAAAAAAGTTGACAAAATTGACACACCCTAGTATATATACTTAGGAGGAAAAGTGCAAGTGTGGCTGTAAAGACTGTACAGTTATTAGAAATGTGTGTGCACCCATTTTGGGTCTCCCATTTCAAGGTGTTTGTGGGGCAAGTGAAGATCATGAGTTTTTCAATACCTCACAGTACTATGGGGGGCACCGCTCGGCAGAGGAATCTCTTTAAATGGGGTGTGTAAGGACAGAGAGTATCCCTTAACCCAAGATGCTGCCTCCCTATATCCCACAACACTTGTGTTGAGCTGTGGGATCTATCACCACAAAGCCTTAATTTTACTACCTTAAACTATACCCAGTCTATCAACATATGCGTCTAATCGATTTTTAAACATGTTTATAGACGTGCTACTAATTACTTCTACCGGCAAACTATTCCAGCTATTTACTATTCTATGCGTAAAAAAGTTTTCGCAACTGTTGTCTCGAACCTTCTACTTGTCAACTTACACCCGTTATTTCTAGTCCTATTATATTGAGATATTTCGAAAAAGCTATCTCTATCTACGTTATCGAACCCATTCATAATTTTGAAACCTGGATTAGATCACCCCTTAGCCTCCGAGTCTCGAGTGTAGTCAATTTTAACTCCTTAAGCCTATCCTCGTACGACTTTGACCTAAGCGACGGAATCATCTTAGTTGCTCGTCTTTGAACTCTTTCGATTTTGTCTATATCTTTGCGCATATGCGGATTCCAAAATTGGACCGCGTACTCCAAATGGGTCTAACTAATGATTTATAAAGAGGAACTATAATATCGCGCGATTTGTACTCAAAATTCCGAGCTATAAAACCTAACACTTTGTTCGCCTTATTGACCGCTGCTGTACTTTGTTTCGCTACTTTTAAATCACCAGTGACTATAACTCCTAAATCTTTTTCCTGCTCTACGCTTGTTAATCTTTCCCTGACATACTATACGCAAAATTACCGTTACGCGAACCTATATGCAAAATTTTGCACTTATCGACGTTAAATCTCATTTGCCATGTGACTGACCAATCAACGATTTTATTCAGATCTTCCTGGATTTTACCTCTATCTTCGTCATTAATCGCCCTACCACCCAGCTTCGTGTCATCCGCAAACTTTGAAACTGTACTGACTAGGCCGACATCTAAATCGTTAATATATATAAGAAAAAAGCAAGGGCCCAATACAGAACCCTGAGGAACGCCACTCGCTACATTAGCCCAACACGACTCCGCTCCATCAACGACCACCCTCTGTTTCCTACCTCGCAACCACTCTTCTAGCCAATTTATTACTACACCCCTGATTCCATGAGCCTTAGTTTTTTCAATGAGTCTTTTGTGCGGCACGGTGTCAAACGCTTTTTGAAAATCTAAATACACTACATCAACCGCCCGATGTCTATCGTAAACGTCAACCACGCTTTGGAAAAATTCTAAAAGATTAGTTAAGCAAGATTTGTTTCGCCTAAAACCGTGCTGCGTATTTCTAACTAGTTTATGCATTCTAAGTGTTCGACTATACGATCCCTAATTATTGATTCCAGTAGCTTACCTACAACAGACGTTAAACTGATTGGCCTATAATTTCCCGCCGCACCTTTATCGCCTTCTTAAAGATAGTGTTACGTTTGCTAACTTGAAATTATCTGGTACGACCCCTCAAAATAGACGCATTAAAAATCTTTAGCGCACAACAATGCTATCTTTTAATTCTTTTAGTTGTATGGGATATATGGAATCCGGCCCGGTGATTTACGCGTTTTCATTTTATCAATATAGCGCATTACCTCCCCTTCACTAACCACGATATTATCCAAAATATTACCATTATCAAAAGGTATTATGTCTATGACCGTAGGGATATTCGTTACATCTTCTATAGTAAAAACTGACGTAAAAATTCGTTTAGCAAGGTAGCCATTTCCTTGTTTTCAGAAACTAATCTCCGTTTACATTTTTCAAAGGCCCCAAGACACTTTTTACTGGATTTCTATTTGACGTATTGAAAGAATCGCTTGGGGTTTTCTTTACCGTCACGAGCTATGGAGATTTCAAATTCGCGCTTGGACTTTTTTATTACACTTTTCGCTTCACGCCTTAGAGATGTAGTTGTTTCGTAACCACAAATTGTCTTTATTGCATTTATGTAGCCTATAAGCCCTATCTCTACTCTTTATAATGTCTCCTATTCTAGAAGTAAACCACAAGGGCTTGTTGTTTACTTTCGCACGCTTAATTTTGTACGGTACACATTCCTCATTTATAGTCCTAAATACCGCTTCGAACGATTCCCACATTAGTTTTGCGTTGGAGTTCCCCATTACGCTTTCCCAATTGACGTGTGACAATTTATTTCGAAATTTACTAAAGTCTGCGCCCTGATGTTTTTCCGTCTATGGTTTCAAATATGTGTCTGAAGGGGAGTTCATTCATGTGTAAAAGACACACGAGCCATTGAACTGATCTATGCAAAAAAATTTCAATCAATTTTATGGTACCAGCAATTCTACCAGTAGTGACAGCAGTACCGTCGCATAGCAGAGCATTGAGAGTGTCGATGCTCGCTGAATCAATTAAGAACGTTATAATTTCATCAGCCATACACCGAGCATTTCCTGCGCCAGGGCAGAGATAGTCTACATAGATACCTCCAGGGTCTTTGATCAGCACATAATGTTCTTCTTTCTCTTTTCCATGCTTGGTTAACATATCATCCTTTCTTCCATCAAACCCTATACATTCAATATTCACATTTTCACATCTAGATCTAACAATATTTTTCTTGCCTACACGAATTCTCTCTCTTTCTATTTTCTTCCTATCAAGCATGTTAGATTGATCGATTATTCCCATATCTTTCAATGCAGCATTAACAATAGCTGCTGTAGCTCTCGAACTCACACGGTAACGGTCTGCCACCAATGGTAATTCATTGTATGAATACCTATTTTGATCATTTTCAATCAATTCCACATCGGGCACGAATTCTATCTAGCTCATTGTCACTGTCTTCTATATCTTCGCTAAAGTCATCTACTGAAGAAGATGGTACAACTTCCATAGCCTCTGTCATTTCCACTTGTGACCTTTGTTGCCTCTTGTTCTTCTCTTGCTCTTGAGAGGGATCGTCTCTGGACAGCGGCAGCTTCACGATCAAATGGCCCTAATTGATTTATTCTTTGCTTTTGGCCTACAAATGACTCCCACTCTACCATTGGGATTTTTATCTCGCATCGACAAAATGGCCTTTCTATTCCTTTATCATAACATTTGCAAGTACAAATGTCAAACATTTCATCATGTGAAGCAAGTTTTTTAGCAAAATTTTCATTCCTTTGACGTAGAGGAACCTTGTTCAAGGAAAGAGCCGATCTGATTAACCTTTCCACTGCAGAAGAAATAGATCTTTCTTGAATGACAGGGAAAGAGAACATGGCCCAAATATCTTGAAGATCTTTGGTAACTATATTGTAGCAATCGTTCGCAGTTGCTGATCCCCTTGACTTGATTTTTTCTCTTTTGAATGAAGAAATAGTTTCTGACAACGTCTGCCTTTGTAGGAATCATTGATCGGCGGAATTCAGTCGCAAAACCAAAAGCTGCATTCGAAGATTTGTTTCTGGTTGACATTTTTTCAACCTTTTTAAAAAATTAAAAATCCAGCTTTTATAGAATCATGCATGGATCATAAGTAAATCTAAAGAGCATAAATTCTTATAATTCCTGTAAAAATATATGATAATTAGACCATGAAATTTATTGGTATTGAATTTGAAATTCAACACACAGCTCAGTAAATTGATTACACATAAACGATGTTTATGTGTAATCAATTTTCTGGTATAGCAAATATTTTGAGAAAATACGCGTGGTGAAAATTTTGAGAAATCCAAATATTTTAGGTAATTGCCTGAAAATTGCACACGATATATATTATGCAATTTTAGAGGGGGTCATCTCTCTGAGAAGATGCTCTAAATGGTCTCCATTTTCATTTATGAGACTATTTTCATTTTTGGGGCGGAACCAAAAATAGGAGGGAGTATGCTAGTGGTATGGGGGGGGGAGCATAAACTTTCTTTTGGAGTATGTTGGTCAGGACCCCAATTCATAAGCCCCACATAGTGCCCGATCTGCCCCCAGAAATTTGACCCGGCCTATTATATATATATATACTATATATATACCCTTTTCAAAAGGGTACGCGGTGGAGACAAGGTTGAAAACCCTAATTTAACTGTTGCAAGAGTAGTACTACATCAATAACAAATTTATTACATTCGTCAGCTTAACATCCATCAACTCGTCACGCACGGATACACTGTCTCATAATACACAAGTACAATTGAACCCCCTCCCCCCCAGCCGACACACACACCTCAGCGTATTATTGTTATCTACTGCAGACATTTGCTCAACGTCCTCTTCTGCCTCCCCACCAAAACTCGGCTCACTCATCTCCATCTAAGTGATTTGCAATTTTTTTACTCCATTTAGCAAAAATCTCATCCACTTTTACAACTAAACGAAAAGACTTACGTCGCTATAATTCTAGCGTTCTATTTTCTTTTCTCTCTTTTTTATGTTATTTTTACACCGGCAAACATCCATTTCCCGATGTCCTTCTGCAGTCTCTTTCACAGCCATTCATGTATCGTCTTACCCCCACATTTATTTATCACACACACACACACGTGTGTGTGTGTGTGTGTGTGTGTAACCCAAACCAATGATATTAATTATTCAAGTGTAAGATACGGTCACCATGAGAACAAAGTTTGCATGAAATTTTAGCTTTTACATTCGGAGAATGCGATGCGATTTTGAAGAATGATTTTATATTTATATACAGGGTGGCGCAAAAGTCGCGCACCATAGGAATTTTCAGTGTTGACTATAATATATATTTTTTTCTTTTAGGTAGGGGATGGCTGCGAAATTAACAACAGACGAGAGGATGAGCTTGGTTTTAATGTATGGAATAACAGGTGCAGTACTACAAAGCGATCAATCGGTAGAGAATTTAAATTCTGTACCGATTCATCGATTTGTTATACCTGGTATTCCATACATTAATTAAAACCAAGCTCACCCTCTCGTCTACTGTTAATTTCGCAGCCATTCTCTACTTAAAAGAAAAAAAATAATATAATCAACACTGAAAATTCCTATGATGCGCGACTTTTGCGCCACCCTGTATATATATATATATATATATATATATATATATATATATATATATATATATATATATATATCAGAAAACAAATTTCACTTCAGAAAATTAAATAAAATTTTGAATGCAATTTCACTATTATATATATATATATTCGTGCATGTTTGAAATATTAGAAAGTTGGATATTTCAGAGGTGAATATTGACAGGTTGCAGATGTGAGCACGTTTTAAAAGATTCTGAAATGCGACAAACTTTTAAATAACATGTTTATAAGTGCTTTCACTCTTACCAAAAAATAAATAAAAAATATATATATATTATATATATATATTATATATATATATATAAAACATTAAAACATTAAATGTAATGTACGCCTTCGTCGGATATATATATATATATATATATATATATATATATATGCGCCTCGGTGGTGTAATGGTTAGCGTCGCTGACTACGAATACATCGGCCCCGGGTTCGAGACCCGACGGCAGCCGGCGCGCAGCAAAACCCAGCTGTTCATCCTTCCACACAATAAAGAAAGTGGTTGGTAGATAAATGGGTACCCTAGGTGGCCTAGTGGTTAAGACGCTGGGCTGCTGATGGGGCGTGGTTCGGATTCCACGTTAAACTGTAGGTCTGAGGTGGAGTGAAAAGCTTGACCTTCGTCAGAATGAACAATTCGGGCGGAAGCTAACCAAAGGTGTGTGTGTATATATATATATATATATATATATATATACAGTGGCGTTCATAAGTATTCGTACAGATAAATATTTCAGTTACAGTATATTCGTCCTAATCTTTTGTACCATGCATACAATCTTTACGAAAAGTTTACCATTCGTTTGCAAAAATTTAACAAATAAAAAAATTATTTCAACTCCAAACATATTATGTTTGAGGGGAAAAAAAAAAGTTAAAATGCAAAAGTTTTCGTACATTTATTTACAAAATTATTTAATATTTTGTGTCCACCTTTTCCTTGAATGACTTCAGTGATTCGTTTTGGGTGTTTTTCTACAAGGTTTTGACATCTCTCAGTACAAATTTCAGCCCATGGTGCCATTTATTCAGATTCGAAGGGTTTCTCTCGGAAACACGTTTTTTCAAACGAAACCATAAATTCGCGATTAAATCGAGATGTGGGCTTTGACTAGGCCACTCGAGAAGCTTGAAATTCTTTTGTTGAAGCAATTTCATGGTGCTCTTTACTTTTATGTTTTGGATCATTATCTTACTGTAGTACCCAATTGCGACCCATTCGCTACTGCCGAACTGAAGGCAATACATTTTCTTCTAAAACTTCCTGATACTTCTTCGAATTCAAGATTCCATTGACGACAACAAGCTTTCTGGTCTAGAAGCAATAAAGCATCCCCAAAGAAGCAAACAACCACCACCACGTTTAACTGTAGGAAGGATGTTTTTTCCTCGAATGCTTTGATTTTCACCAAACATACCGTTGCTCGTTGTTCCCGAATAATTTCTCATCTGTTCAGAGAACTTTCTTCCAGAATGCAAATCCATCATTTGATGATCCTTGATGTACTTTAAACGAGCTTTCATGTGCGTTTTTCGGAGCAGAGGTTTTCTTTGTGCAACTCTTCCATGCAGACCATTCTTTCAATGTACGACGTACGTACGACAGAGGGATGGACATCGATCTTGGACAGTCTTAATGTTTGGTAAACATCACCTGCAGTCACTCGCGGATTGGCAGCAGTCATTCTTTCAAACCGTCTAGCTGTACGTTTTGAAATTTTGCAAGGGCGTTCACACCTTGGTAGAATCCGGATTGTTTCAAAGCCTTTCCATTTCTTTATAACTGCAGCAACCGTCGTAAATGGAATTTGAAGCTCCTCTCCTATCTTCCGATAACTTTCTCCAAACTCGTGTGCAGCAATAACAGATCTCTTAAGGTCTGTAGGCAGCTCTTTATCATGACGACCCATTACTTACTAATAGCTTGTACAGGAGGGTGGTCCAAAAAAAAATGAAAATGAAAAATACGAGGGCCACTCAATATATTTTGCGTGATGCCACTCCATGGATTGGCGTTTTGTTTCAGGTTCAAAGTGGTGTACCCAAGTCTCATCCCGTCACAATTCATGAAAAGAAGTCATCCCCTTCTGTCTCGTATCGAACCAACGACTCAGAAGCAATTTCTTTTCTTTAGACTTTGTGATCTTCAGTCAGTTCGCGAGGAACAAACAGTGAACACACTTTTGAGTATTCCAGTTGCTGAATTATCGTATTCACACTTCTTCCACTAATTCCTAGCTCCTTGTATGTGACGCACCGATTTGATTGAATGATACTGTTAACATGTTGTGCAGTGAGATGTCACAGCCGATGCCGGGCGACCGCTGCGTGGCTCATCATCGAGGCTGGCTCTTCCTCTCTCCGATGATCTCTCACGTTTAGACCAGCGTCCAACTGTGTTTCATCGACAACAGCATCTCCGTAAACGTTTTGTAGGCGTTTGTGAATATTTCAAACTGTTTCGTTCTCTGCGGTTAAGAACTCGATAACAGCTCTATGTTTATGACACACATCACTGTCAGACGCCATTTTCGAAACTGCGTTAACCATCGGTTTTATACAAGGAGGGGAGGTTCAAACTGGAAAAATACGGTTATATGAAGCGCAGAAAGTTCAAACTTACGGCCCAAAAGACATTTGAGCCCCATGGCCTATTATTTAGCTAAGAAAAAAGTGTGAGGCAAAATATATTGAGTGCCCCTAGTATATTTGTCATGACATTTGCCCATATTCCACAACCACTGACGATGTTGGAAATAAAAAACTGGATCGATTCGTGCATATTTAGAGGTGACGCAACTCGAAGCCTTGGTATTATTATACAGTTTGGGGTGTCAAATTTCTTCAAACTTGCGCCACCCTTAAATATTAATAGATGTTTATAAACATCCGGTTGGAGGTGTTTTTCCATATAAGGAATGAGAAAATGCATCAGGGGTTCTTATTTGTGAATTTTTATTTTTTTTTACCATATATGTGTGGTTCATCCTAATATATATATATATATTATATATATATATATTATATATATATATATATATATATATACATGGGCTATTTAAAATGATTCATCCGATTTCAACTGAGAATACTTCCGTACCTATCAACCGTGCATCAACTGGGCATACACCACATGAAAGAGGAAATCTCCGAGTTTTACAAGATCACCGCGAGAGGGCTCCAAAGTCACGCCGTGGCCTAGCCTAGCAACAAACAGTCAGTGTGAAAATGGCGTCCGCACAGCAGAAGGCGTTTTGTGTGTTGCAGTTTTCGAGCTGTAAATCGGTAGTCACAGTGCAGCGTGAGTTTCGTCGACGTTACAGAACAGATCCACCGGGTGCTCAGAGCATCCGTCGGTGGTATCGGTAGTTCGAGCTCCGAACTCGCATTGTTACTGCCGTAGAGTCAGTGACAACGGACATGCTGGAGCGAGTATGGGAGGAATTCGACTATCGTGTCGACGTTGCTCGTGTAACTAGGGGAAGTCACATAGAGCATTTATGAGGTGAGACACAAAATTTGGACAGTTTTTCTTTGGTTGATATATCACAATCATTCTGTATTTGTAACATTAAAAAATATTCTCATTTGAAATCAGGTGAATCAATTTGAATAGCCCTATATATATATATATATATATATATATATATATATATATATATATATATATATATATATATTATATATATTATATATATATACGCCTTGGTGATGTAGTGGTTAGCATCGCTGACTATATATATTATATATATATATATATATATATATATATACACACACACACACGCCTCGGTGGTGTAGTGGTTAGCATCGCTGACTACGAATCTATCGCCCCCGGAATCCAGACCCGATGACGTCAGGCGACGCGCATCAAAACCCAGCTGTTCAGTAGTTTCGGGAATCTTTCACCATTATGGCGATCCCAATCAAGAGGGTTCGTGTCGCGACTGACTTGTGGCTCCTTTGAATAGATGTCTAATTCTTTTTGATAACTTTTCTGACTATTTTTGATAGGTGGAGGCCAGACATGGAGTAATGGTAATAGTAATATGCTATTACAGGATTTTTCAAGTAATAGTAATAGATCATAATTTTTTTACTGTAATAGTAATAGAAGGCAAAGTAATAGATGATAGTCTATTACTTTTCTATTATAGTGGCAATGGATATATTGTGTGAACAAAGAACTGAAAAATGAACTAAATCTACTCTAAACTAAAATAAACATGTATGTGAACTAATATTGTGGCAAATTTTTCCTTCAATAAAGTAAAATTTATCAAGACCTACAGTCTCTGAAATTGTAATGATTTAGTCGAAACAAATATTTGTTATTTGGCAGAGCCCTCTGCCTTTAAGCCTCAGCCTGGATCCATGAGTGCAGAACCCTCTGCCTCTCAGCCTCATTCTGGATCCATGAGTGCAGAGCCTTCTGCCTCTCAGCCTCATCCTGGATCCATGAGTGCAGAGCCCTCTGCTTCGCAGTCTTATCCTGGATCCCTGAATCCAGACACTGCTACATCGCCAGTTCAATACCATCTCACACAGGGTACCCCCGAAGGGGCCTTGGTGAATCGGGATGCTGGGAATGCAATCGGGGGTCATGATGAGGAGGCATCTTGGACAATGGTGGTAAGGAGGGGCCGGAAGCGAGCGACCCCTCCGAGAACTGCAACACTGCAGTAGCTAATGGTGGTGGTCCCACTCATGCACCGGCTAGAGGGAGTCAGCCTGTGGCAAAGGCTGGCAGAGAACGGCGGGGTATCATAGGGGCTGCCAAAACAGATCGTATGATGGCTGTACCAACGAAGACCGCAAACATTTTCGTCTCGAGATGTCGACCTGATCTTACGGCCGAAGAGCTGCAGGCATTTGTGGAAGATAAAATGAGCCTTCAGGTTACATGTAGGAAAATTGACTCCAGATGGACTACGTACAGTTAGTTCCTTTCAAGTTACAGCAATCTGTGATGATTCAGGGGTATTTATGAATCCAGCAGTATAGCCGGAACAGGTATATGTACGGCGGTTCAATGAGAAGGGAAGAAAAACACCTGCAGCCCCTCTCGCAAGTGCTGAAGAGGGTAATTATGGAGACATCATGCGTCGTACTGTGGAGGAAAATCCAGCTAAGTCTAATGCTGTAACTGCTGTGCCTGATTAAGTGGAATTCAACATGTAGAGATGGCTGGCAGAACTCCTGCATCTTCCTAATTGCAACATTCAAGGTAATCTCTTATAACTGTAGAGGCCTAAGCTTAGACAATAACAGCAAACACAGACGGATCATAATTGAAAGCTGTTAGAGGATGCTGATATTCTGTCTGCAGGAAACATGGTTATGGAAACAGGACTTAAAGGACCTGAATAACCTGTCCAGTAACTTTCATGGGATAGGGGAGGCCACCAGAGATAAACAAGATGGTCTCCTTGCAGGCCACCCACCTGGTGGGGTAGCTATTCTATGGAGGTTGGGGTATGGGAAATATATTAATGAATTAAAACTTGGTTTGAATTGGCTAACTGGAATAGAAATTTGTGTAGACAATAAAAAATTTGTAATTCTGTGTATCTATATGCCTTTTCAGGCAGTTGATAATGAAGATGATTACTTCATTAAATTGGGGAAGGTCAGCAGTATTATTGATGAGTTGGATACGACATATGTAGCTATTATTGGTGACTTTAATGCTAATGTGCTTAATGATAATTCTTTGTTTAGCAACCACTTAAAAGCCTTCTGCGAAGATAATAACTTGACCCTTTCATCCATGTGTAGTCTTCCTGGTGATGGCTTTACTTATGTTAGTGATAGTTGGCACACCACCTCATGGTTGGATCATTGTATTTGTATGTTCATTATACACAGTGATTCACTGGCCTACTTAGTCAGTGCTCCAGACAACTCTCTCTTAATCTTCTATGGACCTCTTGTATAATGTTTGTACCTGATGAGTCTGAAATAAAGTGTTTGTTTGTTTGTTAACACACTGCTTCTTATTGCATTTAAATAGACAAAGATCCTTTTCAAATGAGTGAAGTACCCCAACATACAAAAGTAATAGTAACATATGACCAAGAAATAGTAATAATAATAGATGAAAATTAAAGTAATAGTAATAGAAGGAATCAAAAGTAATAGCAATATTAATAGAAACCCAGTAATTGACCCCATGTCTGGTGGAGGCACAACCTCATCGAAATAACACCATAAATTAACCTTCGGCTTCTTTTTCAAAGGTTCTTGATCTTGTAAAACAAAATCAGTTGCTTCATCGCCATAGGTTATATTACGTGCGGGACTAGCGTTAGGTGATACAGACATAATGATTATCTCATTTTTTACAAACTCAGGCACTGTTATGCAAGCAAATTTGAAACGAGATTCTAAAACGTGAGAAATCATGCGAGTAATGTCTGCCTTCCACTGCCTGAAACGATTCTGTAAATTTTCTATTAAATCGTTTTTCATAGTATGAACACCTGCATCATCAGTTATGTTAAGCAAAAATACCACGAGACCTGTTACATCGGGAGACACTATGCGAAGACAAGAAAAATCAGAGGAAAAGTCATTCGTTAATTTTTCACATCGACTAAGAAGCTTTACAACACACTGAATTAGAGTCCACTGATGATTATTGAAGGTTGCTACAGTATGTCATAGTCCGAGGCGTATGCAACAAACGCAGTTTTTCGTTCAAGAAGTCGTTGTAGCATATAGAATGTAAAGTTCCATCGGGTGATAACGTCTCTTATAAGTTTGTTTTCGGGTAAATTATGGTGCTTCTGGAATTCCTTAAGTCTGTCAAAGGCTGGAGATGAATAATTAAAATGCAACAGATTGGGTGCGCAATTGCACATATCAGAAAAAAGACTTCTGGCTAAGAAAGGCTTCATTAACTGCGAGTGCTAAAGTATGATTCGCACAAGCAACAGGAGTAATTTTAAGAACGCTAACAGCTTTAGTAATATTACAGCCATTGTCGTGCACCACTGCATGCACACGATCGCTCTTTATTGACCATTCTTGCGATATAGAAGTCAATGCAGTTGCAAGTTTTTCATATATCTGGCAGATATATAATGTTACACACAGACCATGCGTGGAACAAGGAACTCTTCTGGGAAAATTAAATCCGCTATAGTCTGAATAAATAACGGTAAATGACAAACAGCAAAGTTTTTTTTTTTCGTGATGGAAGCCCAACGTGAGCAACGGGTTATGACCGGGTCATGATTTAATTTTCCCAGAAGAGTTCCTTTTTCCATGCGCAATCTGTGTAACATAAAAGTTTCTCAGGTGACCATTTTGAGTTGTATCGTGTGTATGTATATATATATATATATATATATATATATATATATATATATGAAAATTATTTCACGAAAGTGACACGTGAAAAATATTTATGATGAATAAAACCACGAAGGGAAAAGAAACACAAAGTGGTGCTCAAGCGGCTTTCGTCTAATGACATCCTCAGAGTGTTCCTGAGGATGTCATTAGACGAAAGCGCTTGAGCACCACTTTGTGTTTCTTTTCCCTTCGTGGTTTTATTCATCATATATACCGGGTGTCCGAGAATTATCTGTACAATTTTTGGCTGTTATTAAAAGTCAACCATGAAGTGTAGAAATTCCAGTGTTGTCCCATTTTACAGAGAATCTCATTAAGTTTTTTCTGGTAACAAGTTTTGACAAGTTTTTTCTTTTTTGTACGCGGGTGACAGACATTGATGATTTAAAAGCAAGAATCACAGCTGTTATTGAGCGAATTGATGTGGATATGCTGCAGCGTACATGGCAACATTTGGATTATCGATTGGATGTTTTGCGAATCACTGATGGTGCACATATCGAATGTTTGTAACAACGTTACTTTAATAAAAGAAACTTTTGAAAATACAGATTCTAAATAATCTTGTTTAAGAATTTTACGTGTGTTATCAAGAATTTTATTAAAAGATAAAATTGTACAGATAATTTTCGGACACACTGGAATTTCTAAAAAACTTGTCAAAACTTGGTATCAGAAGAAACTTAATGAGATTCTCTGTAAAATGGGACAACACTGGAATTTCTACACTTCATGGTTGACTTTTAATAACAGCCAAAACTTGTACAGATAATTCTCGGACACCCTGTATATATGTATATATATATATATATATATATATATTATATATATATATATATATATATATATATATATATATATATATATATATATATATTAGGGTGAGCCACACACATATATATAGTAAAAAACATTGAAATTCACAAATAAGAGCTCCTGATGCATTTTCTCATTCCTTATATGGAGAAAGACCTCAGACCATATTTTGAGCTACATCCATTAATATTTAAGGGTGGCGCACGTTTAAAGAAATTTGCTACCCCAACCTGTATAATGATACTAAGGCTTCGAGTTGCGCCACCTCTAAATATGCACGAATCGATGCAGTTTTGTATTTTCTACATCGGTAGTGATTGTGGAATATGGGCAAATGTCATGAGAAATATATTTTTCAGTTTCATTTTTTTGGGATCGCCCTATAATGTACAGTCATCATCCGTCTTTCATGAAGACTCAGAGAAAATTCTAGAATTCAGAGTTGCCAAGAGTCTCCAATCAACAAATAGCCAATTACTGATAAAATTTTAAATTCTTCAAACCTCAGGTCGACGCCAAAGTACCAAATAATTTTGTAAATAAATGTACGAAAACTTTTGCATTTTAATGTTTTTTTTATTTTCTTAAAATTCTTTGATGTTTTACATTATATGTTTCAGTTAAACTAATTTTTTTATTTGTTAAATTTTTCCAAACGAACGGCAAACTTTTGATAACTATCGTATGCATGATATAAAAGATAAGAACGAATATGCAGTCACATGGCAAATGAGATTTAACATCGATAAGTGCAAAATTTTACATATAGGTTCGCGTAACAGTAATTTTGCGAATAGTATGTCAGGGAAGGAATTGGCAAGCGTAAATCAGGAAAAAGACTTAGGAGCTATGGTCACTGGTGATTTAAAAGTGGCGAAACAAAGTACAACAGCGGTCAATAAGGCTAGGAATTTTGAGTACAAATCGCGCGATATTATTGTTCCTCTATAAATCATTAGTTAGACCCCATTTGGAGTACGCGATCCAATTTTGGAATCCGCATATGCGCAAAGATATAGACAAAATCGAAAGAGTTCAAAGACGAGCAACTAAGATGATTCCATCGCTTAGGTCAAAGTCGTACGAGGATAAGCTTAAAGAGTTAAAATTGACTACACTCGAGACTAGGAGGCTAAGGGGTGATCTAATCAAGGTTTTCAAAATTATGAATGGATTCGATAACGTAAATAGAGATAGCTTTTTCGAAATAGTACAATACAGTAGAACTAGAAATAACGGGTGTAAGCTGACAAGTAGAAGGTTCGAGACAGCAGTTGCCAAAAACTTTTTTACATATAGAATAGTAAATAGGTGGAACAGTTTGCCAGTAGAAGTAATTAGTAGCACGTCTATAAACATATTTAAAAATCGATTAGACGCATATGTTGATAGACTGGGTATAGTTTAAGGTAATAAAATAAAGGTTTTTGTAGTTCGGAACCACATAAAATTGTAGGTTCCCTCCGAACACCACGGAGGACATGCGCAATACACAATTACAAACACAGTTAGGTAGACCAGCCATGAGTGGATCCTAGGGTCTTTGTTGGTCTGAAACATTATAGCATTATAACATTATAACTTAAATATCTCTCTCTACAAATACTTATGAGCGCCACTATATACTGCTTCATTTCAATATTGATTGTTTAGCTATATGTATGTAGAATAAAAGAGTACGAAAAACAAAAACAAAAATTATATATGTGTGTGTGTGTGTGTGTGTGTGTGTGTGTGTGTAAAGTTTTATAAATTTATGCAAAGTGGTTCAAAAGTTACGGCGCGGACACGAAAAAGCTCCATTTGACCCTTGAACTCTCTATGTGACCTTGATTTTTTACGCAGAGACCTTAGTCTTGTACAAACATACATCATCATCATTTCGTAGATTTATGCTCAAATTAACCTTTGACCTCTATATGTGACCTTGATTTTTGATGCAGAGACCCGATAGTTGCAAAATAACATATCGTCATGTGATAACCCACGTGTGTGTGTGTAACGTTTCAAACTTTTGTTGAGCGGTTCGAAAGTTATGGCACTGACACGAATGTGTCACGGACGAACGGACAAAGAAGCGCAATCCAGTGTGGCCCTTCCAAATTTATTGATTGAGAACACAATTAATTATATTCTTTCATAATGTAATTAAATCTCTAATAAAATACCACCCTCAAAGGAATCAACTAATGCAAAAAACCTTCTTTGGCTTTATCCTACAACCATATTAATTCGAGTTGATGATTGTTAAAGTAACTTATTAGCTTAATTTATAACGTATTAATTACATACCAATATGTATTTTAATATAGCCTTTGATGGTATGGTTGAAATTTTGAATATGACATGCTTCCCTGTCCCTGCTATATAAAAAAAAAAGTTATTTGTTTAAATTGATACAAAATGTTTAATGTAATGATAGAAAAAATAGATTGCTATAGAGACCACCAAATATTTGATCGAAACAATAAACATTATTTCGTATTTTAAATGTGTTCATATAGTACAGGGTGTCCGAGAATTATCTGTACAATTTTTGGCTGTTATTAAAAGTTAACCATGAAGTGTAGAAATTCCAGTTTTGTCCCATTTTACAGAGAATCTCATTAAGTTTTTTCTGATACCAAGTTTTGACAAGTTTTTTAGAAATTCCAGTGTGTCCGAACATTATCTGTACAATTTCATCCTTTAATAAAATTCTTGATAACACACGTAAAATTCTTAAACAAGATTATTTAGAATCTGTATTTTCAAGTTTCTTTTATTAAAGTAACGTTGTTACAAACATTCGATATGTGCACCATTAGTGATTTGCAAAACATCCAATCGATACTCCAAATGTTGCCATCTACGCTGCAGCATATCCACATCAATTCGCTCAATAGCAGCTGTGATTCTTGCTTTTAAATCATCAATGTCTGTCACCCGCGTACATTTCTAAAAAACTTGTCAAAACGTGGTATCAGAAAAAACTTACTGAGATTCTCTGTAAAATGGGACAACACTGGAATTTCTACACTTCATGATTGACTTTTAATAACAGCCAAACATTGTACAGATAATCCTCGGACACCCTGTACATTCTGCGTAAATATTTATAGTAGCCTTCGGATCACCAATTTAGAGTGGCTTAGAAAGTAGGCTTACTATAATTTATGAATTAAATTGAAATGAAGGAGAGACATTACCTTATTGTTTTGTGTTTAATTAGAAAAATAAATGAATTATTTGTTCACAGTGATTAACAAGTCTATAACGGTAATTCTGCTATATTACAAATGACTGATGATTAGCATAAGAAATGGTAACGCAGTATAAGCGTTAAATAAATACAATTATCACGCAGCTTCCACAGGCCTCTGCTCGCTGCGATTTTTTTTAGATAAATTCACTTTGGACGATCCAACGAGGATGGTCCTTGTGGGTTAAGCTCGGCCTTAGCCGAGAGCATCCGAGTTGCTACAACCAAGTTTTTCTCCCGAAGGGGTGAATGGAAACACTTCACTTCAAAAAATTGGAGTTTTAGTTCACTCATTAATTTTTTTATTTACAAAGTTTATACAGAGCGAGGCACTGATAATTGATCAGAAGTTTACAGGGGGAGAGGTTTCACCTTTTACAACAACAGCTCAAGCAGGAATTTACAGGGGTAGAGGTTCGACCCCGGTTGACAATAGTTAAGGTAGGAATTAAAAATGAGAGGGGAGCAACCCTTTGTAACAAAGGCCCCGGGCAGGAATTCAGAGCGGGAGAGGTGCAACCTCTCGCATCAAGGGCTCAGGCAGGAATAAATCTCATCTAACATATATGAACAAAAAAGTCAGAATTTTGGAGGGGGTGCAGTTGAAGGCCAAGCTCCCGCTTTAGCTGGAGGGTTGAGGAATTCGGACGCTAAGGATATCATATTTAAGCAAAAAGCTAACAAAAAAAACACGTTTTTGTAAGGTATACACTTTTGGATGGTGACCTAAAGTCGGGGTGCCGACATGTACCGAGTACATTAAGTACTCCATAATTTACATTAAGTATATTAATTACCGTTAATTACAATTTTAACAATTTGTTAATTGACATATCTAATACTGAAGTAATCTGAATAGGTAATACAATTTAGATAATGACGGAGAGTTCTCCGTTGTTTTATAATTTAAAGGGGATTTAACAACAATGTTATATATTTATAGTTAACAATAATTACGCCAAATTATGTCTAATATTATTAGAGGAATGGTTGGTTATCATCATTTGAAAGTCTAATTATAATTAGCCAGCGATGAGGAAAGCAGAGAAAAATACGGTGTACCGTTATAAATTGGTAGCAGAAGTGAGAGAGACGGTTTCGAATTCAGATGCTCGTTTGTGAATTCGAACCCTTCGTATCAGCAATAATAAACAACTGGCGAGAGGTGAACGCGGTTAAAAGAAAAAAAGTGAAAAGAGTACATGTGGATGTGTTTATATGTACGTGATCATGATCGTCAAGGGACATGTACGTCTGCCCAAAGTAGTGTACACATATCATTCGTCACACAATAGGGTGTGCGCGTAATATAGACACGAGTAACCATAGAATGATGATAGACTGATAGGGCATATGTAGACAATAGGTAATAGGTAATAAAATAGGTAATAGGTGATGAAATTAATACAGGAGAGCGGTCAAGAACAGATCATGAATGTATGAAGGAGTATAGTTGAATAACACTTATATTGCATAACACCAGTCGGGACACAACATATAAATAATGACTTATAGAGAGTGAAGTTTTTATTATTATTAAAGAATTTACCATACATTGAATACGAAAGATATCCACATACTAAACACGTGATTCAGTATTCAAGGTATGGAAGGAAATTAAGTTACTTTATGACGTCAGAGTGATTTACTCTGTACGTACAGTATAAGTCATTATTTGGGAGAAATCAAAGACGACGAATTAGAGAGGCACAGCTAAGGGAGGGACATTCGCTGTTTACAGCGAACTTCTAATGGCACAAACATGGATACTGTTCAACCATCGAAATGGTAAATCGCGTGGTTGTGACACTGCTCTCCCCTGTGAAAAAGGATGTAATGGTGGGGTGGAAGTTGATCTACAATATATTAAAAATTAAACAGTGACAATTTCGGGTTGGATTAATCAGGGCAATTTAGTGGGAAGAATGAGAATTATATTAATGAAATAAACAGAAATCAAGGAAACAAGTTTTAAAATTACAGCAGGTGAATTAAAAAAAAAGGCTGAGGTCTGATTACTGGGATTGTAGTGGAATTACTATATCGACAAAGTACGACCAAGTCCGAAGTTGTCATCTTTTAAAAAAAAAAAAAAACTACAAGTACGATCAATTGTGGCAATCATACTACATAAACAACCTTATAAACTAATGAACCATCTAAGTCATTACTGGCATTTCGACCTAATTATTTCAATGAAAACTCCAAGTACAGGATTGCATCTAATTTAAGTTAAATATTAAGTTTGCCCAACGTTATAGTAACAAGATTACCTAAAGAACCGTGATAAATTCGGAAAGATTTCCTGGGTTAAGATAATTTTAGGGAAAAAGATAGATACATAGTAAATAATGGTTAAAAGAAAAATTCAATTTTTAAGGTCCAGGAATTTTCAATTCATATAACTATTTAAAGTGGAGTTTAATCCGTCAGAACTGACAGAGATAAGAATTTCCGAAGGTATCATGATTGTACAGTTAATAAACTAATATTATTCACTCTGGTAGGTAAAAATCGAATCAAATTTTCTTCTTTTTTTTTTTTTTTTTGGTGGACGAATTCTTCAGCGGTGGGAGCATGGTTGCAGAATGTAAGCTTATTGCAAGTCCGAATAAGTTGGTAAAATATTTAAAATTGATTTAAAGAAAAGTAAAATTAATTTAGTGAAAACATGAATATTTATCTAGTTACCGTTTTAGATACTTAGATATTGTTATCCATTAAGAATATCCAGGGAGAAGGAAGATAGAATTACGTAATAGACGATGTATAGACCTTGGGTCACGTGTGTATTTATGCGCATTAGGTGCAGAGTGCGAGTGGTAGGTGGTTTACCCAAAAATGGGGGAAAGGAATGTATAGTTGAAGTTATACGTGATTGCTTATACGTATGAAAAAAAAATATGGGTAATACGCGTGTCTAGCTGAGTGGGTATGTACTAGTGTTGAAAAATAATCGAAACTTTACAAACCGGTTTTTAATCGATCTGTTTTTTGAAAACCGGTTTTAACCGGTTATGACCGAAAAGTATAGTAATTTTTAAAAGCCACAATTGAAAGGTACTGACTTTAACTCTTAACAAGCATAGCTTATCGCCTATTTTTTGGTCAAAAGAATGTAAAAATGCAGCATCATATGTATGCATATGAATAAGAAAATGACAACTTTGACATATTTTATTTTAGCCAAAATAATACATTATTCAAACAATTTAGATTTGAAATAATTTTTTAAAATAAAACATCTATACTTAGAAAGAAATAAACTTCTTTTTTGTAAAAAAATTATAAAGAATAAAAATAAAATTTATCTCTATTTTTGAAAAAACATTGAAATAAAAATTTTTAATAAAAAAAACTTTACCTAGAAAACAGAAAATTGACTCTTCGTGTAAGAAAAAATATATAAATTAATTTAGATTTTATCCCTATTTTGGAAATGACATCTTAAGAAACAAAGGGCATTAAGGGTCTTATACTGCGAATAGGGCTTTAGTCGACTGACTCTACACTACAGCCTACATGATGAGACAAACTGAAGATCGAGTTGCCAGATAGGCAAAAATTATACTGAAGAGCAGTTGCCAGTTTGTCACAATTTAACTTAATAGGTAATGTATTCGAAGTTATTTTTTGTGCGCTGTAGCGCGTAGCTGCAAGTTCGCGCAAGTTTGAGCCAAATAAAAATCAATCGATAAAACCGGTTTTTTCTTTCGGTTTTCGATTTTTAGGGGAATTTTACAAACCGGTTTTCAACACTAGTATGTACGGTTGTGTGTAGAATATGAACGTAATTGGTTCATCCCGGGAAGAACTGAATCCTTAGTGGTCAATGGTAAATCATGAAATTTTGAAGAACGGATTAGCTTAGAGGTTGGTTAAAATTAACTTAATAAAACAACAGGCAAGATTATATATTGTAAGCAGCCATTAAGTTTAAAAAATTCAAATAATCCAGAGTAAATCAACAGTTTAATAAATATAATTTAATCGATGAAAATTACTCAAGATTAATCGAATAAAAAAAAAAATCAAGAATAAAACAGTTGAAAATAGAACTCAATTACGAGCTATACTGAACTGAACACTTATAGGTTATAAGTTCGTATAATTAAGATTTATTTAAAAAAAATAAAACAAAAAAACAACTTAACCTAAATTGAGGGTATGTTCGGTTCATACGGATGAATTTTCACGAACATACGAAGCCAGATAAATCAGCTGCATGGTTAGGTTGTCTTGAGATCGGACATGGGTCATTCGGTTAAAGGTTTTCGCAACATGCCGGGAAGCAATGGACTGACCATACGAGCCCTACTCACTCAAAAGGAGGTGGTGTATCGGGATTAAGAAGAATGGCTTTCACTGGTTTCAGAAGAGGATCCAGGAACAGCCAAAGAGTAAGATTTGCAAAGTAGAAGGCAAGAAGGGCGAAAACATGAATTCGCGGAAGAAAAATGAAAATGATCGATGGAATGATCATATTATGGTAGTGAGGAATATTCCGCGCTTGCCCTTCCGCGCGTACAACTTCCGACGGTGGAGTAGGTTCGGGTTCGCTCCCGGCACCTATGGGCTTAGCCTTGGAATTTGGTGGAAAATCCTCTACCTTTGAAAACAACATCAAGTCATCTTCCTTAAATAGGGATTTAAGCGAAATGACCAAATCAGAACTTAAAGGAGATGAGTTTTCAAATTTATTTGGAATAGCCAGAACACTGGGAACTTCCAGTTCCGGCCTAACTGTCACTGAAGGAGGTGACTCGCTCTCGATGGAGTCACTGGGGTCTACTATGAAGACATTCGAGTCTTCATACTCAAAATTACCAAAAGTATGTTGGTTTTCTAGTTCTTCGTTCGTCGGAACTAGAACGGAACAATTGACAATTGATGAAGAATCTTCCCCATCTGGTAGCAGTTCCTTTTTATTTTGAACTGGTTCCAGGGAGTCCGTCGGGCTCTCTGAAACGAGTCTTTCACCCTCGGCTGAAAAGACCGAAGAATAGGGGTGACAAACATACTCGAAAAGTGAGTTCTTTCCCCGAATTATGCCTGCTTCTTTATAAAGATCGTGCGTAATAAGGAAATTCATCCCCAAGAGTAAATCTCCATCCCAATTCAATTCAGATACGACCACAAATGGGGTCAGATAAGGGACTGAATCAAACTCAATAGAAAGGATGATTTCTCCGGTACTGTATTCTTCCCAATCATCGTCAATGCAGGTCAAACGAGAATGCAAATCGAATTTTCCGTAGCCACTTGAGTAACTTCTGTATACGTCGTGGTTAATGTAATTCGCCTGACAGCCAGTTTCAACAAGAGCCAAAACTGCTTGGTTGTTAACAGAAGTTTTCATGAAAATTTGTGAGCTCTCGTCAATAAGCTCCATTTCAAGAGTCCAAGAAGGCGTCTCCGAAACATGTGAACATGCTTCGTCTGCTCATCGATGGTTTCGCACGAGGTTGGGGTATTGGGAGGAAAACCAAAATTTGGAATATCGCAATCAGGGGAATCGGGTGACCAACTGGAAAGACTTGCTGTCTGCAATTGACAATACGTCTCTACGTGAGCACTTTGCTCTTTAGGAAAAATTGCTTGCCACACTGCTCACAACACAAATTAACGGAGTTTAACAAGGAGTCATTGGGACACGATCGATTCATTACTAAACTGTTACTGTCATCATAAACATCACAATGATTATCAAAATTTACAAAAACTGACTCGCCTACAGGACCTTGTGGGGCATTCTCCCCAGCTGCTACTACAGCAGAAAAAGCATCATCTGAAGCAAGATGACGGTCATCATGACCAAAAAAATAAAAAACAGGGTCATCTTTATGACCACTTAAACGAGGCGGCATTGCCGATTGGCCGTTGGCCGAAGTAAACTCAAAACAATTCGGGTCCTGTGGAGAAAAGTTATCAAAAACATGGTCATCCTGACCATCTAACGGGTCCTCTTTGGGACATACATGGATATCCGATCCATCTAAACCAAAAACAACATCAGTAACAGAATTCGCGTCCTTTTTGGGACATGCATGGATATCTGATCCATCTAAATCAAAAACGAGGTCTTCTCGACCAAAGTTCACTGAATGAACTATGTCAGTTGAATCAATGTCCGAATGACTAAAATTACTGACAATTCGAGGAGCAGTGTCTAAATCATCGTACAAGTCATGGCCATCGGGACCAACATGGTTGTCCTGACCATGGTGAGAATACAATAACTTCTGATTTTCAACATCAGTTGCACAGCAATCATCCAAATTGTCTGAATTCACATTTAAAAAAGAATTGGTCACATCCCCATTTACATAACAACAATTATTAACGTAAGTATTACACTTACTTTTAACAGAAGTTCCTTTATAATTACATAAATCAACAATTTCAGTGTTGTCGTTACTGTTTTCAACAGTAGCATCACAAACACTGTCACAAGATGCATCACAAAAATCATCATCAGGAGAGGCTGTGAGTTCGAGCCTCGAAGGAAATTCATTCGAAGAACAAGTCGAAACAAACGGTTCAGAACCAACTGAGTCAGAAAAGAAGGTTGGGTCAGGATTTCCCAAATTTTCTGAGGATGACGTTTCATCGTCACCAAAAAAGTCCTGTTCGGGTGCATCGCACCAGAGTAGGGAATAGTGTCTCTTAAGCTGTTCATCGACGAAGCATCGATCCGAAAAGTCGAAAGAGAATCCGTTGGGTCGTAGGGATTCTGGGCCAATAACTAAATCATAACCGGGACAATATTCCGGAGGGACTAACGAGAAACCTTTACGGACAAGACGAGTTCCAATCCCAATGGCAAGTATAGTTTCCGCTATGACGGGAATAAGTTTACCATCGAAATTCCGAATGTGTGGAACGGATGGCGGCTCTTTAGAGAGAGGACACAGCAACTTATCCGCTATAGACGCAGAAACAAGACTATACAAACATTTAGGATCAAAACGACCTAAAAGGGCCTCCTTTGGGCAACGGAGTTCGAATTTGATTTCGGGAATAAAATAATAACTTTTCGGAGATTCCGAATGTACAAAATTCAAAGAGGAATTAGATTGGGAAAGTGGGGCAGAAGAAGGTACATTAAACGCCTTTCTACCCAGACCAGAAGGGTCAGCGGAGTCACTCCGATTCTCTACCGAAACAACATTATCGGGAAATGCGTTTTCGCGCAGCTCTGAAGGATAATGACATGATCCATGAACAAGGGAATGAAGGGAAGTCCATAACTGGCGTGTATTGCTGTCTTTTAAACTTTTAACGTCAACGACCCATTTGACGGATCCCTGCCTGTCACAGTACTTCGTGATTTCATGCAGACCTTCATATATGTCATACCATAAGTGTTTAAATTCTACCCAAGACAACTGATATATTTGCCCATTGGACCAATCGACAAGAAAGGTACGGACGCGCGCGGCGTCACCGAAATTGGGTCATAAGTATCAAAAGCAAAACCGATTTTATCGGCATCTGTAGTCTGACAACCTCTAAACGAATCGTCAATTTTACCGAACCAATCCTTAAGGGAGGGTTCTACAAATCTATTATTAACGCGACCGCGAAAATGAGGGACCCAATTGTACGTTCCAGTACTGAAGAGGGAGTTACAAGGTTAACAGTGGTGTATGTTACGGGGGGTAATGGTTTGGACATCGTTAATTATAACGTGTCGTTGTCACGAAAGTGGTGTGTATAAAACAAACTATCCATGTAAGAGACAAGAATGAGAAATAATGGAACAATTTCTAAGTATTTTGAATAAAAAAAAATAATTGAAAAAAAAAATAAATAAAACGAAACTTTTTTTTTTTTTTTTTTATAGTTACGCAGGAGAACAAAATTGGGCGACTCTGCATTAACTCCAGATGCGGCAATCGTCGAGTAATTTTTTTTCGAACCTCCCAACACTGAAGTCTCGTGGCAAGGGTCGAAATTCAACGAACTCAAGTCACACTAGAAAAAAGGGTTACATTATAATAACAATAACATGAATTTTCACTAAAATTAATGAAAAAGGTTTAAATTGAAAACAATAAAAAAAAACCTAACCGGGTTCAACTAAATAAAAATGCGAGTTATGGGTATATACCGTACATCAGTATTGTGACTGATCGCATTTATGTCCCACAACAAAAACCTAAAATGATATTATTTAATATCCTCAAACAAAAAAAAAATTGCAGATAATTTTATAAAAAGAATTTTAAAAAAATTCAGATTTATAATCTGTTGGGAAAAATAAATACGTGAATACTGAATCAATGACAACGTCTGATCAGTACTGTATTTCGTATTACTATCGAAAAGTTAATTAAAATCAATTAATTAAAAAAATGATTAAGTGTTTATAAAGTCACTTCACTGTTTCACACTAAAAAGGGAAAAATAAAAGTGAATTAAAATTACTAAAATTAAAGAAAATGATAATTAAGGAAATGATTTAAAAGTAATAATTAATAATTAAAACTCATCACATAAACGGAGAAAAACGTTTTGGTGAGGCGACTGAGGGGAGTCAGCTGATGCCTCTACGAAGCTTTGAAGGTCAGCCTCCTCGGCTTGTAGTTAGGTGTGCCGCTCGTGACGTCATCTAAGAGGAAGATGAAACACAACGTTGAACACAGAACACGGAACACGGTCGAACGGTTGATTGGAGAAAAATACGAATAATGATTCGAACGTTGATTGAAGATTACTAATTGAAGAGAAGTTCCTCAAGGGAAATTTTTTTTTGTAGTCAATATTTGTGGTTGATTGTAGAGAGAATTTCAAGGAAGAAATTTCCAAGTAACGGCTTGCGATGGGAGACTACAACGTCTCGGTGGGGGACCTCCAGTATCACGCAGCTTCCACAGGCCTCTGCTCGCTGCGATTTTTTTTAGATAAATTCACTTTGGACGATCCAACGAGGATGGTCCTTGTGGGTTAAGCTCGGCCTTAGCCGAGAGCATCCGAGTTGCTACAACCAAGTTTTCTCCCGAAGGGGTGAATGGAAACACTTCACTTCAAAAAAATTGGAGTTTTAGTTCACTCATTAATTTTTTTATTTACAAAGTTTATACAGAACGAGGCACTGATAACACTAGGCAACAAAGATTTTGTTACAGAAGACCAAATAGGTGCTCCTAGCTAATTTCGGTATGCTGATTTCAAATCTATAATTAGATTTTTTCTATCACGTCTAGATTTTGTGTAAAATGCAAATCACTTTTAGTAAAATTTTCTACCACGTCCAGATTTTGGTTTTAATCGGCTTAATGCCAGTAATATGAAACTTGCTTTTCAAGGTTAAAGCAATTTTTTTTGCCAACTATATACAAATTCGAACAATTTTGATAAATAAAATTTATCCCGAGTTGGCAACACTGAGTCAAGAGCATAGTAACGGGCAACGGCCCAACGGTCAGTCGCTACGTGACAGTCAAGCAGAACGGTTGTTGAAGCTCTCTGCTGATGAGCAAGTGACAGGTTGTGGTGACTTGTGTGTTTTTATAGCATTTGTTTTGTACTACGGTGTGTATTTCTTTTTATTTTGCACATCGTAATAATTACTTTCTACGTTTTTTCAGATATTGTATGGTAATTCAAAATGGCATCAAATAGACGTGCTTGTGTAAATCACCCAGACAACTTCTGCTTTGTCTGTGGACAATATACACCTAAGCCACAACGTAGAAACATAACAACAAAGATTAAACTTGCCTACAAGTGTTATTTTGACTGTAAGTTAGGAGACCAACAGAGGACTGGGCACCACATATTTGCTGTGCACAGTGCAATGCAATGTTAATAGCTTGGATGAATGGTAAAAGAAAAGATATGCCGTTCTCAGTCCCCATGGTTTGGCGTGAGCCGAAAAATCACTTCAATGATTGTTATTTTTGTTTGACAAAGATTGCTGGTTTCACAAAGAAAAACAAATCAAAGATCACGTACCCAAACTGCGAATCAGCAATGAAACCAGTACCACATGATGAAACAAATCCACCACCAGTTCCACCAGCAACGATAACAGACAGCAGTTCATCTGAAGATTCTGCTAGTGATATAGAAACAGGGAAAGATGGCATATATGTCCCAGATGCAAATATTTCCCCACATTTGTTAAGTCAAGCGGAGTTAAGTGACTTAGTGCGCGATTTGGAATTACCAAAAGAAAAGGCAGAGTTGCTTGGTTCAAGACTTCAAGAATTTAATCTTCTCCAACCAAACACCAAAGTTTCCCATTTCCGCCATCGCCATTTGCAGTTTTCATCATTTTACTTACAGGAAGAAAACGTTTGTTTCTGCCACGATATCAGTGGTCTGATGCAAGGGATTGGCTGTCGCTATGATCCAAAAGAATGGAGACTGTTCATTGACTCTAGTAAAGCTAGTCCTTAAAGCTGTATTACTGCACAACGGCAATGAAAAACCTTCAATACCTGTAGCACATGCCACTGGCCTTAATGAGACTTATGAATCGATGAAACTGCTGCTAAGACTCATCAAATATAAGGACCACACATGGAATATTTGTGGCGACCTTAAAGTTGTATCATTACTTCTTGGGTTACAGTTGGGCTACACAAAGCATATGTGCTTTTTGTGTCTATGGAACAGCAGAGATGACAAGAACCACTACAAAAAACATGATTGGCCATCTAGAACTGAACATGTTGTTGGTAAATACAATGTGAAACACCCAGCACTTATTGACCCTCAGAAAGTACATCTTCCACCACTTCACATTAAACTTGGCCTTATGAAAAATTTCGTGAAGGGTATGGATTATCAAGGTAGTGGTTTCCAATATTTAAAGGATAAATTCAAAGGAATATTGACAGATGCTAAGCTAGAAGCTGGAGTTTTCACTGGACCACAGATCCGCAGTGTCATCCACGACTCATCGTTTCCATCTAACCTAAATGAGAATGAACTAGGAGCATGGACATCTTTCGTTGAAGTTGTCAAAAATTTTCTTGGAAACCACAAAGCTGAAAACCACCGTAAACTCGTAGAAAACATGCTTAAATCTTATGAAATAATGGGATGCAGAATGTCTTTGAAAATTCATTTTTTACATTCTCATCTTGACTTCTTCCCGGCCAACCTTGGGGCTGTAAGTGACGAGCATGGTGAGCGCTTCGACCAACAGATCTCAGTTATGGAAAACAGATACCAAGGTAATTTCAACCCAAATATGATGGGAGATTATTGTTGGTCCCTGCAGAAGGAGAGCTCGTCATCCTACAAGCGACAAAGGAAGAGGACACACCAAAGTTTCACTTAAGAACAGGAATTTGCCTTTCAGTAGTAACAACAAAATACTAACGCGCTTTGGGTGGATGGTTGGGCGCAGGGGTGGTAACTCCGCCAGCGGAATTCCGCTGTCTGTCTTAAGCCAGAATAAAGGAGGAAAGACATCCCTGTTCACTAATTATTTAAGTATGCTTAACATAAAACGTGGCACGGAAAAGTAGATTAGACGGCTTTCGTAATAGAAGCGGGTGAGAAAAAAAAATGAAAAATAGGGGTTTTGAAATTTTGATATCAGATCTGAAATCAGCATCAGCGCTTTAGTAGGAATCAGTAGTTCACGTGTCTGTAACAAAAAAAAAGTTGAAATTTGTTGCCTAGTGTAATTGATCAGAAGTTTACAGGGGGAGAGGTTTCACCTTTTACAACAACAGCTCAAGCAGGAATTTACAGGGGTAGAGGTTCGACCCCGGTTGACAATAGTTAAGGTAGGAATTAAAAATGAGAGGGGAGCAACCCTTTGTAACAAAGGCCCCGGGCAGGAATTCAGAGCGGGAGAGGTGCAACCTCTCGTATCAAGGGCTCAGGCAGGAATAAATCTCATCTAACATATATGAACAAAAAAGTCAGAATTTTGGGGGGGGTGCAGTTCAAGGCCAAGCTCCCGCTTTAGCTGGAGGGTTGAGGAATTCGGACGCTAAGGATATCATATTTAAGCAAAAAGCTAACAAAAAAAACACGTTTTTGTAAGGTATACACTTTTGGATGGTGACCTAAAGTCGGGGTGCCGACATGTACCGAGTACATTAAGTACTCCATAATTTACATTAAGTATATTAATTACCGTTAATTACAATTTTAACAATTTGTTAATTGACATATCTAATACTGAAGTAATCTGAATAGGTAATACAATTTAGATAATGACGGAGAGTTCTCCGTTGTTTTATAATTTAAAGGGGATTAACAACAATGTTATATATTTATAGTTAACAATAATTACGCCAAATTATGTCTAATATTATTAGAGGAATGGTTGGTTATCATCATTTGAAAGTCTAATTATAATTAGCCAGCGATGAGGAAAGCAGAGAAAAATACGGTGTACCGTTATAAATTGGTAGCAGAAGTGAGAGAGACGGTTTCGAATTCAGATGCTCGTTTGTGAATTCGAACCCTTCGTATCAGCAATAATAAACAACTGGCGAGAGGTGAACGCGGTTAAAAGAAAAAAAGTGAAAAGAGTACATGTGGATGTGTTTATATGTACGTGATCATGATCGTCAAGGGACATGTACGTCTGCCCAAAGTAGTGTACACATATCATTCGTCACACAATAGGGTGTGCGCGTAATATAGACACGAGTAACCATAGAATGATGATAGACTGATAGGGCATATGTAGACAATAGGTAATAGGTAATAAAATAGGTAATAGGTGATGAAATTAATACAGGAGAGCGGTCAAGAACAGAACATGAATGTATGAAGGAGTATAGTTGAATAACACTTATATTGCATAACACCAGTCGGGACACAACATATAAATAATGACTTATAGAGAGTGAAGTTTTTATTATTATTAAAGAATTTACCATACATTGAATACGAAAGATATCCACATACTAAACACGTGATTCAGTATTCAAGGTATGGAAGGAAATTAAGTTACTTTATGACGTCAGAGTGATTTACTCTGTACGTACAGTATAAGTCATTATTTGGGAGAAATCAAAGAAGACGAATTAGAGAGGCACAGCTAAGGGAGGGACATTCGCTGTTTACAGCGAACTTCTAATGGCACAAACATGGATACTGTTCAACCATCGAAATGGTAAATCGCGTGGTTGTGACACAATAATGACAAGAAACACCAATTTAGGTAGGCTTATGAGATATGCGGCAGTGAACACACAATAATAAGTAATTAAGCCTATAATAACTGAGGTAATGAAAGTACGATGTGGTACAGTAAACGGATTAGGCAAGTAAACATAAAATGCATAAATGAGCACATAAACAAGTGGATACAAATAAAGTAAGATAGTTGTATGCGGTAAAATAATTGAACAAGTCTACTGTAGTCGTGATAGGAAAGTTAGTTTGCATACACTTTTGGACCTACTCGATTAGGCAGAGTTTGTGGACCTTTCAGCTTTGAATCATGAATAGTCGAGCACGACGTAACAAAACACTGTAGGCCGAGTGAGGGCCTACAAGAGGCTTACCGACCTGCGATTTCGACGGAGATAACTCTGAAGACTGACGAGGGCCTACGTGAAGGTTGACCGTACTGCGTTGCGACGTAGATGAGCTGAGGACGTATAGACGTACCGGCAGGAGGACGTGTTGAGGGCTCGTTGATAGACTTGTTGAAAGGGCGCCGATCGAATTGTGGTGAAGGATGAGTGAAGCCAGGGCCAGAAGGATGACGCCGGTAGAGTGATGTTTGCTTTCGCCGGAATGAAATTGTAGGTCGCCTCAAGTGGTGATTCGCTTCGTGTATTGGTGAACTGTTGCTTGAAGGACTGAGGCCGCTGAGCTTGAACGGCGCTACGTGAAAGGGGAGATTCACGAAGAGTAACGAACAGAGTGAGGGCGATTTTTAGTGAACTCGGGCTTATATAGGTTCGAAAGACGCGTAGTTTTTCGCGGGCCTCTTTGAAAAAAAAAACAGCACAATTTCTGGCCCATCTCTACATATTTTTAAGTTTGTTTACATAATATATATATATATATATATATTATATATATATAATATAATATATAATATATATATTAATATATATATATATATATATATATATATATATATATTATATATCCAGTATATATTATATATATATATATATATACAGGGTGGGCCGTAAGTTTCCATACATAGGAAAAATTAAACGTTTGTTTTTATGTTTCAGATACCCTAAGAATATGCGTTTGACGTAAGATCTTGTTTACTGATGAAGCAAATTTTTACGTCAATGGAGAGGTTAATCGGCAAAACACGTTATTGGAGTAATGCTAACCCTAACTGGCTGAGTCCGACGAAGATGCAAGGTGCCGGTAAAGTGATGGTGTGGGCCGGGATATGGGGTGACAGAATTATTGGACCAATTTTTGTCAGTGGAAATCTTAATGCCGAAGGTATCTTAACATGTTGCAAGAAGAGATTTTCCCATCCCTGCTAAACGAGGAAGGTAACTTCCCAGTTTACTTCCAGCAAGATGGAGCTCCACCTCATTATGGTCTTCACGTGCGTCAGTATTTGGATCAGCAGTTTCCGGATGCTTGGATTGGTCGGCGTGGTCCTGTGGAGTGGCCTCCCAGATCCCCAGATCTCACCCCCCTTGATTTCTATCTTTGGGGCACTTGAAGGCCATGGTGTATCAGGAAAAGATACGAGACATAAATAATCTAAAGGAACGTATCACCAACGCCATTACAAGCATAACGTCAACTGTGCTAATGCGTGTTCATCAACAGTGGGGAACACGTATTGAAATGTGTTTTCAAAACAATGGCAGCCATGTAGAGCATATTATATAAATAAAAATGGTTGTCCATAAAAAAATGTTTATTTTTCCTATGTATGGAAACTTACGGCCCACCCTATTATATATATATATATATATGGTGGCACAGAAGTCGCGCATCATAGGAATTTTCAGTGTTAACATTTTATCTTTTCGTTTAGGTAGGGGATGGCTGCAAAATTAACAATAGACGAGGGTGAGCTTGGTTTTAATGTATGGAATACCAGGTACAAATCGATGAATCGCTACAGAATCTGCCACCTGACTCTGACCAAAGTCAATCCAATAAATAGGATTTGACTGTGGCTATAAGTATTTTAACATGTTAACGAAAAGTTCATATTTGACATAAATTGCAAGACCAATTTTTTCAGTGATGATTCGTCCTAAATATAAAAAATGTAGAAAACAGTTAAAAATATTAAATATCCTCTAGTCTAGATCCTCTAGTGCAGGGGGTCACCAACAGGCGGACCGCGGTCCGAATCCAGACTGCCGACGGATTTTATACAGAGCACTGGGAATAAACCTGTCCACTGATTATACAGTAAAAAGGATTTACTTTTTCGGTAAAATAATGTCAACCACATTACAAAAATACTGGGAAAAAGAAGAATAATAGTATGGATAGCGGACTTTGATAAAGTTACAGTAACCTCTAAGCGGCCCACAAAAAAAAATGATTGGTGACCCATGCTCAACGGCCTAGGCCTAACATTAATTAATAGAACATCTTTTATAATTTTTATACGCATCGTAGATGTATTTCTTTGTTTTTATAACATTTAGCAAGTGTTTTATCGGTTACAAACTTATCTATACTTTTTATCTGATATAAAAGAAAGTGAAAATACTTATTTAGCCTATACTGTAGCTTGTACGTCTACGTTTACTCTAGTTAAAAGACAATCTATTTCATATATTTAAAAGGTGCACCACACTCTAAACAACAGAACAAAACCTAAGCTAGAAGTTTTCTCGAATTGTTGTGGAGAACCATTTTCTTGGAGTCTTGCAAATTTCTAACAGCAGTCGCTGAAGCCGTTGAGATAAGAATCGCTGAATTGGTTAATAACCTCGTAGTAGTTCCGTGTGTTGGTCTTTCTTCACATGAAGGTCAAGCTGGTGACCTCACCTCTAGGCCTGGCCTGGTGGAGGAGCGAGTTACTTTCGCGATCTCCATTACACATAGCCAGGCACACCCGGTTCATTCGGTACCGTCTAGTCTTCTTCAGAAGACTTCAATTTTTATATCAGTAATGTTTCTGATATCCTTCGGAAGCTGGTTGAAAATTCTTGAGGCTCCCTGACAACCAAGATATTTTCCTTTAAGAATTGAGGGTGTCCCTTGTCTGGCCTTGTAGTTTGGGAACACTACACAGTATATTCTCCACTGTTGTTTCGGTGGTTACTGGGTTTAGTTTGAAGTTAGGTACCAGTTTTTCTATTATTTTCCACGTGTAAATTATGGTGTATCTCTCTCTCTCTCTCTCTCTCTCTTTTTCTTCTTTCCAGTGAATATAGATTCAATTTACAAAGTCCTTCCCAGTAGTTGAGTTCTTTGCAGCCATCAATCTTGGCTGTGAAATTTCGTCGAATTTTTTCTAGTTTATTAATTTCTTCCTTTTTATATGGGGACGTCAAGACTGAGCAGTATTCAAGTTTTGGTATGATCAGTGTTGTCATCAGGGGAATCATTACTTTCTTGTCCCTTCTTTTAAAGGTTCTTGTCACGCAACTCTTTCTGCTTTATTTATGGGCATTTGAGTTTTTGCTTCAAATTTCGCATCGTCAGTCATTGTAACCCCTAAATCTATTCCTTTCTTGCTTCTCTGAACTTCCTGTTTATCTGGGGCATAATATACTGTCTGTTTTAGCTCCTAATTTCTTCCATATCTCAAGAGTTGAAATTTCTCGATATTAAATTTCTTCTTCTTGTCTTCTGACCATTTGTATATTCTGTTCGTTTCCTTCTGTAGAACCTCCACCTCTTCCGCATTACTGATTTTTCTGGTGATTTTTTAATCGTCCGCAAAGGATGTTACTATACTGTTGTTGGTTACTTCACTGTCTTTGGCTGTTAGCATGATAATGAATGGGAGTGGGGCCAATACTGTTCCTTGTGGTACTGAGCTGCGTGCTTCCGATTCTGATTTTTATGATCTGCTGGCATTCTCTGGGGAAATTGTAGATCCATTTTTCCACTTTGCCTGTTCTTCCCATATGTTTCATTTTATGTACTATTATACCATGATTACATTTGTCAAACGCTTTAGCAAAATCCATCGTAGTTTTCATTGTTTTCAAATGCGTCTAAGATATTGTTATAGTACCCTATTAGTTGCGAAAGCGTGATCTTCCTAATCGGAATCCGTGCTGGTTCTCAATGAATCTTTCTTGTGTCTCCAAGAAGTCTCTTTGCTCTCTAATTATTCTTTCAATTATTTTGGCGAGATGGGACGTTAGTGACACTCGTCTACCTATAGTTCTTTTCCTCCTTTCATATATAAGGACAATGTTCGCTCTTTTCAGGATGCTCGGTATTTCCCCCGTATCCAGGGATCTTCTCCATATCCAGTATAGGGGTGTAGTTATTTCACTTTTTACAGTTTTTAATCAATGCTACGTTCCATTTGTCTGGACCTGCAGTTGAATATGATTTCAGTTGTCCTATGGCTCGCGCTATATCTTCTGGGGTAAAATCAAAATCAGTTATACACCCTCCTTGGAATTTCTCTTCAAAGAATGCACCTGTCAGATACCACTTTGTTACTTTGTGGTTTTTAAATCGTTGGTTAGTTCATTATTTCCTTTCCTTAATTAAGGGTCCGATAGCGACGCGCGTTCTTGTTTCCCTTTTCGCATAACTATCGAAGTATGCTGGGTTTTCCTTTATTACTTCTACCGCATTTTCCTCCTCCCTCTCTGTATGACCTTTAATTTGGGTTTGTATTTCCCTATCGATACACTCTAGTTTTTCTTGTATTACTTCGCTGGTATTGTTGTCTGTGTAATTAATTAACTTCCCAGCTACTCTCTTTTTTTTTTTTGTGAACTATTTTCGCTTTTGCCTCTCGAAAAAGCTCCTTTTTCCTTTTGGCTGTTTTCGGAACATATTTTTATAAAATTTCCAGCGTCTTTTCCTGCAAGTTTGTTTGCATTTTATCGATTGCTTTATTCTCTAAAACTGCTTTCCACTCTATTTGGGCCATGTGTGATCTGATTTCTTCCCAATTTATAGTCTTAGAGTTTAGGTTAAAAATCTCAAATTTGCTTCTTTCTTCAGTATGAGTATTTTTTCTTTAAGGCTATCGCCATATTAGTTGATATCTCGACAATGTTATGGTCTGAGATAATAGGTGGGGTTATTTTTACATCATCATTTAAGTTAGCGTTGTTCGTGAATACCAGATCCAGGCAGTTATTTTCTCTTGTGCTGTGTGTTCTCTTGTGTTGACAAATTCGTTTGTTAGAGCTATCAACATATTTGCTTGTTCCTGGTCTTCTCTTGTGCTTCCCCCTTGTCCTGTTATATAATGGGGAATTAAAATCTTCGCAAAGCTAGGGGAATATTAGGTGATGGAAAGTTTAAGAATTTTATTAGGTTTCTGATATCAGTGACATTTGGCATCCGAGAATTTTGCAGTTTGCATATTCGGAGGTCTGTAGATGACTAAGTACCATTTTCAGTTTTTCTATTTTTACTGCTAAAAGTTCCACGAAGCTGTTTGATTTACTTAATTATCGTCTCTGCCATATGACTCTCATGTACATATATAGCACAACCACCTTTACGTCTCGCTGTTCTATCAGCTTTTAGTAAGTTGTAACCATCGATATGTAGAGTATTGCTTTCTCATCTATGCAATATTCGCAGTTTTCACAGTTTCCTTGGCAATCTTTAAGATGCGTTTCTGTGAGGCACGCGATGTCAGCCCTTATTTCACCCACAAATCCTTTCAGGTATGAAACTTTGTTCAGAGAGTGGTTCGGTTTTAACCGCTGAATATTAGCTAGGACAGTATTTATTGTATGTTCTTAGTTTCGCGTTGCCCATTATGCATTCCAAATTCATTATCCTTCAGTGTCGCGTGTTTTGTAGCCCTATGGTTCTCCCAGAAAGACCCGTTTCCGCTTACTTGTTGTGATAGCTTCTTGCCTGATAACGGTTGGCTCGGGGTTTCTCAACTGTGTCGACTGCATGTGTTGTACGAGGCTTAGTAGCCACATTGTGTCTGCGATGTTGAAAAAATTTGGTTCGCGATTTGTATACGTACATGTAGGTTTCTTTTCGTTTTTCCTATTGCCCTTTGAATTTGTTGGGAGGTGATGGTAGTACCTTTTTTTTCCATATTTACAGTTCCCATTTCTTGTATAATTCTTGCAAGTGGCGGGGTGGTAGAATTTGCAGCTGTCACCGAATTTAGTGACATTACAGTACAACTCGCACATGGTGGGGTGCTCATATATACACTGTCCTCCCATATATATTTGCAATTGCCTCTTACAAGTATCTGCATATACTCGTAGTTCCTTCCCTATTTTTACTCGGGGCCTTTGTTTTTTATGGGTTTCATCTCCTTATTTGGAGATAACTTCTGTCTATTCTTGTTTTTTGCTATTTACGCTTGTGTCCTCCGTTTGAACTTCTTGCGTTAATTTTTCTCTCTCTCTTACATTCATATTCTCGCCCTCTTTGTGTGCGGTATTCTTTTCACTTTTGATTCATTTTTCTTCGTCTCCTCTTCTGTTCTTCTCCGCTCGTCATTCACAGTCTCTTCTTTGGCTTCTTCAGTCTTTTTCTGCTTTATAAACTGTAAATGAGTTTATTTGTCATACATCTTTCGCAAAAGTATTTCGCTCCATTCACTTGCTTGGCACTTGTTACGAGAGATATATCTTCGTCTCTCCATTTCAGGCAATTGAAGTCGAAAAGGAATTGACGGAAATCAAATCTAATTGCCTTAGATTCATCTGTTCACTGGTACAGAAATTGAGCGCTGTAAAAATTTATTTGCGATTTCCTATTACTATAACAAGTAAAATTTGGTGAGCGAAATCTGACTCAAAAGGACGGCGTTACTCCGGGGTATAGGTAGTGATGTTAAAAAACGTTTTTTTTTATGTCCATGTTGTTTTTTTTGTTTTTTATTGTTTTTTTTTGTTTTTTTTTTGTTTTTTTTAATAATTAATATAGATATTGCCAATTTAATTATAAGGTATACTTTTGCAATGATATATATTATAAAAATTAATAAATAAATAATAAAATAGGCCATATGGTACCAGTATAGAAGTCCTTTTCAGCCTATTTACAGAAAAAAACTGGCCTCCTTCTTGCACTGAAAGTCTCGTATCTTGAGATCCGTTAAACTTGCGAGAACACTAGCTGGGAGCTGACTGCCCATTGTCCAACCTTTCCAGGACTCTCCCATCCATGCCTCGGATTTTGAATCTCCCACTTAACTATCCTTTAGACCCGCGATGACATTTTCCCCCCGAGACCATCCATATATATACATACACATACACCCATATACATATATACCAATATAACATAAATACTTATATACACATATTTATATCTATTATATACCCCATACACACGCATACATCCAGAATTCCAGATACATACGCAAGCATACTCACATATATACCTACACAAACTCATACACCTCTATTTCGCAATTTCATTACCTCCGAGATCATTTAGCACATACAGTAATATCCATACAGCCAAAAGAAACCGATTAAGCACAGACAGAGCAGCAAAGCTAGTATTTATATCCCAAAATGCAAATTCCAAGAAAGTGAAGTAAAACATGGTGCTACATTGGCTTCGTCAACATCCAAATCTGCAATAAGTACCAGTACCTGTGATATTGAAACTATATGCTCTAATCAATCTAGTGATAATGATTCTTCAATGGAAATAGAATCAGATAATGAAAGTTAAACAGCATTAGGTTAACACAAAGGTTAAAGAAAGAGATGAATATTTTTATTTTGAATATATATATATATATATATATATATATATATATATATATATACACACACACACACACTGGTATTCTTGCCAATCACAATTATATATATTGTTTTATACCAGTATTATGTATTTTTTATTATGTATATTATTCCAGTACCTGTGATATTGAAACTAGCATATATGCTCTACCCAATCTAGTGATGATTCTTCCATGGAAATGAAGGTTAAACAACATTAGTTAACAAAAGGTGAATATTTTTTTTTCTATCTGAATATATACTGGTACTCTTGCCAATCACAATTATGTATATTGTTTGAAACGAGGAAGAATGTTTCATGTTCTAGTTAAAAATATATACAGAGGAAAAACAAACCCTCACTTTTATTTCTATTATATACTTTTTGTGTGATTCAGTTTTTCTAAATGATGACTATATATACTAGGTATAACCGTATAAGCATGGCAGTATAGTAAATTATAGCTAATACTAATATACTTATTAGATTAAAGGAAGAAAAATATGATAAGTTTAAGACAATAAAAAACAAAAAAAAACAAAAAAACAGACTATCTTCGTTTTAAACAAAAAAAAAACGAAAAAAACAAACAAAAAAACAAAAAAAACGACACAATAAAAAAACGACTCACATCACTAGGTATAGGGGATGTGGCGCGTTGTACATTCTTACTGATTGGTGTCTGGGAGTGTCGGGGATAGTTGTAGGAATTATTTGAATCTACAAATAGGCAGCGAATTTCCTTCAGATGAAACACTCTAAAAACGTTTTATAGATTAATTCACTTTGTTTTATCTTTTTATGACATACGCTGTAATTTCACGATTTTAAAAGAAATATCACTGTGTGCACTAAATATTCAATCAGATACTAGTACTGCTTAAATTTTATTAACTGCGGGATTGATTTTCACGATAATACCACTTTTATTCGAACTTCGATCGAAATACGTGGTGCAGTGCGCGGGGCTCCTATTCTGTCAATGTAAAATCACACGTGATTTGAGTAGTCACGATCAAAATCGTCAGTCGTAAGTTGTAAGACGATCCTGTGTGAGGCCGGCCTTATGTACATTTTGAATGGCACGGAAAAGTGAGTATCTAGAACTGGTTTCTGAAGCAATGAAAGCTTTAATTCTATTTGGAACCTTACACTTATGCGAAATGTTTTTCTCATCAATGGTTGCAATTAAAACAATGTAATGAAATTGAATGTCTATATGTTACTCTGTGTTTAGTTTATTCAGACGATAAGATGATTAACATATGCAAAGTAGGCACAGATTGAAGACAAAGACTAACAGTTTCATATGGAGATTACGACTAACAAAATAATTTCAACAATAAAACGAATATTAGAAGTTTTTCATTAAAAAATAAAAAGTTTTGTCTGATTTCATGTATTTCTGTAATTTTCGCTGGAAAAAATACTTCAATTGTCAATATAGGCTGATTCTTTTGATAAGCACAGAGACTCCCCCCCCCCCCGTAACTGAGCACCTCCCGCGACCCCCAGGTTGAGAAACACTGCCCGTGAGGATACTTAATACAGTATTTTCAATTTTTTTTTTTTTAAAGCTAATAGTAATGACGGAGAGGAAAGTATGCCATATTCAAAGTCCCAAATATACCTTAATTGATAGGCTACATTAATTAAAGTACTGACGGACATGCAATCACGAAATGTCTGTAATGAAAGCAATTGTACAATGTACTGTACATAAAATATACAACAGTAATTACTGTATTTAACATTTTACTATTAGCAAAGTACCAATTTGTTTTAGTAGGATAACTGAAGTACGTATATTCAACAGTAAGAATGAATATTACCCTCAAGTATGAAAAAGAAAGGGGTTTTTTATTTTTACATTATTTAATCCATTTTTGGTTTTGATTTTTAATAAAATTACTTTTGACCAACATTTAAGCCATGCCCCACCAAAAGAAAACACGACCCACCACCACTATATGATTAGGAAGAGATTGTAGACACCAATCGACCCGGGAAGTACTCCTGGGGGTGGGGGACGTTAGTCAGGAGATAGGGAGTGCTGGAACTCCCGTTTCTCTTGTCACTCTCCTCCTTAGCTAATCTCACCTACCCTATGAGCAGTCCAGCATGCTCTCAAACATACACACACACACACACACACACCACATCTCCCTCTATTCCTCACTACACGTATATGCATCTTACACACTACACAATCTTTTTAAAATTAAAAAGAAAATTATAATTTTGGCTCTCTTCTCTTTTTATGGGGAGGGGGAAGGTTGTTTCTGGAGCGTTTCGCCCTTGGCTCCCTCAATGCTGCATACAAAAAAAATATATATATATATATATATATTATACTGATACCCGGGTTAGGCGTGCGTAAGGTTAGATTTATTTTAGATCTTGTTTCGAAAATACAATACTTTAAATTTCAGAGAAGAAAAATGTAGTTTAATTTTAGTTCGTTCGTGTAGAAGCCAAAATGTAAAAAATAAAATAAAAAAATGTTTTCGTTTTGCAAAAATACGTTTCGTTTGTCTTTGAAAGCGAAGATCCAAATAGTTTTTGTGGAGAAATTTTTCGTTCGAGAAACAATTTGACGACGATTCGAGCGAGAATTTGGTTCGTCCGTTGGTCAAAATGTTTCTGCCTTTCGAATGATTCCACCGCCTCTTTAAATATACATACACAATATTCCCTCGTTTCTATAACACGTAAACAAATAATTTATTAAAGCTACGTATATCTACGTACATATTTACTACGTAAACGGATTTTCTGTTGCATACATCAAAAATAAATACATACATTTTTAAAAAAATCTAGACATATACCCATTGGATGTCATATCTTCGAAAATAAAAACAGCCAACAAAAAACTTCTTGCAGCACTATTTAGCTATCTGTCTATCACTCTCACTCTTAGAAAAGTAGTTCCCTGTTAAGAATATCTATTTTAAAGTCAAGTGTGAAGTTTACGATTAAATATAATATATTGTGCAATTTTTTTTGTAAAAAAAAAATCTATTATATATATATATACTGTCCTCCCAACTGAAAAAGTGAAACGAAAGGGTCGAAATTTCATTTCAGTTTAACCTAACTCAATTTGAAATTAACTTAACCTAATCTTGCATAACCTTACTTAAGCAGTCACTTCTGTCAGGAAGAGTTCCTTTCCTCTGGTCGCGAGGGGTCCTATCCCTTTACTTTTCTTTTTTAATTCGTACACCGCAAACATATTGACACCATTTCAAAGGGGAACTGAAGAAGGAAGACGAGTGGATGGAATCCAACTTGAGATTAGAATCGGGTAATCTTTTAACCCTTTAAGGACTGACGGTACAAATTGCTAACGTTTCAAATACACGCATTCGTAACTTAACCCTACAAAAGATTCAGGCCTTAAAGGGTTAAATCATTTTCCGCTCCCTCTGAATAATAAGTTGTACAGCATATCGTCAATGGCTTTCGACATTTCGCATTTTAACTATATTATCATGTGGTCACGCAGAAAAATACTCTCTCCAATCAATCAAACCTCTTGTCAAAGCGATTGATTTCGCGCACGCACCAAACCTGTTCAGAAGGCTTTTAGAAACTGCGATAATGAGGTTTAAGTAATACAGGGAGTTCAACAAATTTTACCACTTATATGGTGCGAATATGTCATTGCTTACCACTAATAATATGTGAGGGGGGGTTTTGTTTATGTGCTATTTGAGTGTTAATTTGCTTGTTTTTAAATAAAAATGTCGTTTTCTTCAGGGATTGTGTAAGTAATTAATGAGTGAACTCCATTCAATGGGCTACAAGGTTTACATTAGAAATCTGCGTTGCTCTATTGTTTGCTCAAAATTGCTTTCAGTTGTTTTCAGTTATGTTACTGAAAACAAACAAACAAACAAACAAACATATATATTATATATATATATATATATATATATATATATATATATAATGAATAAAACCACGAAGGAAAGGAAACACAGAATGGTGCTCAAGCGCTTTCGTCTAATGACATCCTCAGGAACACTGAAGTACATAAAGAGTTACAGCCTATATATAGGTTACAGAAAAAAAATAAAAAATATATATATATATACAATAAACGAGAAAACAAAATTAAAGAATTGTGGAAGGGGCACACAAATTTATAAGGAAAAACTATCGATTTTTAGCACAAGATTAAATGAATTTTTCCAACCAATGTTATAGACAAAAAAAAATATACAAATTTATACTGGAAATCTGCCCGGGTTTTAGCACTGCTCTTTTTGTATATAAAAATTGAAAAATTATCGATTTTTAGCACAAGATTAAATGAATTGTTTCCAACCAATGTTATAGATAAAAAATATATACAAATTTATACTGGAATTCTGCCCGGGTTTAATCGGGACATGACACCCCCACTAAGAAGGCCATTTTTTCTTCAATGTTTCTCCGCGCCCTTAGGATCGCCAGTCCGGAATACATCGATGCCGAATTAGAAAAAATCAACGGTATTGGAAGTGATCTGTGTTATCCATCTGCGTTTATGGAATCTTGTCTCACAAGGCAAAACGAACTTTCTATCGTGTCAATAATAACACTCGTACTTTGTCAAAAATATTTTAGTACTTCCATTTTTCCCGGCTTTTTAGGCATTGCTAATGTACTTAAACTTTTGGATATTAATGTAGTATTTTCATATAACAATATTGTGAAAATATGATTCCTTTTACATAGGTCAGACGGGAAAGGATTTGCACACACGTATAAATAGCATCAATATTCCGTTAGAACAGGACAGTTGTCCAGTGCCCTTTTTGTCCATTTGTCAGAGTTATCCCTGTACTGATTGGAATAATGCTTGTTTTATTTCACTCTAGCAACATTGTTAATAGAAATATTCTTGAGTCTGCCATTATCCAACTTACAAATAACTTCAACATAAGCAAAGGTCTTTTTCAACTCGATCCTGTTGTTTTGAATTCCTTCAGAACAGATTTAGATAAAGGTAGAACGCTAAATCTTTGGTAAACTTGTATGCCACCCTAATAACTTTTATTTTTCAATTTTTATATACAAAAAGGGCAGAGTGCTAAACCCGGCAGATTTCCAGTATAAATTTGCATATTTTTTTTTATCTATAACATTGGTTGGAAACAATTCATTTAATCTTGTGCTAAAAATCGATAGTTTTTCCTTATAAATTTGTGTGCCCCTCCCACAATCCTTTAATTTTTGTTTCTCCGTTTATTGTATATATATATATATATATATTTTTTTTTTTTTTGTAACCTATATATAGGCTGTAACTCTTTATGTACTTCAGTGTTCCTGAGGATGTCATTAGACGAAAGCGCTTGAGCACCATTCTGTGTTTCCTTTCCTTCGTGGTTTTATTCATCACAAATATTTTTCACGTGTTACTTTCGTGAAATAATTTTCATATATATATATATATATATATATTATATATATATATATATATATATATATTCACCCCATTAAAAGCCTTAATAAATTCGTTATTATAGGAGCTATCTCAAAACGGTTTGCGGCAATTAATAACACAAGAAATTTTTTTCTTTATTTCGCAGAACATCAACTAGGGCACAACGGCGACAGTGAAGGAGAAAGCAATGTGTGTGCTGTGGATGTGGGAAACCAAATCTCCAATTACTGTACAGAGACGTTTTCGGGAGGAATCAGAAACTCCACCAACAAAGCAATCACTCAAGCGATGGCTGAAACAATTTCAAGAAACTGGCAGTGTGCTACATCAGAAAGGAGCTGGAAGGCCTAGTGTGTCTGAAGATAAGATAGCAGGAATTCAGGAGGAGTTTTATCCGAAGTCCTACAAAATCCATCCGCCGAGCAAGCCGAGAACTGCAAATACCGCGTTCAACAGTGCATAAAGTGGTTCACAAGAGGTTGAAACTTTATGCCTACAAATTGCAAACCTTGCAGAAACTTCTACCAAATGACAAACCCAAACGGGTACAGTTTGCTGTTGACATTCTTGACCGTATTGAAGAAGATGAGCATTTTTTGAACAATGTCGTTTTCAGTGATGAAGCGACATTCGATCTGTCTGGTAAAGTCAACAGACACAATTGCCGTATATGGGATCAGAAAATCCGCATGAATTTATTGAACACGAACGCAACAGTCCCAAGATAAACGTTTGGTGTGCTCTCTCCCATAACCGTGTGATTGGACCATTTTTCTTCCATGATAACACTGTGAAGGCTACAAATTACCTAGATATGCTTGAATGGTTTGCTGCACCTCAGTTTGAGGATATGCAGCCCCGTGTGTCCTTTCAGCAAGATGGGGCACCGCCACACTGGGGATTAGAAGTGCGGAGGTTCCTCAATGAAAAGTTCCCTTCTCGTTGGATCGGGCGAGATGGCCCTATTCCATGGCCTCCTCGTTCCCCGGATATCACGCCTCTGGATTTCTTTTTATGGGGCTACACAAAGGACAGAGTGTACGCGAAGAAGGTTAATAACATCACAGAATTAAGACACCGGATTGAAGAGACATTAGCTTCCATCACGCAAGACATGCTTCTTAATGTTTGGAACGAAATCATCTATCGCCTTGATGTTCTGCGTGCTACCATGGGCTCACGTGGAGGTTTACTGAATTAAAACAAAATTTCTTGAGTTGTGTTATTAATTGCCGCAAACCGTTTTCAGATAGCTTCTATAATAACGAATTTATTAAGGCTTATAATGGGGTGAATAATTTATGGACACCCTGTATATATATATATATTTCTAAAAAAGTTAATATGTAATGTATTGGGCCCTTTTTTTTTTTTTTTTTTTTCAAATTTCCAAAGGTAAATCGAATGAAGAAATTTTATTTTAAAATTATTTTCAAATGAAACGAAGAAACTGCTTTTATAAATTTTTAATCACGTGACGTTTCGTCTCGACACTCGCGACATTATCAAACTTTTAGAGTTGATCCACAATTTTTTTTATGATAACTCTTAATCATTTTTATATGTAATTTATTAAAATTAGTTAATTTATTTCCACGATAATGTCTGAAGTGTGGAGACGAAACGTCGTATTAATAAATGAATCTTTATTGGTAAAAATAAACATTACACTCCAATTATAATAATATTACAATAATTTCAATATAAAGGGTGTCCCAGAAGACTGGACTCATAGGGAAAATAGACATTATATTTTTAAGTGAAAAAACACATTTCTAATGCCAATTTCAGTTATTTCACGAACATGCCTCCCTCTGGATTTTTCCGGAAACATGTAGCAATGCCAGTTCCACCTTCTCTTCATTGGTATACTAAGCCATCAGGTATTTTCTTTCCTGAAATATGTAAAACTGACATTAGAAATGTGTTTGTTTCACTTTAAAAATATAACGTCTATTTTCCTTATGAGTCCAAACTTCTGGGACACCCTGCACAATTAATAACTAAACTATTTATATTTATTTCTCCAGTTTAATTTCGCCTTTAAGCTTTAGGCTTTACTGGGCTCTCGGAATAATTAAAAATAAAACATATCACTTTAGAGATTGCTGAGATTATTATTATTTAATATATAAATACTAGGCGCACTCAATATATTTTTCCCCACCCTTTATTCTTAGTTAAATAATAGGTCATGGGGCTGAAATATCTTTTGGGTCGTAAGTTTGAACTTTCTGCGGTTCACATAACCGGATTTTTCCACGTTGAACCTCCCCTCCTTGTATAAAACCGCTTTTAAACGCCATTGTATAAAACCGATGGTTAACGCAGTTTCGAAAATGGCGTCTGACAGTGATGTAAACAGAGAGCTGTTGTCGAGTTCTTAACCGCAGAGAAGGAAACAGTTGCAAATATTCACAAACGTCTACAAAACGTTTACGGAGATGCTGTTATTGATTGAAGCACAGTTGGACGCTGGTCTAAACGTGTCAGCTCATCGGAGAGAGGGAGAGCCAGCCTCGATGATGAGCCACGCAGCGGTCGCCCGGCATCGACTGTGACATCTCACACTGTGCAACGTGCTAACAGCATCATTCGATCAAATCGGCGCGTCACATACAAGGAGCTATCACTGGAGCTAGGAATTAGTGAAGGAAGTGTGAATACGATAATTCAGCAACTGGGATATTCAAAAGTGTGTTCACGATTTGTTCCTCGCCAACTGACTGAAGATCACAAAGCCCAAAGAAAAGAAATTGCTTCTGAGTCGTTGGTTCGATACGAGACAGAAGGGAATGACTTGCTTTCACGAACTGTGACTGGGGATGAAACTTGGGTACACCACTTTGAACCTGAAAACAAAACGCCAATCCATGGAGTGGCTCACGCACTCCCCCCACACAAGAAAAAGTTCAAAATGGCTCCCTCTGCAGGAAAGGTTATAGCCACCATCTTCTGAGACCTGAAAGGGATGATTCTGGTGGACATTATGAAGAAAGGACAAACAATCAACTCGGAGGCATATACTGCTACTCTACAGAGACTCCAGAGATGTATAAAGCGAGTTCGACCGGAGAGAAAACTGGAACACCACACAACAGTTTGCAATCAAGAGAGGCCATCAGAAAAATGTGCTTGATTGTGTTACCCCACCCTCTATACAGCCCTGATCTGGCACCTTCAGACTTCCATTTGTTTCGGCCATCAGAGTAACGGTGAGGTTGTTGAGGAGGTTAAGAGGTGGCTCCAGCGGAACCCAGCGGACTTTCACCACCACGGAATAAATGCCCTTGTTTCGAGGTGGAAGAAAGCCGTAGAAAAGGATGGAGACTATGTGGAAAAATAAAAACTTGTAAAAAAGGTAACTACTTGTGTACAAAATTTCTGGAACTTACATGGAAACTTGGAAAGAAATATTATGATTGATTATAATTGATTATAATTCTAACTAATTGTAAGACAAAACAAACGCGTTATAGTTACTTATGATTAGTGATGTTAAAAAACTGGTTTTTTTATGTCCATGTTGTTTTTTTTGTCGTTTTTTTTGTTTTTTATTGTTTTTTTTGTTTTTTTTAATAATTAATATAGATATTGCCAATTTAATTATAAGGTATACTTTTGCAATGATATATATTATAAAAATAAATAAATAAATAAATAAATAATAAAATAGGCCATATGGTACCAGTATAGAATGTCCTTTTCAGCCTATTTACAGAAAAAAACTGGCCTCTTGCACTGAAAGTCTTGTATCTTGAGATCCGTTAAACTTGCGAGAACACTAGCTGGGAGCTGACTGCCCATTGTCCAACCTTTCCAGGACTCTCCCATCCATGCCTCGGATTTTGAATCTCCCACTTAACTATCCTTTAGACTCGCGATGACATATTCTCCCCCCCGAGACCATCCATATCATACATACACATACACCCATATACATATATACCAATATATACATAAATATTTATATACACATATTTATATCTATTATATACCCCATACATACGCATACATCCAGAATTCCAGATACATACGCACGCATACTCACATATATACCTACACAAACTCATACACCTCTATTTCGCCCTTTCATTACCTCCGAGATCATTTAGCACATACAGTAATATCCATACAGCCAAAAGAAACTGATTAAGCACAGACAGAGCAGCAAAGCTAGTATTTATATCCCAAAATGCAAAATTCCAAGAAAGTGAAGTAAAACATGGTGCTACATTGGCTTCGTCAACATCCAAATCTGCAATAAGCACCAGTACCTGTGATATTGAACTATATGCTCTAATCATCTAGTGATAATGATTCTTCAATGGAAATAGAATCAGATAATGAAAGTTAAACAGCATTAGGTTAACACAAAGGTTAAAGAAAGAGATGAATATTTTTATTTTTCTATTTGGAATATACAGTATATATATACACACTGGTATTTTTGCCAATCACAATTATATATATTGTTTTATACCAGTATTATGTATTTTTTATTATGTATATTATACCAGTACCTGTGATATTGAAACTAACATATATGCTCTACCCAATCTAGTGATGATTCTTCCATGGAAATGAAGGTTAAACAACATTAGGTTAACAAAAAGGTTCAAAAAAAGGTGAATATTTTCCTTTTCTATCTGGAATATATATACTGGTACTCTTGCCAATCACAATTATGTATATTGTTTGAAATGAGGAAGAATGTTTTATGTTCTAGTTAAAAAATATATATACATATAAAAATGAGGGTTTGTTTTTCCTTTCTATTATATACTTTTTGCGTGATTCAACTTTTCTAAAAGATGACTATATATACTAGGTATAACCGTATAAGCATGGTAGTATAGTAAATTATAGGTAATACTAATATACTTATTAGATTAAAGGAAGAAAAATATGGAATAAGTTTAAAACAATAAAAAACAAAAAAAAAAAAAAAAAAACAGACTACCTTCGTTTTAAACAAAAAACGACAAAAAAACAAAAAAACGACACAATAAAAAACGACTCACATCACTACTTATGATAATGTAAAGGGTCATTCCAGGACAAATCAGGCATTGCCCGAAACCACACCTACTTAGATTTTGCTTAAAATTATTATACAGGGTTGTTTATGCTGAAAAACACGAAATTTCGAGTTTCAGATCAATCAGAGTAACGGTTCAAAAGTTATGGGGCCTCCAATTTTGGTGGTGGGGGCTGGTACCTTAATTTTTAAAAGTCTATAACTCGGTCCCTAATTGAGCTAGGAAAAAATAGAAAAAATATTTGAAAGCTCAAATCCTAAAGAATAATTGGCTCTAAGGAATAAAATGCATTTAATCAAATAGTTAAAAAGTTATATCAGTTTGAATATTTTGGGGGGGAGGCCCACCCCCTATAATACAGATATTCAAGATTTTTTTTCGTCATTTTGTACCTCAATTACTCTTCTATGTGACTTAGTCAATGACATTGTGTATTTTTACCTCTAAGTTGTATTTTTCCCCTTCATTAGATGGTGGTGGAGGTTAAAAACACATTCTATTTGCTGGACTTTGAACTTACACCATTATGCCTGTTTTACTTATCAAGCTCTCTTATAAGATGTTTTCCTTGACTTACAAGTGGATTAAGTATATAGCTATAAGTTAAACTTATTAGTGTTTTCCTAAACTCAATAATAATAATAAAAATAATAATAACTGTCTCTCAACTTTGTCGATCTTCAAAGGCCAAAAAATACTGCTAGTATAGTTGTTTTATTGGGTGACAGGACAATTGCGTCCTGGTCAAGTGCGTCCCGGACAAATGCGTCCCGGTCATTGGCGTCCCTGGACAATTGCGTCCGGTTTTATTTCGTCCCGGACAATTGCGTCCCGGACAATTGTGTCCCGGACAATTGCGCACTTCCCCAACTACTATGAAGTTTATTTATTAGAGAAGTGAATAGAAAGTTCATTGTGACTTCACCTATGCAATTGTCCAGGGACGCCAATGACGAGGGACGAGTATGTTTGTTATTGTAATTTTGTATGGGATATAATGCCCGGTTAGATTAATTGAATGCCCAGTTAGGTTAACTGTATGCCCTTGACGATTGGTTAGGTTAAGTTGTGATATTTTCGTTAAAACTAACGAAACTAACTTTATCTTAAGTGGACGTAACCCATAAAATTTGACAATGATGTTGCTGATGATGGATAAAGTTTTAGAGAACAGTTTCGAACAGAACTTATGAACATATAACAAGTTTAATAGGTTAAAATGAAAAGTATATTTGAAATTCCGATACTAACTTTCTATTCACTTCCCTAATAAATAAACTTCATATAGTAGTTGGAGAAGTGCGCAATTGAACGGGACGCAATTGTCCAGGGACGCCAATGACCAGGACGCATTTGTCTAGGGACGCCAATGACCAGGACGCATTTGTCCAGGACGCACTTGACCAGGACGCAATTGCCCTAGTACCGTTTTATTGAACAAATTAAGACATTACTTGAATAAACATAATTGCTATACAATACATTAAGTTTGAAACATTTTTGGTACCTAGCCTAATTCTCAGTATCATGTATTTCAAAGATATACACAACTCTGGTGCAAGATTGAATATTAGGAGTTGACATTTCATGAAGGATGTTTTTGGCTTCTACCCAACAATCATCATCTTTATTAGTTGGGAAATAGTATCTATTGTTTTTGTTGGAAATAGGAGTTAGAAACTTGTTTTTATAATCTTGGAATTCTTTTGAATCTAAAATGATTCCTAGATATTTTCTACCATCATAAATACATGCGACATACTTTCCCACAGAAAATTTTTGCTCATTTGATAAATCTGGACTCATGTCTGAGTCACCTTGTTCAGAGGTCATAACCCTAACAACATTGTAGTCATTGGAATCTGAAACTAAATAAGCTTTAATGTGACTCTGAGACATTGGCACAATTTCTTTTATAATGACTTTAAACTTGATGGACTCAAAATTTTGTGTACAAAAGTCATACAAACTCTGTGGAGACAAGACGAGTCCTGTTGTTGTTCTTTGCAAACTAGCTTTAGCTGCTGCTCTCTTCACACTTCCTCCAATGCCATCACAGGCATTTTTGCTATGACTAGTGGCAAAAAAGTTCCATTCTGCCTTTATACCAAAATTTGTTTCATGGTGGCATAAATTGCTAAAATTAAAACAGTTTTTGTATTGTCCAGCACAACTATCGGAAAAATATTTCATTGTTTTCACATTAGGGAATCTCACTTTAATGTCTTGAACTAAAAATTGTTGAAATGTATACACTGCTGCGGTGTTATGATCTAAACCAGGGGTCACCAACCTTTTTTTTGTTCACCGCCCACTTTTATGATTTTTTGAAAATTAAAAAAGCTTATCGCCCTCCTTAGATCAAAAAGAATAAATCAACATAATCGATAAAATAAATAATGAAATAAATGTTTAATTACTTTTAATGTGAGCCCAGCTACCACCCAGGTTGGTGACCCCTGATCTAAACTATCACTAATGATACAATAGCTAGTGTGGCTCAATTTACCGTCTTCCATTTTATGTACAACCATTGGGTGTAATGTAACTTGTTCGTTTGTCCAATGGAAGCTCTGTGGTGCATCTTGAGTGATGAAAGAATAGTTCTCAGGAAAGTCTCCCAGTACTAAAATTTCATCTTCACCGAGATTTTGCTTAAGGGTCTTCATGTAGAGGCTTTGACTCTTCGCTATATAATGATGACGAGTAAGAGAATAAATTGATTCTGAAAGTTTTTCAATGAATTCCTCCACTGTAACAGTTACATTTGACAAAGTTATCCTGTCAGTGCTGGTCCACTGGTCATATTCAATTGAATCCCTTGAAGTCAGTACATTTAATGTGTTCAAATAGTTATCTACACCAGCAACACCAGGACATCCTCTACACTGGTGTAACATACATTTAATGTTGTCCACATCGGAGACACTTTTTTGAATCAATGAATGATAAGTCAAGTCCTTGTCACCAATTGCTGAAACCATTAATTTGAGGTTCTGGTGATAGATACAAATACAAACTGAGTGTGTACCTGTACCTCCAGCAATAACACACCATTTGGGTCTAAGATCTGCTAATGTTGAAAAACTTATACTCGAGTCAGTTTATTTATACCTAAGATACAGTTCTTTCAAATTACTGAGTAAGAGATGCTTTTGTTTGTAAATTTTGTTTCCATCTTTGTCTCTGACACTAACACAGTTCTTTTTTCCTGGATACACCCGACTAAATTCTGGGTCCTCATAAAAAGCTGTCACAGTAGAAATAGTTTCATCACTTATCTTTTTCCCTTTACTGTATTTAGGAATGTCTACTAGCCCCAAAGAACTCTTGAGTTTTTGAGATCGTGTATGGGGATAGAGTAAGAATCTGCAACCTTCTTTGGTAGGAAGATGTTGAGTTGAATGCTTCAGCGAGCTCCCTCATGATAGTTTTGTACCTATTAGATAAATAAAAGGTAGGGGATATCAGAATTTTCTTAAATTGAAATTATTAATTTAATGTACTCTAAGATCAGGACCTAAATAGAAAAAATATAAGAATATCTACCTTCCATGGATATTTTTTAGACATTGTTAAAATGGTGTGATTGTGTTCTGTACGTAAGAATGATATTGAAGAAAAATTAGGCTATTAAAATTTAAAACATCTAAAATTATATACGTCAAGAGGCTTTAATTGTGACCATAAGTTGCTAATTTAGTTGAATTTGAGCAATCCTTACCTTTGCAATTCTTTTTCCATGCATAATGTCTTGGATGTAGATGCTCTTTCATCCACAGATGCTGAGAAAGACTTCAAAATTCTTTTTCAAAGTAGATCCACACTTGTCGTATTTGTCTGATGCTTTTTTAGATATCCTGTCAGTGTTCATACCATCTGAAATTAGGCATCATCCAAAATTTAGAATTACTGTAAGTTTCAGCAACAAATTTCATAATTTAATAACTAATCAGAATCCATTTATTGTATATAACTATTTTTTTGCAATTCCTTAAATTGTTAAAGAACGTTATGTTTACAAGTTTGATAAAACTGCATTATTTTGATAACCTATGAAACAATGTATACACAAAGATAAAGAGTTTAGATGATTTTTAAAAATCATATAATGCATTTTCTGATAACTATACGTTTAAAAAATAAGTCCCCAAATTATAATTTATAATCATACACTACTTACGGAATTTTATTGGCGAAATCTCCATTTCTTCAAGAATGTTCTTGGTTTGTTCTCTACAGATTTCAATATCACTGATCTCACCAGGATTGTCAGTTTGCAAATGTGTACTTCCTGGACTGCTTTGAAATGAAGAGGTACTTGTAGATGTCTCAGTTTCAAAAACATCATTAAATAACACTGGTATGCATATGAAATTTTTTTGTCTGCTGTGATGGTTTTTTCAACTCATATTATATAATTCGACCATGATGAATTCGAAAATGACATTGGTTTTCCTCAATCAGGTCAGGTTTTTTCACTATTGGCCATTTATTATAAGTCCAATTTTATCCCCAAATTTATTGATTTTTTTAGCTTAAACACTGTAGATACGAGTAATATTATAAGAACACTCGTGAAAAATGAAAACATTGTGTGAATAAATACTTTTATTCATACAATGAATATGGAAAAAAGTTTATTGAGGAAGGAATGAAGTTTTTTGGCTTTCCGTCTGTGTTTTTCTTCGGGCACGTCTCGCTTCAAACACTAGCAACAGTCCGCCAGCATATTGATATCCCAGTTTCCCTGGTACCTCTCTTCCATTATTTTGATATCTTGGTGAAATCGTTCACCCTGTTCCTCACTATAATCCCCGCAATTTTCAGGAAAATAGTCTAAGTGGGACCACAAAAAGTGCATTTTATGGACATGCGCGACCCATGAGCTTTGAAAGCTTCCATCAAGTTTTCGACAACGGACTCGTATTCTGGACTTCTACGATTGCCAAGAAAATCAGTGACAACTGATTTCAATGCCTGGCAGGCATTCTTCTCAGTTGGAGTCATTGCGTTTTCGAACTGAGTATCCTTGATGAAAGTTCGAATTTGAGGACCATCAAAAACCCCAGCATTTAGTTTAGCATCAGATATATGAGGAAATTTACTCTCGAGATATCGGAATGCTGAACCCTCCTTATTCATTGATTTGATGAAATTTTTCATCAAGCCCAGCTTAATATGAAGTGGTGGGAGCAAAATTTTTGTTGGTGGTACAAGGGGCACTGAAACGACATTATGCGACCCAGGTTCAAAATTCTCTCTGGATGCCCATTCACGCTGTGCATAGTGCTTCTCATCCGCTCGGCTATCCCATTTGCAGAGGAAACATGGGTATTTCGTGTATCCTCTTGCATTCCCAATACAAATGCCACAATCTGAAAAAAAATGAAAATATTTAAAGAATTTAGAGAATTTGTTCTATCAGATAAAAAAAATCTATGCATTGGACTGTATCACTTCTGTGGGGAAGTTAAGTGTTCTTATACGCTCTCAAATAACCTTTGGAAAAACAACATAGTCAATAGCAATAGTTTACTTATGATATTAGTATTACCTTCAAATCTACACAGATCCTCCAGTTATGTTGGTCGTATACGAGAGCATCCAGTAAAATTTTCATGTTATCGTAGCTCTCAGTAAGTTGTACGGAATGTGCTACAGGGACTGATGCAACCCTATTCCCAATGTTGAGAAGTACTGCTTTCAAACTTCGTTTAGACGAGTCTATAAATAGTCTCCATTCTGATGCGTTATATGGCAGGCCCAAGGATTCGATTAGGCCCTCAACATTGCAGCAGTACACTAAGCAAGAGGTATTTTCGTGCACTGCAAAAAACTTGCGGAATTCTTCCTCTCGTTTCCTATACCAGGAGAATGTTGTTCCCGGAGCCAGCAAGTTGTCCTCTCGAAGTCGTGAGCCCAATCTCGGCAGCTAATTTGGAAAGTCCTAAATCCCTGGTAAAATCATTAAGTTTGGCCTGGTTGAGAGGCCTCGGCTCATTTGAAGCGGTATTTTGAGGTATATACGACTGGGACTGGTCATTGGCATTGGTCATTGATTCATCATCAGAATCATCGAAGTCCAGGGTTTGAGGTGGGTCGGGTATTGGAATTCCAGGACCATGGGGTACAGGTCTCATAGCAGAAGGAATGTCAGGGTATACAACAATGTGTTTATTCTTCTTGTTAACTCCTGAAAATAGGAACACAGAAACATGGATATAAAACTTGCATATGAAATAGAAGAAGCATTCAGACAGTGGCGGCTCGTGAGAGAAGGCTGCGGTCTGTAAGATATGAAATAGGTCGATGGAGTCTGTATATTTTCTTTCTTTTTCATTCATATTGTCCCTTCGGGACAATATGAATGAAAAAGAAAGAAAATATACAATCATTGTATATGCAAATGTAACTTGTATAACAATATGTATGTGTAAATGTATTTTCTATAACAATATGTATATGTAAATGTATGATTACCATTATGGTGATATTATGCTATATATGGTGAATATTACATTATGGTGAATATTATGTCAAGTTTCATACGAGGATTTCAAAATATTTAAGAAAATAAATTTATAAGCCCACCTTGGAGGTTTGTCATGCAGAAATAGCAATCTGTCACGTGATCCTTTCCTTCTCTCCAAATCATGGGAATTCCAAAAGGCAAAGATTTCGCTCTGCCTTTGCTCCATCTTCTCAAATTTTCAATGCACGTCTTGCAGCACATACGAGGGGCGAAATTTTTGTCCTGGTCCCCTAGCTTAATTCCGAAGTATGCTCTATACATTGTCTTCACAAATTTAGTGATTTGGGACTGGTTATTTGGCATGGTAACCGTCCCACATATGTAGCAGAATTTATTGGGATCATTTTTACACGCTCTATTCATTATGAAATATTTTATCTATATGCCTGAAAAGTAAAAAAAGATATTATACGAGTGAAACAAGTGATGATAGATGTTACTTTCCAATTCCGCTTTGACAAAATCACGAAAAATTCTATTTTACTTATGAGGCCATAGTCGGATAACCTGAGCTGATTGAAAAAAATGGATTGCAGATTCGAAATCAGCAGGAAAAACTATAAGAATCACTTACAAAACCCTTGACAGCAAAATTGATGTATACCAGTGTAATGTATCAGGTTCAAGTTCATTTAATCTTACAGAACAGTTTGTACAAACTTTCCAATTAAGAAGTGCAGGATTTTTTCTGTTACATTTAATGGTAAATTTCTTAAACCCTTTAAGATTTTTTTCTTGTCTCTTAAAGGGGTCACAACACTGTTTATGATAATTTTAATGGTAAGACATGTTTAAAATTTATATATTAGCTTCAGTTCCTGTAATAAGTAGAAAGAATATTAAATGTTAATGATTTTTAATGATAACAGGCAAACACAAGCATAGCCAATATAGGCAAGGCACTAAAATAATATGGCAAGCAGATACCATATATGAGCAGTGTTTATCATGTGGTCACAAAAGGCAAACTGAACCCTTAATAACCAAGGCCCATGCTAATGGAAGGAGCCCTCAGACAATCTCATTTTGCTGTGACAAGTTGTAGCATGACTACACAAGGTGATACCACTCGACCTTACAAACAGGCAGTACAAATTATCTTTTATTTTAATAATGTGTGTGTGTGTGTGTGCAATATATATAGTTAGGATAAAACTATTATATAGTTAGTATAGCCCAATTCCTGAACTTGGGCTAATATGTCATCTTTTCGCTAGCAAGTACCTTATAATAAAGTGCAAAAAAAAGTACACAACTTAAAGGTAAAAATACACGTCATTGACTAAATCATATAGAAGAATAATTGAGGTACAAAATGACGAAAGAAAAACCGAGTATCTGTATCATAGGGGGTGGGGCCCCTCCAAAAAAAATATTCAAACTGATATAACTTTTTAACAATTTGATTAAATGCATTAGTAGTATAGCCTAAAAAGGGTAGAGTGCAATGTAATTGCAAAATATTATGTAATGTTGCAGGAGTGCCACCCCCGCCCCCTCGTTGCCAGCCCCCGAAATGGGACTGCAAGGGGTATGCAACCTGGAGTTATCCCCCAAAATGGGGTTGCAAGGGGTATGCAACTTGGAGGCGGAGTTCTTCCCCAAGCTGAACCCCGCAAAGGGGCATACCTAACCTAAGAGGTCTCTATTGGAGGGAAGGGATTTCCTCACCACCCAAAGGGCTAGAAAGAGAAAGGACCAGAGGTCCTTGCTCGGCTGGGAGCCGAGCTCATATGACTCGGTCGTCCGCCTCCCGCTCTTTTATAGACCTCTAATCAGCCAGTTGGCCGAGTTGCCAGACACCATATATATAATTTATTAATCAGCCAGAGCCAGTTAGCTTAACAGTCAGTTGGCTTAGAAGGCTGAGAAATACATTGCTTATTATTCCTCCGTCATCTGTCTTAGAAAGCTGATAGCAATAATTAATTTAGTTAAAGCATATATTCTTCTGTCATCTGACTTACAGGGTTGAGCTGCCAGATAGAAATAATCATTTAATTAAAGCATATATTAATCAGCCAGAGCAAGTTGGCTTAACAGTCAGTTGGCTTAGAAGGCTGAGGATTACATTCTTTATTATTCCATACAATGGGGATATATGTATACGGCTAAATAATATATTATATATATATATATATTATATATATATATATATATATATGACTTAACCATTCGAACAAAGCATAACAATGGTTTTCCGAAAAGCTGAATTGAATTGATTTGTTAATATTTTTAGAAAGACATTAAGCCTTCACGTTCCTTTCCTATTCTGTAAAGTGACCATATGACCTAAATATGACCGTAAGGAGTGCCCACTTTTTGCAGAAAATAAAATGTATTGTCAGAAAAAGGACCTTGATGACAATAGAAAGGAGAACTTTTTCGTCAAAATATTCTTCCTGATTAACAGTCACTACTGCATGGGCAATCTGTCACAGGGTTTAAATAGTATTTCACTTCAGACTTTGTTCCCTCCACTCTGCAACGGTTCCCACAATATATATATATATATATATATATATATATATATATATACATATATATAATATATATATATATACACTGATTGACACCTGCTTTACTCCTCTATCAAGTCCACTTTGCTACAATTCATTGTGGTTAAGGTAAACTGACAGGCGGCCATTTCGTTAGTTTCAACACCTGCTGCTGTTCTTGCTGTTTCGGGTATCTTTTAAGTAATGCACTGTGGTTTTAAGTCGCATAATGAGTTATGTTTACATTTGTGATGTCACACTCTAGCGATGTACAAACACTCACACTGTCCTCTCTCGTCTCAAGAGCAAACTACAAAAGACCATTCTCACCTTGTTCAGCCCTACACTAGGTAAACCCATCGAACAGAGCGACGTATGCGTATTCGAGTACCGTATCAAAATAATGCATAACCCTAACACGCGCGTCTAATATAGGTTTCAACCTGCGTAATCCGACAATTTCAAACATTCTGTCGAGGGTGAAACGGCTCCGCGTAGGAACAAGAACGGCATTATCAGCTGTGTTCTTCCACATCTCTCGTATATCAATGCATGTTGTTCATTATTTATACTCAATGTGCAAACAATGGCATATGAGGCGGCGCCATATATCACAGCTCTTATTGTATCTACGTCAGCTGGTGTTTTATAACAGTCCTCAGCCCACCTCTCAACCACCACGCAGATTTTATGCATCTCCTCGCAATTAAATAGCGTTACGTCTGCTTGCATGACTGCAGGTCGTTTCAAGCACACGTACGAGGCGTTGAGAATGCTTCTCAAAGGGAGCTCCACCGTATTCATCGAGATGACTATTGCACTTCCACTTGTTCATTTTGACAAAGATTAAGCTTTTCACCCCGCATTAGACCTACAGTTTAGCATGGAATCCGGATCAGAAATACACCTCAAATTGTTTCATTAACATATTCTCAAATCTATATATACACACACACACGCCTCTGTATATATTATGTGAATGAAAATCGGAAAAATGACAAAAGTATATTAATAACGCAAATGAATTTTCTCCTTTTAAGAGTCAATTATTAAAACCAATATTAACAATATATATATATATATATATATGGATTTTCACCTTGAAGTGAATTAATTATTAAAACTATTAAAATTTAAAAATTTACTAAACAATTGGCTTAGCAAAAGAAATCGTTCCTTAACATATTCTCAAATCTACACACACACACACACAAATTATATTAAATAATAAACAGCAAAAGAAATAAACATTAACTGTCTATTTTCTTTTGGCAAACCTTTCTTGTTTCAAAAACAGAAAAAATATCATTACACACTTCACTTTCTCCTTATAGTTTATATATATATATAGAGAAAGAATCAATTTCGGAGAGAGGACCACACACACTATATATATATATATATATATATGCACAAAAACAATCTGGAGGATGAAACGGTTCCGCGTAGGGACAAGAAAGTCATCAGCCCCCCATTTCCCCATCTCTCATATATCAATGCACGGTTGTTCATCACACCGTCTTAGACCCACAGTTTAACGTGGAAACCAATTACTCTTTTCTTTTTTAATAAATATAAATAAAGGAATGGATATATTTATAATTTCTTTATTATAAAATCCCCTCGATTACATTAGTGATTATTGATCCGAGAATAGTGTTGCTGCAAAATATGGTAATGCACAAAGACAATGTAGATTTTTCTATGTAGTAATAATAATAATAACTTTCTCTCCGATTTGTTCATTTTGACAAAGATTAAGCTTTTCACCCGCATAAGACCTACAGCTTAACCTAGAATCAGAAATACATCTCGTCAGGGAATGATTGCTAGCTTTCACATCATAATTTCATCGAGATAATTCAAGCTCATATACAGGACCTATATTGTCTATAAGATCTGTGGCGCGTGGAACATGCGGCCTTCAGAAGATGTGAACATCTGCTCTGTGGATCAGTTCAAGAAAATGGAGAGGCCGAACCTTGCGATGTAGTAATTTTTTCCATGGAACCGTAACCACTGATACATCCACGGTGCAGATTGCAATACTTATTGAGGAGGTACTTCTTGTCCTTGTATCTCCCTCATGTACACCTTCCACATTGTGTCCAACAACCCAGAAGCTCATTCCAAAATTGTTGTGAAAGTGTAATGACAAAAAAAGGAACAGCTTCAGAGTTCATTCACACCATGCGTACACTTATCTCGTGTACACAGTGCAGTGTACACCTTCTACATTGTGTCCGGCAGGTGCAACAAGGGGCCATGAAACTTCGAGTGAGTCTACAATTACATCGTTGTTGCTCTGCATTATGCAGTATACGCGGCTTAATAATATTTCACCGCTTAAAGTATAGGGAAACCTGTACTCTATATAAAAAGCATTCATTTCGTTCAGTACTATTTTTGTACCCACTTTACATTCGGTTGGCAAGTTATCTTTAAACACGGCTAGAATACAATCAAAAGCACGCACAAAGAGGTCACCGTTAGCCACATCATTAAACACAAGTTTATAAACACGCCTTCCCACCCTATTTCACATCTCTCTCTCATATATATATATATAATCCCTCCTAAGGAGACGTAGTTTTACATTTAGGATAAAAACGAAGACGTAGAGCAAAAAAGTCATAGGACAGGAAACAAAAATATCGAAAAAGGAACAGTCTGCCATTAGAAATCATTCAAGTGTAAGGTTGACATTTCCGTTAATAACTTTAAAATTCTTAAATCATTAAAATGCCCGTCCTCCCTCCGTATTTACGAATCTTTGTGCATTAAATTTCTGAACTCCAGTTTAAATATTGATTCTAGCTGTTACCCCCTTTATATTAATTAGAATACTTACAAACTAAATTTTTTTTTTTTTTTTCCCTCCCTTGTGACCCTGTCTCCTTTTCGCCTGTTTTTTGTGGCTGTCAAGTGGGCATGGTATGTTTGGTGCACTTTCGTGTTTTTTCGTTTAACTTTTTATTAGTAAATTTTTTTAACTTTTATGTTTGAAAGTTTTTAGTTCTTTATTTTTATTTTTATCATTCGTATATTTTTGTCATTTATATAATTTTTACTTTTGATTTGTTTTTGGCTTATGCCTGTTTTATGCTCTGTAATTTTAAATTTTATTCTTGGTTTTAATTTTGTACTTTAAATTAGTTTTAGTTTTTGACATTCGTATATTTTTGTCATGCATTAATTTTAGCTTTTATTTATTAGGCCTTGAAAATGGGTAGAGTCGCCCGAAACGTCGGCTGCAGCCAAATATAATTACTTTTTTGCTCTACATCTTCGTTTTTATCCTATATATATACATATATACCCCGAAACAGACTTTCTGCACACCATATTCAGCCAGTGTGACGTATATTTAAATCAGTAAAACAGAACTAAGACTGAAAGGTAATAAATAAATAATAATATATTTTAAATTATATAATCATTCAAAACGGAGCAATAAAGAGAATTAATTATTTTAAAAGAAATACATTCAATCTGAATTAGATAAAACACCGTTGCTTCAATATGAAACAAAGTATTAACACAATATATATATATATATATATATATATATATATATACTTGCTAAAGATTTATTCATTTTAAAATTTGTCTACAAGCAGTGAAGTTATAAGTTTGGAAGGAAAGCTACAGATTAACAACGAGTACCAAAATGTGAATGATAATGTTTTAAACCTTTCTGTACAAACTCCGCCCTTCGTTATAAGATATTTTTATTGGACAATACAGTATTTTAAACTGATAAAAATCCGTACAGCACACACACGCACACCTGAAGATTCATGTATCTGTACTTTTACGGCGCCGATAGGAAAGAATGTTTTTACATGCAAGGCAATTTCTATTTCGTCCATAAATTAAATATTTATTTAATTTTATATATATATATATATATATATATGTCTATATTTTCTACAAACTAAAATTAAGTATTTGTACGAGATAATATATCTTATAAACAACCAAACTCACGTATTTGTAGAAAAACCACTATAATTAAAAAAAATAAACCACTCTTTTTGAGATTTATTTTCATGGGCCGGTCGCGACCTGTCACTACAGGCAAATTGAATTTCAGTGTCCTTAAGACTTTTACCGTTTCAATAATTTTTCCTAATGATATAAGCTACAAATGTAAGAAAGCACAAACAGCAAAAATAAAAAGACTTCTTTAAATATTCTGAATTTCGTTTATATATATATATATATATATATATACTGTATGTATATATAGGCAATTGGCCACAATTAAATAGTGAAACGCTGTGGCCGAAGTTAAGCGACATTGGGTTTGTGTGGTTGATGGACGGGTGACCATCCTATGCATCCAGATGATATAGTGGTCAGGGGAAATGCAATGGCCCCTCCTTCCTCTATAAAATAAAAATTTAGTTTTCGAACCCGTACTCATCTGGATGAAGGGATATTCTATCGACATTTTAATAAATTAACTTATCCTAACCTAACATTGCCTAGCCGGGTATAATAAAACCTAACAGCGTACTAAACTAAACCTAACATTGCCTATCCGGGTATAATAAAACCTAACTTAACATTGCCTAACCGGGTATAATAAACCTAACAGCGTACTAAACTAAACCTAACATTTCCAAGAATACGCACCAGACAGTTTCCCTCAGGGTAAATTTCATGAACTAAACACATTTTATAGCGGTTTTAATGTTTTATCACTCACCATTTCCACAACTAAACATCTTCACACTCCGGCGCACTATTTGAGAGACAAGATTTACATTCTCAGTCGCAGGGTACGGTATGAAGCAACTTTATTGGAAACAGATTCAAACCACCTAAGGATCTGATTGACTTGAAAGAGCTTGGTAATGACGTCACAACGACATTGTATAAAGGCAGGCGAAACTTTCACTTTAATTCATTACAAGATTGGAAATAGAGGATGGAGCCGTGTTAGTTATCTCTCTGTAACTTAACCAATTGCTAAGTGATGAACATGATATCTGACGTTCCAAACGGGTTTGAAGCACACAAGTTGATAAATATATAAAATTGCATCCAGACGTTCCGGAAGAGCTGGTGCATCTTTGCATAACTCATTATTAGTTGCCACTGTTACATAAAGCCCGTTTTGTTTACTTAGAAGAAGACACAACTACCGCCACACCATATTTTCCCCGCCACAAGGGCAACCTTGGCTTAACTTGTTCTATTGCTAGAAGCAACAGAGATGAGTTTTTCAGAAATTGCTGTAGCCAACCATCTCCTGGCTCATATTTGTGCCCGGATTCGGGCAAATTCTGTTCTGCGAGTCGAGAAAATCTCCTTCATGCAATAAAATTGTGAAGTCTATACAATTCTAAGTCTTCTCGCTCTTTCTGACATCTTTAAGAACCTCACCATCAACTTTACATGTTCTTCCTCTCCTCCCCTTTTCCAATCTGGCTCAGTTGCTATCTCTTCTCTTCACAAAGCTGAACTATTCGCCAGAACTTTCGCTTCCAATTCAAACCTGAATGAATCCAGTGCTATTCGCCGACATAATTATGTTGAAACAACCACAATCGCATCATTGTGCTTTACTGTGTTCAAGAACAAATTCATGCCTAAAGACACCTTAGCCGTGGAAAACTTTCTCATCCGATACTATTCATTCCTGATCAAAGTTCGCTTTCACTCAGCATATCCTAAAGAAGGGTGATCACTCTCAACCTTCCAACTGTCTTCCATATGCATTGTTTTCAGGACTTTGTAATGCTTTTGAATACATCCTTAATAGGAAAAATCTTAATCATCCCTCTTCTTACAGATCGCCAGTATGGGTCCTACATGGGAACTCTACTGGCGATCTTTCTGCATATCTCGCTAACTCTTGGTCATCCCCTTTATGAGATTTCGGTGAAACCTTTGTTATTGCGATATACATATCAAAAGCTTTTGATAGTCTGGTACAAATCTTTAATTTCGAAACTGCAGTCCTTTGGTTTCAATCCTTCTATCTATGCCTGCCTCTCTATTTTCCTTTCTGGACGATCTATCGACGCGGATGTAGTTGGCCGCGGTTTTTCTCCTAAAGCTAATAACACTAATGTTCCTCAGATTCTGTACTGTCACCCACTCTAACTTTTATTGATCAATTAAGTCGCACTCTCTGACCAATCCACAAACTTTACCAAAATTACACACTTTTCAATGGAATAAATGAAACATTTAAACATCCCAAGCCTTTATTATATAAAATATATTAGTTTATATAATACACGACCTTAAATACATATTCTTTTATCACGTAGTGAATTACACTGTGCAATTTAGGGTGGATCGATTTTACATTTTTTTCGATTTCCATATTCTAATAGAGACAAAACCTTGCGCATGCATGAGAAAATAGCCTCTGCAAAATCTTAGCTTAATAGGTAATCATCTTCTGCCCCCGGCAGAGCGATGAAAATCATATTTTAGTAGTCAAAAACGTATTTTTCTTATAATTTTTAAAATATTTCAATATGCATCAAAATTATTCCTAATAACTATAAAGTCGATGAAAAAGACCTCATATGATCGTTTTTCCAAGCGCGTTGTCCTACGTTAATATCTTTTGCCCCCGGCAACAACGTCAAATGTTGAAAAAATAGGTAATTTATATACATATTTTCAGATCATATAGTTTTAGTTCAAGAACCAGAATCCCAGTACATGGGGCATTTCACTCCTGCATCAGGTTCTGCCACTGCAATAACATCAGGTATCATCAACTTTCTAGAGACTAACAATATTAGCACGGACGACATTGTGGCTATCGGCTGTGATGGTACCGCAGTGAACACGGGTCGAAAGGGTGGAGCCATTCGTATGATTGAAATGAAACTACAAAGGCCAGTTCAGTGGATCATATGCCTATTACACGGTAATGAATTATCACTGCGACACCTCATTCAAGACTTGGACGGCAAAACAACTGGGCCAATGGGCTTTACTGGACCAGTTGGAAAACAACTGAACGACTGCGAAAAACTTCCAATTACAGAATTCGATGCCATTCCATCTCCCGACATTGACATAGATGATGCCGAGTTGAGCACTGACCAAAAATATTTGTTAGGCATGTACAGAGCAGTGTCGAGCGGTAGCTGCTCTTCAGCTCTCGCGGCTCGAAATCCAGGTAAGATGGCGCATTCCAGGTGGTTGACAACAGCAAATAGATTTCTGCGCCTCTATGTTTCAACCAGTGAACCCTCCAGCACCTTCAACGAAATTGTGCGATTCATTATGACAGTTTACGCACCCATTTGGTTTAAGATAAAGAAAAACTCGTTTCACTGAGGGCGCAAAACATTTTTTAGAAATGATGCGTCTCTCTCAGACCATGCCTCAAAGATCTAAGACAATCGCCAACAAAGTCCTCCGTAGAAATTCTTTCTTTGCTCACCCAGAAAATATTTTGATCTCCATGCTACATGCCGATGAGCAACACATAAGAGAATTGGGATGGAGAAGAATATTAAAAGCACGATCAAAACAATCACCAGCGGGGGAAATTCGAGCCTTCGCCATGCCTGAGCTGCTCTACGATAGTCAAAACTATTACGAAATGATCAACTGGCAAACGGCTGAGGTGACCGAACCCCCCGTTACAAAAACAATACCTGATACCCGAATAAGAGAGTTTGTTGAGACGGGAGACCAGCCTGATGGACTGATCCCACTATTTCCTTGTCATACTCAAGCGGTCGAGAGACTCATCAAATTAGTAACCGAAGCCTCTGCCAGTGTAAGTGGAATAGAAGAGAGGGACGGATTCATCCGCTCCCGTCTTCACTCCCGAACAAAAATTCCACGATTTGATTCTAAGAAAGATTACCGTATGTAAATCGACATGCAGCCAAAGGAAGGGTGGTTGGGGCTGGATAGGGTGGAACTCGACGTACAGCCACCTCCTCGTGGGAGTTCTGGGTTGCTAATTTTATAAAATTAGCAAGCGAGGAGCTGTACTTAGTACTTATCGTACTTATAACATCACATTAACGTAATTATAATCCACATTTAGACTTTTCTCGGGGACAGAAGATATTACTCTAGTCATAAAATTTTGCGTGTGTTATTTCATGCCTAAGCAACGATATAAATGCTATGGGAAATATATAAATGCATTATTTAAGACAGAGAGCCGATCTGAAAATATGTATATAAATTACCTATTTTTTCAACATTTGACGTTGTTGCCGGGGGCAAAAGATATTAACGTAGGACAACGCGCTTGGAAAAACGATCATATGAGGTCTTTTTCATCGACTTTATAGTTATTAGGAATATTAGGAATAATTTTGATGCATATTGAAATATTTTAAAAATTATAAGAAAAATACGTTTTTGACTACTAAAATATGATTTTCATCGCTCTGCCGGGGGCAGAAGATTACCTATTAAGCTAAGATTTTGCAGACGCTATTTTCTCATGCATGCGCAAGTTTTTGTCTATTAGAATATGGAAATCGAAAAAAATGTAAAATCGATCCACCCTACCTAAGTGTGCACGTATGAGTACGTACAAGCTACATTAATAAAAAACGTTTTTACTAAGAAGTCACGAGACGAAAACCGTCTGTAGCAAGTCTATAGAAATTCAAGGATTCCAAGTTGATCACGAGAGAAGATATGTGGTCAACTTCCATGCTGCAAAATCTCGTCGTCCGCTGACTGTTCAGAACAAGAGGTGAGATCGAACCCACATGAGCACAAAATTTTAGGTTCGCAAAAATAACAGCCTGAGCATTGTTCCTGTTCTAAACCAGCTTTTAAACGTTTTGGTAAAATTGAGGAAACGGCTGTCTCTGTTTCCTGATCAGAAACTTTCCGCCTTTTTCTGGTATGGCGCAAGGATTCGTTGCAACCATATTCACTGTTCGTGTCTACTTCACTGTCTTCTAATCTAGATTTACACTCTTCACTAATGCATTCAATGGTTGAATAATCATCTTGGTTGGTATTACTGTCACCACAATCGAGAAGCATCACTGGGGTAACGGACACTTCAGGTAATGGTGTGGTTGCACGAGGCGGGTCGGAGGTAAGCTCTTCAGGTTGCCCGTGTGGCGGGGAAAATATGGTGTGGCGGTAGTTGTGTGCTTCTTCTAAGTAAACAAAACGGGCTTTATGTAACACAGTGGCAACTAATAATGAGTTATGCAAAGATGCACCAGCTCTTCCGGAACGTCTGGATGCAATTTTATCGAGCGATATATTTATCAACTTATGTGCTTCAAACCCGTTTGGAACGTCAGATATCATGTTCATCACTTAGCAATTGGTCAAGTTACAGAGAGAGAACTAACACGGCTCCATCCTCTATTTCCAATCTTGTAATGAATTAAAGTGAAAGTTTCGCCTGCCTTTATACAATGTCGTTGTGACGTCATTACCAAGCTCTTTCAAGTCAATCAGATCCTTAGGTTGTTTGAATCTGTTTCCAATAAAGTTGCTTCATACCGTACCCTGCGACTGAGAATGTAAATCTTCTCTCAAATAGTGCGCTGGAGTGTGAAGATGTTTAGTTTGTGGAAATGGTGAGTGATAAAACATTAAAACCGCTATAAAATGTGTTTAGTTCATGAAATTTACCCTAAAGGAAACTGTCTGGTGCGTATTCTGGGAAATGTTAGGTTTAGTTTAGTACGCTATGTTAGGTTTTATTATACCCGGTTAGGCAATGTTAGGTTAGGTTAGGTTTTATTATACCCGGATAGGCAGTTAGGTTTAGTTTAGTACGCTATGTTAGGTTTTATTATACCCGGCTAGGCAATGTTAGGTTAAGTTAATTTATTAAAATGTCGATAGAATATCCCTTCATCCAGATGAGTAAGGGTTCGAAAACTAAATTTTTATTTTATAGAGGAAGGAGGGGGCCATTGCATTTCCCCTGACCATTATATCATCTGGATGCATAGGATGATCACCCATCCATCAACCACACAAACCCAATGTCGCTTAACTTCGGCCACAGCGTTTCACTATTTAATTGTGGCCAATTGCCTATATATATATATATATATATATAAACGAAATTCAGAGTATTTAAAGAAGTCTTTTTATTATTGTTGTTTGTGCTTTCTTATATTTGTAGCTTATATCATTAGGAAAAATTATTGAAACGGTAAAAGTCTTAAGGACACTGAAATTCAATTTGCCTGTAGTGACAGGTCGCGACCGGCCCATGAAAATAAATCTCAAAAAGAGTGGTTTATTTTATTTTTTAATTATAGCGGTTTTTCTACAAATACGTGAGTTTGGTTGTTTATAAGATATATTATCTTGTACAAATACTTAATTTTAGTTTGTAGAAAATATATATATATATACACGGTGAACCAAAAGTAGGTGGACAGTCGGTTGAATACGGTTTGTGTTATATTATATTATAACTATGGTGTTCATTATAACTATGGTGTTTGTGTTATATTATATTAAATATTATAACTAAATTTATTTAAATTTTATTTTGTATTATAGTATACAAAAAAATTAAATATGTATTCTCAAAATAAACGTTATCATTTACTGTCCACCTACATTTGGTTCACCCTATATATATATATATATATATATTATATATATATATATAAAACAAATTAAATAAATATTTAATTTATGGACGAAATAGAAATTGCCTTGCATGTAAAAACAACATTCCTATCGGCGCCGAAAAAGTAGATACGTGAATCTTCAGGTGTGTGTGTGCGTGTGTGCTGTACGGGTTTTTATCAGTGTTTAAAATACTGTATTGTCCAATAAAAATATCTTAAAACATAGAGGCCTCTTAGTTTACGTATGCCCCTTTGGGGGGATCAGCTTGGGGGATAACTCCAGGTTGCATACCCCTTGCAGTCCCATTTCGGGGCTGGCAACAAAGGGGGTGCCTTGGCAACGAGGGTGGCGGGGTTAGCAACGAAGGGGGTTGGAGGTTGGCAATAAAGGGGGGCGGCACTCTTTCAACAAAGGGGGTGGGGGTGGTACTCTTGCAACATTGCAACATTACGTAATATTTTGCAATTGCATTGCACTCTACCCTTTTGCGGCTATACTACTAGATTTATTACTTAGTCAATTATTCTGTAGGATTCGAGCTTTCAAAAGGTTTTTAAATTTTTTTTCCTAGCTCAATTAAGGACCGAGTTATGAACTTTTAAACATTAATGGGCCAGCCCCCCACCCCCAAAATTGGGGGCCCATAACTTTTGAACCGTTACTCTGATTGCGCTAAAACTTGAGATTTCATGTTTATGCACAAAAACAACCTTATATACCAAATTTGAGAAAAATCCAAGTCGGAGTGGTTACAAATTTTTTTTTTTTTTTGCATGAATTGTCCTGGAATGACCCAATATATAAATATTATTAATAATTATTATAAGATAAGAAAAGACACTTTACAGATAGTTACGATTACGTAATATGTATAGTGGCCTACAGATCAATTTGATGTGGCCAAGAAAATAGTCTTACTATAATTTATGAATTAAATTGAAATGAATAATTAGGGGTCACCAGCTTGGGCCTACAGCCCAAACAAACAATATTTAATAAGGAGAGAGAAGTTACTTCGTTGTTTTGTGTTTAATTAGGAAAATAAATCAATTATTTGTTCACAGTGATTAACAATCCTATAACGGTATTTATAGTGATTAACAATTCTATAACAGTATTTATATTATGTTAAAGATGACTGAGTAATAGCAACAAGAAATGGTTATACAGTCTAATTGTTAAGTAAATACTAACTTATTCACTAACTAATTCAGGTAGGCTAATAAGATATGCAGAGGTGAACACAGAATAAGTAATTAAGCCAATAATAACTGAAATAATGAAAATACGATATGGTACAGTAAATGGATTAGGTCGGTAAAAATTAAATGCTTAAAAGAGCACAAACAGTCGGATGCACAATAAGTAAGTTATATGAATGAACACAATAACAAGGTGATACAAAACTAAGGCATTGGTACAACACTTGAATAGGCCTACTGCGGTCTTAACAGAAGAGTTAGTTTGAACGGTATTGAAGACACTTTTTAGGGGCTACGCGATTAGGCTGAGTTTGTGGACTTTTCAGCTTTGAATCCTGGATAGTCTAGCACAACATAACAAAACACTGTAGGCCGAGTGAGGGCCTACGAGAGGCTTACCTACCTACGATTTCGATGTGGGTAACTCTGGAGACTGAAGAAACCTACGTGAAGGTTTACCGTCCTGCGTTTCGATGTGGATAACTCTGAAGACGTGTTGGCCTACCGGCAGGAGGATGTGCTGAGGGCCTGTTGAGATACTTGTTGAACGGGCGCCGATCGAATTGTGGTGAAGGATGAGTGAAGCCAGGGCCAGAAGGATGACGCCGGTAGAGTGATGTTGCTTCCGGCGGGATGAAATTGTAGGTCGCCTTAAGTGTTGGTTCGCTTCGTGTATTGTTGAGGTATTGCTTGAGGGACTGAGGCCGGCTGAGGTCGAACGGCGATACGTGAAAGAGGAGATTCACGAGGAGTAACGAGGAAAGTGAGAGCGAGTTTAGTGAACTATGGCTTATATAGGCTCGGAAGACGCTAACTTTTCGCGGGCCTTTTGGGAGAAAACTGCCATCCTTTTGTTTCTTTCTCCTTGAAAATCACGTTTTTTTCGATTTCTGATGATTCTCGGATGTTTGCGGACGTAAGGAAAGGAATTTCTGGCCGGTCTCTACGTATATAAAAATTCACTAAGTATAATGGTGATAATACAAAAATACAAGCGAACTTTTAATTAAAATAAAAATTTAAACATATAATCCGTATGAATTAAATCCTTTAAGATCATTATAATCAGTATGTATTGTAAATTTTGTAATGTAATTATGTATGACAAAAGCGATTTCTCTGTTTGATTCGAGAATTTGAAAAAAAATTCTTTAGTTGAAAAAAGAAATTGCCTTTACCCCCCTCCCCTCATATAAAAAACCATGATGATTAAGAAAACTGAAATTAAACTAAATATAAAAAATGTATTAATCTCGACGCGAATGAAGGAGCTGTTTTTGTTTTTAATATTAATACAAATTTTTTAATGTCATTTAACCTTGAAATATTTAAATTGTTGAAAGAGGTAGTCATCGAATTTAGGTGTTTCACCGAATAAAAAAATCCTCTACAACATTAAGGTTTTTGTCTCTCGTTTCATGATCCCTTTCATTAGAGCAGTGGTTCTTAACCAGGGGGGCGCGCCCCCCTAGAAACAGGAATTTCTCTAATTGTATTTGTTATTCTCTTAACGAGAGCATGGGCTAATATTGAAAAGTTATTGAGAATGTTATTTTGATTGAAGGGGGGCGTAGAGGGAAGGACCAATTCCTAGAGGGGGCATGGTAGTAAAAAGGTTAAGAACCACTGCATTAGAGGGATCGCCGATTTGGGAAAACGAATTAGTTTAGTGAGTAAAATGTTTGCCCCGACTACTACGCCCTCTGTGTTTGTTAATTCAAACCCGATACTGATGATTTGTTCTATCAGTGCAGGAGGAATTGCAGTCATCGCGAGTGTATTTATAGATTAGAGATGAGCATAGGCAGTACGAAAAGTTTTTCTTTGACATGAAAGAAAGAACCAATAATACGACTATTATTAAAAATAGTTAAAATACATTTAAAGTCAATTTGAAAATAAAACTTTAATTAACGCTGTTAATATCGCGATTATCGCAGATACTTAAAAATATTAATTTTTAAGAAAAACTACGAAAGTGGCTAATATCTAAATATCTTTTTTAATTACCCTATTACCTACCTCAATGAGTAATATAATACTTAAAAAATAACGCAGTTACAAAGTTACATTGACTTCAAATGTATTTTTACTAATAGTCGACCTCCGAATCTATCTCTCATATCGAGGAAAATCTTCCAGATTTCCTATGTTCATTTCTAATCTATAAGTAAACTTGTAATGAATGTAATTCATCCTACACTGGCAGACACACAAGTCGTTAATTTCAAGTTCGTAGTAACGAGCATAGAGGGCGTAGTAGTAAGAACATTTTACTCGCTAAACCAATGTTTTCTAATACTAGCCATCATTTTCATGAAATGGATCACTACTTAAAGACAAAAACTTCAAAATTTTAGGCAAATCAAATGATAATGACTTTAACCTTGTCCTATCTTTACACTGTAAAAAATCTGCTGTCAGCCCATCACAACTAAGTGTAATTGAGTGTTACTTATTTTCTTTGATCTACACCATCTCTATCATTACTCCTACAGTAAGTGAACTGTTGAAGTAAATAGACTGATAACGGCAAATGTTGTGCAGCTAACAATTTGCGGACACAAGTAAGCGCAGCAATGAGTTTGCGCATTTTTAAAAATGGTTTACAAAGTGGCAGAATTTCTTGAAATTCTAGGATTTGCCGTCTTAACGGAGAAAGGTACGCTCTTCCAGACTAATTGTTGCAACATGTAAAAATTGGACTCTTGCGAGTGAAAATGATTCAGTTGCATTTTTTCACTACTTTTTTGCCTTTTGCCAAAAAACTGACTCAAGTACTTTGCACGCCGAGTGCATGCCCACCATTTGACTTAAACGATTCAAAGTAACTTAAATCTCACTTTGTGGGAAGAAAACTGTAATTCAGAGGTGACTCAAGTACTCGAATCACTTCTTCAGTTTTGGCGTTCTGAATTCCAAGTAAGTATAATTATGTTAAATTTTAAAATATATCCATACTTCATTCAATTAGACAAATACTTTATCAAAATCTCAGAAAAAAAAAATCAACGAGAAAAATTATGATAATACAAATTTGTTTATTTGACTTAAAGGAATTGTTGGTGAATTATTCAAATATGGCATTTTTGTTTATAATAAATCATTTTACTAAAAAAAAAAAAAAACTATAGTAACAAATCGTTTTTTAGAAAACAGATTACGGAGATACTGTTTGATCAACTAAATGATTACTTACTGCAGAAAATTATTATTATTATTATCTGTATAATGTTTTAGAGACTTCTCCAAAATTCTAAAGGTTTTCCTTGATATTCCACGAATTTTATTTAAACCATTCCTCAAGTAAAAATTATGATTGCTTTACTTGCGATATCTGTAAAGTTTCGATCGTACATTTCAGCCATTTTCAGATAACTAAAATATAAATTGTTAAATTAATATTTACAGATAAAATCTTAAAATAACTTCGGTTTTTTTTTTTTTAAATTAAGATAATAAATATAGTTATAAATTATTACTTCAGAGTGGCCAAAAAGTCCCTTTGCAGCAAAATTACAGCATATCTTTATGTTGCCCTTGTCTTTTTGTCTTTCATGCAAAGTGACTTTGTGGCCACCCTATAGACAAAAATTCTACTTTGTTTTCAGAAACGAAACTCCGCTGGAATTTCCTTTTGTATCCCATTTTAATTTAAAATATCAGGTCATCCCATAAGTAATGTCGTTTTTTTACCTTTATTTTCAAATGAAACTAAAACTACATCAAAATAAATTTTAATCAATTATATATTTTCAATTCCATGTTGATAAAATTCCCTCGGTTTAGAAGCAAAATACTCGAAAGAGCGCAATGTTGATAGCTCGAAACTTTCAAGTTCTTTCCCGTCAAGATAGTTTTGAAGACTTCTTAGTAGATGGTAATCTGATGGTGCAAGATCTGGTGAATACGGAGGATGTGGAATTTTTCCCAACCAAGCTGTTCAATTTGGCAGGGGTAATATTCGGGCAGTATGAGGACGCGCGTTGTCCTGTTGAAACAACACCCTTGCGATTGACCAAAGAAGGACATTTTGTTTGCAATGCAGCGCCCAATCTTTGAAGTTGCTGACAGTAGACTTTGGCTGTAATGGTTTGATTGGGCTGCAACATTTCAAAATAAACCACTCCTTGAATATCCCACCAAACGCACAGTAAAACCTTCGTGGGATGCAGATGTCCTCTTGGCTGTGGTGTAGCAGATTCCCCAGCACTAACCCTCTGCCGATGACGCTTAACATTGTGATAAAGCACCCATTTTTCATCCCCAGTAATAAGTCGATTCAGAAACGGTGCTTGAAGTTGCCGAGAATGTAATACGTAGCAAATGTTCACACGATCTCTACAGTTGTCTGGTGACAATGTATGGGGAACCCACTTCCCAAGTTTCGACAATTTTCTCAGTCGTTGCAGGTGGCGATGAACTGTGGAACCGGTCGAATTTAGTCGCTGGGCAAGTTCTTGAACAGTTACAGCAAGATTTTCTTCAAGTGTAGGTATCAGGTAGGGTTGCCCGATTTCCCGGCTCTCTCCAATCCCGGGAAAGCGGGAGCGTAATCGACGAATCCCGGGATCCCGGGAAAGCATTGAAAATTGTCTCAGTCCAATATTAAATTTGACTGTTAATTGTATTCTTTTACCTTGCTAAGAATTAATATTTGAGCCAGAGTTAAGGATAAAAAAAAAAATTATGTAGATAGCTCCTTTTACTAGAAAACAAAAAACTAAAATTAACTCTCTTACTAATAAAAAATCTTTTTAATCATAAAAAAACAATTTTAATCTCTTATTTAACAAAAATTACTTTTTTACTTAATTCACAAAGAAAATAGAGAACTTCTTATAATATTGCCTCAAGAAACAAATGTTGTCGATGGTTTCGTCATTTAATCTCGATCTCAGTTTGGTAACAAAGAATCCTAGAGCAGAAAAGGCTCTTTCTGCTTCTACTGAAGTAGGGGGGAATAGTTTTTAAAGCAAAGAAAAGTTTATTTAGATTTTCTGTTCGATCCCCAGTAATTTCAAAAATGTTGAGTTCTTTTGTAATGTTTTTCACATTGTAATAGTGAGTAATTTGTGAGTTACTTCCTGCAGCCTTGTTTATAGCTGCATTCATTCTTTCCAAAAGAGAATGTGATTCTGTTGGTTCACTGCATGTAGATGATGGTGTTTTCGTTTGATTTAGATCTAATTCGAAATGGGATAGCTCCTCAGGAGATTCATCTGAAGAAGGAATGAACATTCTTTCAAATAATTTCTTTGCAGTATTCTGGAGAGAACTTTTTGATGGCAAAGTTAGATAAGGATCAGCAACTTTCCAATTTAAAGGGCTATTCAGATATTTCAGTAAACCAATTAGATTTTTATTTCTTCGCTGTTCAATTTTTTTACGACAGAATCTTTGAGGGTAAGAGAAAATGAGTTGTCTTGAGAAGATAATTCTTCTACAATGAAAGCAAATATGCCTTCTGCAGATAGCAATGTAGCATCTCTTCGGCCTAATTTTTCAACTGCAATTTGAAGTGGTTTCAATGATGATACGACATCATTTATAGCACTAAATTCTTTTTCTGAAAAATCAAGTTGTTCCTTTATATCTATCATCGCTTTTGCAATACATCTCTTGAGAGACGTAAATCTCTCTAGCATTTCAACCAAACTATTCCATCTTGTCTGAATATCAAGTATTAACTGTAATTCATGGCCATGTTCTTCTCGAATATATTTTTGCAATATTTCATTTTTTGTTGGCGATTTCCTAAAAATTTTGAGTTTTTCTTACCTTTTTAATGACATTGGCAATAAAAAAAATAGTACGGGAATTCCCGGGAAATGTTATGAAATCCCGGGAATAACCGCTCGCGATTTTGTCGGGATTTCCCGACCCGGGATTCCCGGGAGGGCAACCCTAGTATCAGGTCATCATTGAACTCAACAGGTCGGCCCGAGCGCGCTTCATCAGTTAAGCTATAGTCACCAGACCTAAACTTCTGGAACCATCGTTAGCATTTCCTCACATTTAAAGCTTCCTCCCCATAAATATTGTGAATATTTTTTGCGTTATTTCCTTTTCTAAACTCATAAAGCATTATATGCCTAGTGTGTTCCTCTGATACCTCCATCTTACCTGTAAGAGTAAAATACTGCTTCCATGGCCGGGACCTTTCTGGGCATGCTGAGCGCATCACAGATATGATTCTCTCGGACATGGAGGTGTACATTCCATATTCTATTCCTACTACTAATGGGAAAAAACCTTGGTTTAATTTTACTTGTTCTAATGCTGTCCGCAACAGAGAGGAAGCTTTAAGAAGGTACCGTCGCCATCCAACTCATGATTCTCACTCAGCTTATATTTTTGCCCGAAATCGTGCAAAATCTGTTCTTGGACTCGCTAAAAAATTCCTTCATCCGACAAAAATGTGAAAATCTATCCACTTCTAATTTTTCTTGCTCTTTCTGGTATCTAGCTAAGAACCTCTTTAACAACTTTACTACCTCTTCTTTCCCTCCTCATTTCCATTCCGACGGCACAGTTGCCGTATCTTCTCCTGACAAAGCTGAACTCTTCGCGAAAACTTTCGCTTACAATTCAACCGTGGACGATTCCGGTGCTGTTCCTCCATCTCCTCCCCTCTCTGACTTTATGATGTCTGAAATTAGAATATCTTCTGACGATATTTTTTCTGACCTATCTGGGCTCAACTCTAGGAAGGCGTATGGTCCTGATAGTGTTCCTCCTGTCGTTCTTAAGAACGGTGTTTCTTTCCTGCCATCCTGCCTAGGCAAACTCTTTCGTCTTTGTCTCTCATCTGGTACTTTCCCTTCCTGCAAGAAGTTCGTTTTCATTCAGCCTATCCCAAAGAAGGGTGACCGCTCTTAACCCTTCCAACTATTGTCCAATTGCTCTGATTTCTTGCCTTTCCAAAGTTTTTGAATCTATCCTTAATAGGAAGATTCTTAAACACCTTTCTTCTCACAATCTTCTTTCAGATCGTCAATATGGATTCCGCAAGGGACGCTCTACTGGCGATCTTCTTGCATAGCTCTCTGACTCTTAGTAAGCGCAATGGACAGGTAGCTAACTTTAATAGATATATCGAGCTTAGACGTCAGGTTAAAAGATCAGTTAGGAATGCCAAGCGTAATTTAGAGATACTTATAGCTGCGGATAGTAAACATAATCCAAAAAAGTTTTTTGAATACGTTAATAATCGTAAGCCGGTAAAAAATAACATAGGCCCTCTACTGGATGTTAATGGCGCTTTGGCTTCTGACGCTCAGGCGATGGCGGGTATTTTCAATAACTTTTTTGCGACAGTTTTTACCGTAGAAGACGTAAATAATGTCCCCGACGTGAACGATATCGTTCCATTTAGTAGCGAGACTATTTTGGATGAAATAACTGTTTACGAGGCTGAGATTGCGCATTATATCGATAGGCTAAAAGTTAGCAAGGCTCCAGGCCCTGACGCGTTTTATCCCAGACACGTGAAAGATTTGAAAGAAGTTATCGTAGGCCCCTTAACGAAGATTTTTAATCAGTCACTCGAAACGGGATTATTCCTGAAGACTTTAAATTAGCTAACGTCACGCCTATTTTTAAAAAAGGCGACCGCGCAGTAGCTAGTAATTATAGGCCCATTAGCTTAACGTCAATTGTAGGTAAACTTTTGGAATCCGTAGTTAGGGATCGTATCATCGATCACTTAGAAAGTAGAGATTTGATTAATAGTAGTCAGCATGGGTTTCGACGCCATAGGTCTTGTTTAACTAATTTGTTAGAATTTTATAACGAAGTAGTGCGCGAATACGATAGGCATAGAGCAGCTGACGTTATTTATTTAGATTTTAAAAAGGCGTTCGATACAGTTCCGCATAGGAGACTAATCGCGAAGGTTAAAGCGCACGGTATACGCGGTCAGGTAGCTAATTGGTTAGAAGAATGGCTTCGTGCTAGGAGACAGAGGGTCGTAGTTAATGGTAGTGAATCGGGGTGGTTAGATGTAGGTAGCGGTGTCTTACAGGGTTCAGTGCTAGGCCCATTGCTTTTCGTAATTTACATTAACGACATAGATGTAGGATTGACTAGTAACGTGTCTAAATTCGCGGACGATACTAAAATAGGCGGTAAGGTTGTTAACGAGGACGATAGAAATAGGATTCAAGACGATGTAAATAGGATTATGGAGTGGACAGATAAGTGGCAGATGCAATTTAACGTAGACAAATGTAAAGTTCTGCATATAGGTTCTCGCAACAATAATTACGCGTACACGATGGATGATAGGGAGTTAGCGAGCGTTGACGAGGAAGTAGATTTAGGCGTACGCGTATCTAAGGATTTAAAGGTTAGGAACCAGTGCCTGGAGTCTTGCGCAAAAGCGAATAGGATGTTAGGCTTCATAGCGCGTAATTTCGAATTTAAATCGAAGGATATTATATTGCCCCTTTACAAGTCCCTAGTCAGGCCTCATTTAGAATATGCCGTTCAGTTTTGGTGCCCGTACTTGCGTGAGGATATTGATAGGTTAGAAAGGGTTCAGCGTCGTGCCACGAAACTTATTCCGTCATTGCGCAATAAGCCTTATGAAGATAGGATTAAAGAGTTAGACCTGTATTCACTCGAAACTAGAAGATTAAGGGGGAGCTTATTGAAGTTTTCAAAATCTTTAATAACATCGATAACGTAAATTTTGACAAATTGTTCACTTTCGATAATAGTAATACTCGCAATAACGGATTTAAGTTGCGTGGCAGACGTTTCATTACTAATATCGCTAAAAACTTCTTTACGTTTAAAGTAATTGATAAATGGAATAATCTTCCCGCGTCAGTCGTTCATTCTACCAGCGTTAATATGTTTAAGAACCGTCTTGACAGACATTTTAAAAATATTAACGTTGTTTAAAATTAAAAAAGAAAGTTAACAACAGGAGCTCTGGTGGTGGTGCTCGAGGATGAGTCTGTTGACGATGAATGCCAGCTTGTGACATGCCAGCGTGTGATGCCAGCAATTAATTATTAAAAAAAAAAAAAATAAATAAAAAATTAAAAAAAAAAAAAATTAGACTAACACGAACGTAGATGTAGCTCGTAGCGTAAACTAACCCACTTTTTGTTTAACTTTACCTACTTTTTTTTTTTTTTTTTTTTTTTCCTCCTTACTTTGCATGTCTCTAACTCTTTCCTTGCATGTTTGTAGTTTGCATGGTGACAGTGAGTTAAGACTGTGTTTGCATGGTTTGTAAGCGTTCTTATTTTACTTCTTTTCATCTTTCACCCCTCTCCTATTTTCTCCGACTATTTTTCTGACTTGTCGGCAGTGGCCGGCGGATGATGATGGTGAGACTTTTTTCCTCTTTTTCTGAATGAATGTTAACCCACGAATGATAGGTGTTGCTCCTTACTTAACCCCTTATTCTCTTCTCTTAACCCCTACTCTTTCCTTTCTCTCGGGCTAGCCTTAGAGTGGATCTTAGGGTCTTTGTTAGCCTTAGCTTCTGTAGATCTGTAGATCCTCCTTTTGGGATTTCGGTGAAACTTTCGCTATTGCGCTAGACATATCAAAAGCTTTTGATAGAGTCTGGCACAAATCTTTAATTTCCAAACTGCCCTCCCTCGGTTTCTATCCTTCTATCTGTGCCTTCATCTCTAATTTCCTTTCTGGCCGATCTATAGCTGCAGCTGCAGATAGCCACTGTTCTTCTCCTAAAGCTATTAACACTGGTGTTTCTCAGGGTCAGTGTTGCCACTTCGTGGGAATTTCACACAAATTTGTGTGAGAAATAGGGCTACGTGAGAGGGTGTGGGAGGACACTCAGACTTGACAATTTGTGTATTTTTCTGTGTGAATTTTCAGGTAATGGGTAGGATATTTGAATTTGACTTAAAAAGTGTATTTAAGTAAAGTAGAGGAAAATTGTATTTAAGCAAAGTAGAGAAAGAGCGCCTCTAATATTTACAGAATATTTATATGTCTTCTAGCAACAATGCATGATTATATAATCAGTATACACTCACTGCCCACATAGCTGGAAGTAGTCTGGTACTGCGTCTAAGTGCTTTAGCTGCGTCACACTGAGCAAGATACAAGTTATCATAATGAGTGCTCAAAAGAAGTCCTATTACACTATGTAACAAAATTTGGGAAAATTTGTGTTTATCTTATTTTTTGGGTGTTTCTTTATGTTTTTGGGTGCGCTGAATTCAAGAATCGTATTAGTTTTCTCGTGAAAACTCTAGTTTCTTCTGAAAACCATAATCTATTTTGTGTACCTAGTGGCTTATGAGACCAAAATCACAATGAAGAAAAGGAAAGGAAAATAAATATATTTCATATTTAAAGATATATAATGTGTATATAATATATATATAATGCGTATATATAAAGCACCCAAATATAATATGCACACAAATATGCTCACAAATCTAAACTGATAATGCTTAAAAATGTACATTTGAGCGACTTTTTCTCTTGTAGTCCCGTGGATTATCTCTTATTAAACACCAGATATACTGTAGCTTCGTCCCATTTTCCCTGATATCTCCTCTCCATGGTTTGGATATCTTGGTGAAAACGCTCACCATGTTCTTCGCTTACGTCACCCAAATTTGGTCTGAAGAATTCTAAATGTGACTCCAGATAGTGTAACTTCAGGGACATTCTAACCTTTGAATGTGTTTGAGTAGATTTTCTACTAGCTCTTTGTAGTTGTCGTTCTTCTTGTTACCTAAAAATCCATGGACTACAAGCCGAAATGACTGCCAAGCATTTTTTCCAAGAGCTGTCATTTTTTCTTCTAACTCTTTAAATGCTAACGTGCGTCTGACTTGAGGTCCAACAAATATTTCTCCCTTGATTTTAGCTACAGAAAGTTTGGGAAACATTGAATGTATATGATAAAGAGCATCACTTTCAGCATCCAAAGCTTTGATGAATTGCTTAATAAGACCAAGCTTGATATGCAGCGGGGGTAGCAAAATTTTGTCTGTTCGAACAAGGGCTTCGTTAAGAACATGGTGTTTGCCTGGATTAAGCTCATTTCTCACGGGCCATTCCTTTCTGACAAAGTGTTCACCATCTGCTCTGCTGTCTCAAAGGCAGAGGAAACACGAATATTTAATGTAACCGCCCTGTAGTCCAAGCAGGAATCCTAGCATTTTGAAGTCTCCACATACATCCCATCTATGTTCACTGTAGTTTATTTTGTCTAGCAACTGCTTTACATTTTCATATTCTTCCTTCAATTGAACCAAATGAGCCACAGGAATAGATGGAAACATATTTTCATTATGTAGTAGGACGCCTTTTAAACTTCTACTTGAACTGTCAATAAACAAACGCCAATCAGCAGGACTGTATTCAATTCCTATCTCAGCAAAAAGGCCATTCACATCACAGCAGTAGCAGAGACTCGATGCAAAACAGGAGTAGAAAGAAGCGTATCGCGAATGACTATTCCTGTAGAAAGAGATCTTGACACTTGGGTCCAAAAGACTCCACTCTTTAAGGCGGGACGTCATAATTTCTGCTTTGGTTTTCGTAAGGTTCATATTCCTGACTAGGTCGTCCATGTCTTTCTGGTTGGGGAAATGGGGTGACGTATGGGAGTTTGCCTCGAAGTCATCATCATCATCATCATCTTCATCGGAGGATATTAAAGGCGTTTCTTCTATCTCCCCCATGGTGGGTGGGCAATGGGCATGGAATGGGTAAATCTTCATTATGGGGGACTGGGGGCAATAGATGGGATATTTGGATATAGGACATGCTTTCGACCTTTACCGTTCTTGTAGAGTGAAATGTCTACCACACAGAAGTAGCAATTATCGTGGTGATTGGTTTACTCCCTCCAAATGCAAGGAATACCAAATGGCATACCTTTTCTGGTACCTCGCAGCCATCCTTCTAATGTGGAACGGCAGCTTCCATTGCAAAAGTGAGGTGCCCATGATTTATCTTGATCGCCCATGGGCATGCCAAAGCAAGCGTGATATGCTGTACAAAATTTCGTTCCTGTGTCAATTTTGTGCTTTACTTGTTTTGATGTTGTAATGGCCGTAAACATAACAAAATTAATCTGCAAAGTGTCTGCAGGGCCTATTGGTAACCATAACCATATAATTCTAATTCAAATATCTCTTAAATATAAAAAAAAACATTTTATAAACAAAGAAACCAAATGTGTACAAATATTTAATAATGAGCCTTAACCAATAAAAACATTACTAATAAACCCCAGTTTTGGGGACATTTCGAATTTTGCACTTGAAATTACTTTTGCTATTTTAGAAAAATGCCTTAAAAATGGCGAAAAAGTAAATTTCTAAATTTGATCATATCATAAAAACTATAGTTTTCCAAGCAAAGCCGATGCCAAATCTGTAATTAGCGTGGCCGAAACATATAGAAAAGATTGAAAAATCAACATAAACAAAAAATTGTTGCACAGTGTTATCAGAGGTATCGCTCAATTTGGGAGAATGACTCCAGATTCAAAGGTAACAGTCCGGTTGCACGGGGTGGGAACCCTGCATTGTTTGTTATAAAGCAAATCTTGACATATTTTGAAAGCTTATACCACCCCATTCAAGAATCCATCGGGTGTACACCTGACCCCCCCGCTTGGCCTTTTCAATATGGCCGGCGAAACTGAAAAATCTCATATCCTGGTCAATACTTGATGGATTTTGATGATCTTGGTGTCATTTCTAGGAGTTTTTAGAATGATAGGTCGATCTGGAGGGGTTGCAGATACTTTGGGAGTCGTTTTGACCCACATTCGTCAATACTCAAGGTCATTGGAGGTCAACGTCATCAAGACGTCATCAAACCACCAGGTGGGCAGCACCATCAGCAATAATCTCAACAACCTAAAAAAAATAAGAGTAATAATTAGACATATTGGAATTCACCTTACCATGGGGAAAATAGTCCCTGATTTCATTTAAAACCCTATAGAACTACTCAGTCTCGCCCAAAACCATAAAAACGACAGTAAGATCACCAAAATATCTCCACGACTGCCCGGGATATGGGATATTCCTTATTTCGGGGGGGGGGGGGGCGTTTGACCTCCAATGACCTTGAGTATTGACGAATGTGGGTCAAAACGACTCCCAAAGTATCTGCAACTCCTCCAGATCGACTCATCATCCTAAAAACTCCTAGAAATGACACCAAGATCAAAATCCATCAAGTATTGACCAGGATATGGGATTTTTCAGTTTCGCCGGCCATCTTGAAAAAGCCAAGCGGGGGTCAGGTGTACACCCGATGGATTCTTGAATGGGGTGGTATAAGCTTTCAAAATATGTACAAATTTGCTTTATAACAAACAATGCAGGGTTCCAGTAAAATCAGGGTCTGTGCTACCGGACTATAAGCAAATTTATAGAGATTAATTTATATTATGTTTTTTCTATACGATATTTTTATACTATGTACTTTATAATATATTTTACCATATTTTACTTAATGCTAATATATATATATATATATATACAGGGTGTTTCAGGAGGAAAAGTCAATACTTCGGGTGATAATATCAGTCATTGTGAAAAAAAAGTTCATATGAACATGTGTCTAATTCTGAATGGTTACGGAGATAGAGCTGTTTGAATCTGATGCGAGCGCAGCTCTTCCTCCCCCTTCCCTCCCATATAACCTTGAACCATGTAAGCTGTAATGTAACCATGTAACATAAGCCAATCGACAGCTGACTGTTGAGTGACATTGTTTGGTGTTTGAAGCAGTGTTAAGAATGCCACACACCTTCACACATGCCGAATATGCAGATATGGTGTATGTCTACGGTTTTTGCGATGGAAGTGCAACAGCTGCTGTTGCAGAATACCGTCGACGGTTTCCGAACCGCAGAATTCCGGATCGAAGTGTTTACCAGGGTTTTCAACACATTGCGTGAGATTGGTACACTTCCCAGCGCTCATGTTTCATCTGAACGTGAAGGTCAACATGTGGATAAAGTGGAAAACATTCTTCAGTTGGTAGAGCGTAGTCCTACTACTAGCTCACGAAGAATTTCTACACGTCTCGGTGTACCACACACAAGAGTATGGCGAACATTACATGAGGAATGCTTGCATCCATATCATGTACAACACCTTCAACCAGGAGACGCTGCCATGCGACTGGAATTTTGTCATTGGGTAAATGCTAATCGCCGATTGCTTTGATTAATACTGTTCACCGATGAAGCTACTTTCACCCGTGACGGTATCAACAACACTCGTAACTTTCATCGGTGGTCAGATGAAAATCCAAATGCCACTATGGAAACAAATTTTCAACATCGCTTCTCTGCCAATGTGTGGTGCGGTATCATCGATGATCAGCTGATTGGTCCTGTTACTTTAGAGAATCGTCTTACAGGACAAAGTTACCTAGAATTTCTGCAAAATGAATTGCCAGGACTATTGGAGGATGCTCCTTTGGCTACACGCGCTGGTATGTACTTTCAGCATGACGGAGCTCCTCCACATTCTACCCGTCTGGTGATGCAATACTAAATTAAACTTTCCCTGGTCAATGGATCGGCCGCGGTGGTCCCATTCAATGGCCACCAAGGTCTCCGGACCACTCTCCGTTAGATTATTGTTTGTGGGGGTGGATGAAAAGTCAAGTTTACAAAAGAAAGGTGGATACACGAGACGAATTGCTCGCACGTATTTTGGATGCTGCTGCCCGCATGAAGGAACGTCAAGATCAACTCAGACGAACAACACGCGATCTTCGCACACGAGTTGCAAAGTGCATTGAGGTTGACGGTGGGATTTTCGAAAACGCATTGTAAACTAACAAATTTGTCATTTCTGTATCTGATACCATTCAAAATGCCAATGTTTAAACATTAAATGTTAGAAACAGTAATTGGTTTCTCTTTCTTGATTACCATTAACAATGCTTTTGTATTTGTAGATTCAAACAGCTCTATCTCCGTAACCATTCAGAATTAGACATGTTCATATGAACTTTTTTTCTCACAATGACCGATACTATCACCTCCCGAAGTATTGACCTTTCCTCCTGAAACCCCCTATATATGCGCCTCGGTGGTGTGGTGTAGTGGTTAGCGTCGTTGACGAGACCCGGTGACGGCAGCCGGCGCGTAGCAAAACCAAGCTGTTCATCCTTCCACACAATAAAGAAAGTGGTTGGTAGATAAAGGGTACCCTGAGTAGCCTAGTGGTTAAGACGCTGAGCTGCTGGTGGGGTTCGGATTCCAAGTTAAACTGTAGGTCTAAGGTGGAGTAAAAAGCTTGACCTTCGTCAGAATGAACAATTCGGGCGGAAGGTAACCAAAGGTGTGTGTGTGTATATATATATATATATGAGCCGTACCTTAATATCTTTTGTAGGATGGCTACAACCTGTGATATTAAGGCGCGGGGCAGAATTTGTGGCACGTCCATGCAAGCTCATATAAGATCCTTAGTCGGTCATAGTGATGGTAAGAAACAGAAAATATGAGGGCGAGCAGTAGAAATCAGACTTCTATTATTGACTCGATGCGCCCTGTAGAACAAGACCCTACAACAGTTGCTGAACTCAAAATGGCCGTTTATATTTCTGAACACTCGTCTACTCTCTCAAAGATCACCTAGGTGAGTTACTGCCTCAATTAGATAAAAAAAATCCACAGTTCTTCAAAACTTCAAACTGCACAAAACGAAATGTTTTCGATTACAAAGAAATGTGATTGCTCCTTGTTACGCAAGAAATCTGAGAAAAGATGTAGGAGAACAGTATTACAGTTTTGTGGATGATGAAAGTATTAATGAAGCTAATGTATCATGCATAGCTTTGAGTATGCGTTGCTATAGTGCCACTAAAGGAAAGGTGGTAGATACATTTTATCGCTTGGTTCCACTTCCAGACTGCACGGCGAATCGCTCTACGAAACTGTGAGAGACTGTATGCGGGAGGATGGTTTAAAAATAGAAAATCTGATAGGAATAGGATCTGATGGAGCGAACTCATTGATAGGCCGTAACCACTCTCTTCTTACTCTGCTGCGAAAGGATAACCCAAACATAACAGTATTTAGACGTGTCTGCCATTCTTTGCAACTAGCTGCCAGCAAAGCCTCAGAAGCGCTACCTACAGTGCTAACATTTATTGTTAGGGAGACACATAATTGGTTTTCAAACAGTACTAAGAGGACCAATTCCTATCGAGAAATATATAAAGCTCTCGAAAGCAGTACGCCAGTTAAAGTTCCTGGCATGGCTAAAACTCGATGGTTAGCTCGTCTAGAAGCCATGAATTTAATTCTTGATCAGTGGGATGCTTTGAAACTTCACTTGAGATGGCTGCATCAGCTGAACGCTGTCATATTGCTAACTGTTATGTGATGCATACAAGAATCCTCAAAATAAGCTGTTCATGCTGTATGCACGAAAAATGTTGAAAGTAGTCAAAGTAAATAAACTTTTTCAGGCTGAGAATGTTGATGTTACAAAGCTCACTCGAGATCTACTCAACATGTATCGAAATCTTTTGCAAATGGTTGTAGAGCCTAGACACCTGTCCAAGTGTACACCTGAAAACCTCCCCAACTTGAAATTCCTGGATCATCTAATGCCAGTTTGTGCTATTCAGTTTGGCTATGATTTCAGTACTACTGCCTTCTGAACGAAGCGCAAACAACATATGTCAAAGAGCGTTGTAAGAAGTTTGTCGTGGAATTGATTAATGAAGTTCAGTTACGTCTTCCCGATAATATTGAAACATTACTCATGGTACAGCAATTGCGACCAAGCATTGCGACTTCTTAATGCAAGGAAAGTATTTCATCTATAGCTTCCAAATATCGATTCACATTAAAAGACATGGATGAACTCGAGAATGAGTGGAGTGCACCGAGTTTCGAAGAGTGGCCACAGTCATGTTTAAGTAATACAATAGCTGTTGGACAAAAGTCATTTCCTAAAGTATCTTCTTTATCTCTGGCTTTGCTTTCACTCCCCTTTTCAAATGCATCAGTGGAAAGAATATTTTCCCTGATGAATGTTGTGCTCTGCAAACTAAGAAATCGTCTTAATGTTAGGTCAGTGTAACCCATTCTACAAATTCAATATGGGCTAAGGTTGGAATCAAGAACGTGCGTTTCCTTTTTACCAACTGATGATATGTTGAAGAACTTTGGAGCAAAGGATTCGCATACAAATGAAGACCTACCAGAGGATGTTTTGGTGACATGACTTGGAGTCTTAAAAGGTGAATTAAATTCATTTATGGTAGCTTTTATGTCATGAATACAGAGCTAAAATGCTGGATTTGTCATAGATGTGTTTGTGCTTAATGAAAAATAAAAATACTCGCACAAACTGATCTCATAGTTTTGGTAAATCACTTTTTTGCATTAAATTTTTTTTTATTTTTGTTATAAGTAATTAACTTTATTTCACATAATAAATAATTTTATTCTTGAAATATAAGAAAATATTCCTTTAAATATCTGTAAATTTGAATTATAATTCCATTCATTCATAAAAAATGTGGGAAAAATGACATACATGACGCAGCGTTGCTTCTTCATGGGAATTTCTTCCCAATTTATGTAAAAAATAGGCCTACGTGCTGTAAACATTATATAATAAACGTCTATCAAGCAACTGAATTTTCAATTCCATTCATTTTTAAAAAAAAACAATTTTTTTTTGTGCGAATTTTGTGTGAATATTTGTAAGAATATGTGTGAATTTGTGTGAGAAATTGGGTACGTGACGTGTGAATTTCATTCTTAAAAAGTGGCAACACTGCTCAGGGTTCTGTCCTGACACCCACTCTTTTCCTTTTATTTATTAATGATCTTTTAATTCGCACTTCCTGTCCTATTCACCTATGCCGATAATTCCACTCTTTACTTCTCCACCCGCTTCCCAAAAGCGACCGTCTCAACAGTCACTCCATGATTCGCATAGAACGGCTATGGAGCACCTGACCTCTGATCTTTCTGCTATCTCTAATTGGGGAAGAGAAAACCTTGTGGCTTTCAATGCCTCAAAAACTCAGGTCCTTCATCTGTCTACTCGTCACAATCTTCCACACGACTATCCCCTTACCTTCAACAGCACGCAATTCAATCCTTCCTCTTCTCTTAACATTCTTGGCGTTTCCTTTTCTCATGAGCTTTCCTGAAAATATCACATATACTCTCTTTCTAAAACAGCTTCTAAGAGGTTAGGTGTGCTGTACCGCCTCCGCAGTTTCTTCACCCCAACTCAGTTGCTGTCTCTGTACAGGAGTCTTGTTCGCTCCTGTATGAAGTATGCTTCTCATGCGTCGGGTGGTTCAATCCACACAGCTGTACTTGACCGGGTGGAACTGGAATCAAAAGCTTTTCGTCTCATCAATTCCCTGCCTCTTACTGATTGTCTTCAATCTCTCTTTCTTCGCCGCAATGTTGACTCCCTCTCTCTTTAATACGCTATCATAACGGACATTGCTCTTCTGAACACTAACTGCATGCCTCCTCCTTTAAGGAGAGCACGCAGTACCAGACTTTCTACACTTTCTCATTCCTTTTCTGTCAAACTCCCTAACGCAAGAGTTAATCGGTATTTTCAGTCTTTCATCTACTCAACCGGTCAACTCTGGAACAATCTTCCTCAATCCATCTTTTCTCCTGTCTATGACCTCCCATCTAAATTCAAACGTTGTGTCTAAGCATCTCGAAAACCCCGTCCTTGATTTTGGCTCTCTTCTTCTTCTTCTATGGTTGGGGCGCTTTTGCAGGTATTTGCCCTTGGCCCCTCCTTCCTGCATAAAAAAAAAGAAGATTGTTAACGCGATGAAATTTCACTTAGACTGAGAAGTAACATGTCTAAACACACAAAAATTAGAGTTTTCCACAAAATATACACAGAAACGTGTGCAAACACGACGCGAGTTTAGCAATGCGAAAAAACCGCATTACTTATAGGATGATATTTAAGAAACCTGCCATTTCATTGAATTTAACAGTGACATCTGGTTTATGTTTTTTTTTTTTTTTGTCATTAAGAATTCTGCTATTCTAAGGTTGTAGAAATTCTCAGTTTTAAATATTATGTGAGCGTTTTGAACAATTTCATTTGTAGGTTGTGTTTTATGTTCAATTTTGAAGTGTTCATCAATTTTACTTGGTTTATATTTACGTTGTAATGTTGTGATGTGAAGTATGTTAATTGTATAACCACTATAAGAGGAGTTACATCCATCTTTCTTACATTTAAATAAGTATACAACATTACTCATATTATTCTCAGAAATATATTTTCTAGTTGAAAAAACCATGACGACAATTTCTTTGTTAATTTTTAGTTTAAACTACGGTACTTCATTTTAATATTTTAACCAAATTTTGTGTTTTGTTTCAGAATTAGATTTTTAAAAAAATAATTTCATGCCTCAGAATATTTCAATTTTGTAATTAAATATTATATTTGCATAATTTATGTTGTTTTCATCATTTGTTTTTTAATTTTATCAAAAAATAAATCATTGATAACTTTTTCAATAATAATTTTGATAGAATCCATTATTAATTAGGCTTCGTGTTGTTCTTTTCATTTCTTTGTCAAATAATTTCAAGGAACTTATTTTATGGCCTCGATGTAATAAAGTTCGGGTTATTGAAATATTGATGCCGTGTTGAATATACGATCTGTAAATTAGTATACAATAATCTTATCTGTTGCTGTAATAATGTATACATTCCTTTGAATTCAACTATTTTCATTAATTTTTTAAATTAATATCAGTGAAATGCATTTCGTATCCTTTTGATTTGTCATATAGGCCTATAAATTAAAGTTTGCTTAGGTTTATTAATTCTCGAAATAAAAAGGTCTTTATTAATTCTCGAAATAAAAAGGTCTTTATTAATTCTCGAAATAAAAAGTTCAATATCAGTTTCATATTTAAAAACGGTAAAAGTATCGTCTACATATCGCGTATAAAAAAAAATAGGATAGAATTTTTTTTTTCATATTCATATTATTTTCTACGCGCGACATATTAAAAGTGAGCAAAAGTTGGTCCAAGAGTAAACCCATCGAAACACCGTCCATTTAAAAGTGAGCAAAAGTTGGTCCAAGAGTAAACCCATCGAAACACCGTCCATTTGTATGTTTTATTTGCAATTGCAAATGGTGTCATAGTTGTGCAATGTATTAACAAATGTTTCATAATGCCCTTTTCTATTTCTGCAGAATGTTTCTTTGGATTATTATTAAATATATTATCTAAAGTGATTTCGATAGTTTCTGCTACTGGGACATCAATTGGCGAACAGAATTTCAACGTCTAATGGTCTAATGATGTTAAAACTTCATTATTTCTAATTTTTAAGTCTTCAATTCATACTCGTAGTAAAAATTCATCAGTGGACTTAACAATATATTTCTCATCAAGATATGGGCTCATAATATCATTAATATATTGTATGATGTCATGGGGTGAGAGTCCCACTCGTACTAACAATAGGCCTAAGAGGTGAATTATTTAAATTTTTGCGATTTCTGAGTAATCCATGGAGATAACCATCATTAAATGTTCCTTTAAAGTTTCATCCGTAAATATTAATTTAACGATTTATTTACGGTAACGATTTAGTTGTCTGAAAATGTTTCGAGTGGACGAGCGAAACGTTAGAGATATCATATGTAAATCAATCCTAATTATTTTACTCGAGGATTGTTTTAAATAAAATTCGAGAAGTATCAAGGAAAACTTTTAGAATTTTGGAGGTCTCTAAAAAACTATTAAATTAGAAACTGATGATAAATTTCTTAAAAAAGAAAACTTTAACACGTAACAAAAATTTGAGTCTGAACATTGAACAAAAATATTATTGACAATACCTTTATTTTTGTTTGAATCAACAAAACATTTTTCTCTTGTTTTCGCAACTGTTATATATTTTGAACGAACATCATTATATTAACAAAATTACTGTAGTGATGCACCGGAGGCAGATTTTGGCCGGAGGCTGGAGGTTCCGGCCAACTGATTTATTTCAGTTTATGTGTGTGTGTGTGTGTGTGTGTGTGTGTGTGTGTGTGTGTGTGTGGTCCATCGTCTCATCTATTTAGGGTTTATATACAGGGTGTCCGAGAATTATCTGTACAAGTTTTGGCTGTTATTAAAAGTCAACCATGAAGTGTAGAAATTCCAGTGTTGTCAAAACTTGGTATCAGAAAAAAACTTAATGAGATTCTCTGTAAAATGGGACAAGTTTTTTAGAAATTCCAGTGTGTCCGAAAATTATCAGTACAATTTCATCTTTTAATAAAATTCTTGATAACACACGTAAAATTCTTAAACAAGATTATTTAGAATCTGTATTTTCAAAAGTTTCTTTTATTAAAGTAACGTTGTTACAAACATTCGATATGTGCACCATCAGTGATTCGCAAAACATCCAATCGATAATCCAAATGTTGCCATGTACGCTGCAGCATATCCACATCAATTCGCTCAATAGCAGCTGTGATTCTTGCTTTTAAATCATCACTGTGTGTCACCCGCGTACAGAAAAGAAAAAACTTGTCAAAACTTATCATCAGAAAAAACGTAATGAGTTTCTCTGTAAAATGGGACAACACTGGAATTTCTACACTTCATGGTTGACTTTTAATAACAGCCAAAAATTGTACAGATAATTCTCGGACACCCTCTATATATATATATATATACAGGTTGTTTCAGGAGGAAAAGTCAATACTTCGGGAGGTGATAATATCAGTCATTGTGAAAAAAAGTTCATATGAACATGTGTCTAATTCTGAATGGTTACGGAGATAGAGCTGTTTGAATCTGATGCGAGCGCAGCTTCTCCCCCCTTCCCTCCCATATAACCTTGAACCATGTAAGCTGTAATGTAACCATGTAACATAAGCCAATCGACAGCTGACTGTTGAGTGACATTGTTTGGTGTTTGAAGCAGTGTTAAGAATGCCACACACCTTCACACATGCCGAATATGCAGATATGGTGTATGTCTACGGTTTTTGCGATGGAAGTGCAACAGCTGCTGTTGCAGAATACCGTCGACGGTTTCCGAACCGCAGAATTCCGGATCGAAGTGTTTACCAGGGTTTTCAACACATTGCGTGAGATTGGTACACTTCCCAGCGCTCATGTTTCATCTGAACGTGAAGGTCAACATGTGGATAAAGTGGAAAACATTCTTCAGTTGGTAGAGCGTAGTCCTACTACTAGCTCACGAAGAATTTCTACACGTCTCGGTGTACCACACACAAGAGTATGGCGAACATTACATGAGGAATGCTTGCATCCATATCATGTACAACACCTTCAACCAGGAGACGCTGCCATGCGACTGGAATTTTGTCATTGGGTAAATGCTAATCGCCGATTGCTTTGATTAATACTGTTCACCGATGAAGCTACTTTCACCCGTGACGGTATCAACAACACTCGTAACTTTCATCGGTGGTCAGATGAAAATCCAAATGCCACTGTGGAAACAAATTTTCAACATCGCTTCTCTGCCAATGTGTGGTGCGGTATCATCGATGATCAGCTGATTGGTCCTGTTACTTTAGAGAATCGTCTTACAGGACAAAGTTACCTAGAATTTCTGCAAAATGAATTGCCAGGACTATTGGAGGATGCTCCTTTGGCTACACGCGCTGGTATGTACTTTCAGCATGACGGAGCTCCTCCACATTCTACCCGTCTGGTGATGCAATACCTAAATTAAACTTTCCCTGGTCAATGGATCGGCCGCGGTGGTCCCATTCAATGGCCACCAAGGTCTCCAGACCACTCTCCGTTAGATTAGTTTGTGGGGGTGGATGAAAAGTCAAGTTTACAAAAGAAAGGTGGATACACGAGACGAATTGCTCGCACGTATTTTGGATGCTGCTGCCCGCATAAAGGAACGTCAAGATCAACTCAGACGAACAACACGCGATCTTCGCACACGAGTTGCAAAGTGCATTGAGGTTGACGGTGGGATTTTCGAAAACGCATTGTAAACTGCAACAAATTTGTCATTTCTGTATCTGATACCATTCAAAATGCCAATGTTTAACCATTAAATGTTAGAAACAGTAATTGGTTTCTCTTTCTTGATTACCATTAACAATGCTTTTGTATATGTAGATTCAAACAGCTCTATCTCCGTAACCATTCAGAATTAGACATGTTCATATGAACTTTTTTTCTCACAATGACCGATACTATCACCTCCCGAAGTATTGACCTTTCCTCCTGAAACACCCTGTATATGCGCCTCGGTGGTGTAGTGGTTAGCGTCGTTGACGAGACCCGGGTTCGAGACCCGGTGACGGCAGCCGGCGCGTAGCAAAACCAAGCTGTTCATCCTTCCACACAATAAAGAAAGTGGTTGGTAGATAAATGGGTACCCTGAGTAGCCTAGTGGTTAAGACGCTGAGCTGCTGGTGGGGCGTGGTTCGGATTCCACGTTAAACTATAGGTCTAAGGTGGAGTAAAAAGCTTGACCTTCGTCAGAATGAACAATTCGGGCGGAAGGTAACCAAAGGTGTGTGTGTGTGTGTATATGTATATATATATAATATATATATATATATATATATATATATATATATGTATGTATATATATATATATATATACTGTATATGAGCCGTACCTTAATATCTTTTGTAGGATGGCTACAACCTGTGATATTAAGGCGCGGGGCAGAATTTGTGGCACGTCCATGCAAGCTCATATAAGATCCTTAGTCGGTCATAGTGATGGTAAGAAACACAGAAAATATGAGGGCGAGCAGTAGAAATCAGACTTCTATTATTGACTCGATGCGCCCTGTAGTACAAGACCCTACAACAGTTGCTGAACTTAAAATGGCCGTTTATATTTCTGAACACTCATCTACTCCCTCTAAGATCACCTAGGTGAGTTACTGCCTCAATTAGATAAAAAAAATCCACAGTTCTTCAAAACTTCAAACTGCACAAAACGAAATGTTCTCGATTACAAAGAAATGTGATTGCTCCTTGTTACGCAAGAAATCTGAGAAAAGATGTAGGAGAACAGTATTACAGTTTTGTAGTTGATGAAAGTACTAATGAAGCTAATGTATCATGCATAGCTCTGAGTATGCGTTGCTATAGTGCCACTAAAGGAAAGGTGGTAGATACATTTTATCGCTTGGTTCCACTTCCAGACTGCACGGCAAATACGCTCTACGAAACTGAGAGACTGTATGCGGGAGGATGGTTTAAAAATAGAAAATCTGATAGGAATAGGATCTGAGAGAGCGAACTCATTGATAGGCCGTAACCACTCTCTTCTTACTCTGCTGCGAAAGGATAACCCAAACATAACAGTACTTAGACGTGCCAGCCATTCTTTGCAACTAGCTGCCAGCAAAGCCTCAGAAGCGCTACCTACAGTGCTAACATTTATTGTTAGGGAGACACATAATTGGTTTTCAAACAGTACTAACAGGACCAATTCCTATCGAGAAATATATAAAACTCTCGAAAGCAGTACGCCAGTTAAAGTTCCTGGCATGGCTAAAACTCGATGGTTAGCTCGTCTAGAAGCCATGAATGTGATTCTTGATCAGTGGGATGCTTTGAAACTTCACTTGAGATGGCTGCATCAGCTGAACGCTGTCATATTGCTAACTTTTATGTGATGCATACAAGGATCCTCAAAATAAGCTGTTCATGCTGTATGCACGAAAAATGTTGAAAGTAGTCAAAGTAAATAAACTTTTTCAGGCTGAGAATGCTGATGTTACAAAGCTCACTCGAGATCTACTCAACATGTACCGAAATCTTTTGCAAATGGTTGTAGAGCCTAGACACCTGTCCAAGTGTACACCTGAAAACCTCCCCAACTTGAAATTCCTGGATCATCTAATGCCAGTTTGTGCTATTCAGTTTGGCTATGATTTCAGTACTACTGCCTTCTGAACGAAGCTCAAACAACATATGTCAAAGAGCGTTGTAAGAAGTTTGTCGTGGAATTGATTAATGAAGTTCAGTTACGTCTTCCCGATAATATTGAAACATTACTCATGGTATAGCAATTGCGACCAAGCATTGCGACTTCTTAATGCAAGGAAAGTATTTCATCTATAGCTTCCAAATATCGATTCACATCCAAAGACATGGATGAACTCGAGAATGAGTGGAGTGCACCGAGTTTCGAAGAGTGGCCACAGTCATGTTTAAGTAATACAATAGCTGTTGGACAAAAGTCATTTCCTAAAGTATCTTCTTTATCTCTGGCTTTGCTTTCACTCCCCTTTTCAAATGCATCAGTGGAAAGAATATTTTCCCAGATGAATGTTGTGCACTGCAAACTAAGAAATCGTCTTAATGTTAGGTCAGTGGAACCTATTCTACAAATTCAATATGGGCTAAGGTTGGAATCAAGGACGTGCGTTTCCTTTTCACCAACTGATGATATGTTGAAGAACTTTGGAGCAAAGGATTCTCTTACAAATGAAGACCTACCAGAGGATGTTTTGGTGACATGACTTGGAGTCATAAAAGGTGAATTAAATTCATTTATGGTAGCTTTTATGTCATAAATACAGAGCTAAAATGCTGGATTTGTCATAGATGTGTTTGTGCTTAATGAAAAATAAAAATACTCGCACAAATTGATCTCATAGTTTTGGTAAATCACTTTTTTGCATTAAAGTTTTTTTTATTTTTGTTATAAGTAATTAACTTTATTTCACATAATAAATAATTTTATTTTTGAAATATAAGAAAATATTCCTTTAATTATCTGTAAATTTGAATTATAATTCCATTCATTCATAAAAAATGTGGGAAAAATGACATACATGACGCAGCGTTGCCTCTTCATGGGAATTTCTTCCCAATTTATGTAAAAAATAGGCCTACGTGCTGTAAACATTATATAATAAACGTCTATCATGCAACTGAATTTTCAATTCCATTCATTTTTAAAGGAAAAAACAAAAAAAAATTTTTGTGCGAATTTTGTGAATATATTTGTAAGAATCTGTGTGAATTTGTGAGAAATTGGGTACGTGACGTGTGAATTTCATTCTTAAAAAGTGGCAACACTGCTCAGGGTTCTGTCCTGACACCCACTCTTTTCCTTTTATTTATTAATGATCTTTTAATTCGCACTTCCTCTCCTATTCACTCCCATGCCGATGATTCCACTCTTTACTTCTCGACCCGCTTCCCAAAAGCGACCGTCTCAACAGTCACTCCATGATTCGCATAGAACGGCGATGGAGCACCTGACCTCTGATCTTTCTGCTATCTCTAATTGGGGAAGAGAAAACCTTGTGGCTTTCAATGCCTCAAAAACTCAGGTCCTTCATCTGTCTACTCGTCACAATCTTCCACACGACTATCCCCTTACCTTCAACAACACGCAACTCAATCCTTCCTCTTCTCTTAACATTCTTGGCGTTTCCTTTTCTCGTGATCTTTCCTGGAAATATCACATATACTCTCTTTCTAAAACAGCTTCTAAGAGGTTAGGTGTGCTGTACCGCCTCCGCAGTTTCTTCACCCCAACTCAGTTGTTGTCTCTGTACAGGAGTCTTGTTCGCTCCTGTATGGAGTATGCTTCTCATGTGTCGGGGTCACTGTCGGGTGGTTCAATCCACACAGCTGTACTTGACCGGGTGGAACTGGAATCAAAAGCTTTTCGTCTCATCAATTCCCTGCCTCTTACTGATTGTCTTCAATCTCTCTTTCTTCGCCGCAATGTTGACTCCCTCTCTCTTTACTATCGCTATCATAACGGACATTGCTCTTCTGAACACTCTAACTGCATGCCTCCTCCTTTAAGGAGAGCACGCAGTACCAGACTTTCTACACTTTCTCATTCCTTTTCTGTCAAACTCCCTAACGCAAGAGTTAATCGGTATTTTCAGTCTTTCATCTACTCAACAGGTCAACTCTGGAACAATCTTCCTCGATCCATCTTTTCTCCTGTCTATGACCTCCCATCTAAATTCAAACGTAGTGTCTAAGCACCTCGAAAACCCCGTCCTTGATTTTGGCTCTCTTCTTCTTCTTCTATGGTTGGGGCGCTTTTGCAGGTATTTGCCCTTGGCCCCTCCTTCCTGCATAAAAAAAAAGAAGATTGTTAACGCGATGAAATTTCACTTAGACTGAGAAGTAAGATGTCTAAACACACAAAAATTAGAGTTTTCCACAAAATATACACAGAAGCGTGTGCAAACACGACGCGAGTTTAGCAATGCGAAAAAAACGACATTATTTATAGGATGATATTTAAGAAACCTGCCATTTCATTGAATTTGACAGTGACATCTGGGTTTTTTTTTTTTTTTGTCATTAAGAATTCTGCTATTCTGAGGTTGTAGAAATTCTCAGTTTTAAATATTATGTGAGCGTTTTGAACAATTTCATTTGTAGGTTGTGTTTTATGTTCAATTTTGAAGTGTTCATCAATTTTACTTGGTTTATATTTACGTTGTAATGTTGTGAGGTGAAGTGTGTTAATTGTATAACCACTATAAGAGGAGTTACATCCATCTTTCTTACATTTGAATAACTATACAACATTACTCATATTATTCTCAGAAATATATTTTCAAGTTGAAAAAAACCATGATGACAATTTCTTTGTTAATTTTTAGTTTAAACTACTTCATTTTAATATTTTAACCAAATTTTGTGTTTTGTTTCAGAATAAGATTTTTAAAAAAATAATTTCATGCCTCAGAATATTTCAATTTTGTAATTAAATATTATATTTGCCTAATTTATGTTGTTTTCATTATTTGTTTTTAATTTTATCAAAAAATAAATCATTGATAACTTTTTCAATAATAATTTTGATAGAATCCATTATTAATTAGGCTACATGTTCTTTTCATTTCTTGTCAAATAGTTTCCAGGAACTTATTTTATGGCCTCGATGTAATAAAGTTCGGGTTATTGAAATATTGTTGCAGTGTGGAATATATATACGATCTGTAAATTAGTATACAATAATCTTGTCTGTTGCTGTAACAATGTATACATTCCTTTGAATTCAACTATTTTCATTAATTTTTTAAATTAATATCAGTGAAATGCATTTCGTATCCTTTTGATTTGTCATATATAAATTAAACTTGGATCAAATGTAGAATTCGGACCCCAGCCTTCTTTAGTTAGCTTTATAAGGCTAACTAACGAAAATATCATGACCTAACCTAACCAATCGTCAAGGGCGTACAGTTAACCTAACAATTGGTTAGGTTAGGTCGTGATATTTTCGTTAGTTAGCCTTATAAAGCTAACTAAAGAAGGCTGGGGTCCGAATTCACATTTGATCCTTAAACTTTGCTTAGGTTTATTAATTCTCGAAATAAAAAGTTCAATATCAGTTTCATATTTAAAAACCATAAAAGTATCGTCTACATATCGCGTATAAAAAAAATAGGATTGAAGTTTTTTTCATGTTCATATTATTTTCTACGCACGACATATTAAAGTCGCGACATATTAAAGTCGCGACATATTAAAGTCGCGACATATTAAAGTCGCGACATATTAAAGTCGCGACATATTAAAGTCGCGACATATTAAAAGTCCCTCTCACCTTGGGCCTCAGTAATTGGGGTGCCTGCGGCGCCCCAATTACTGTCGGTTCAATTATTTGGTCAATAAAACTATAGAAAAGAACGCAGCCATGAAAATCTAAAGCTTCACAAATCTTGATACAATGAGCTCAAATGTGAAGCTTAAGATTTTCATGATTGCGTTCTTTTCTATAGTTTTTTTTGGTTACATATGATATATATCGCACTTACCTCCATTATAATATAGATTATCTAAAGTGATTTCGATAGTTTCTGCTACTGGGACATCACCTTGCTTACAAGCAACACAAAAGAACACCAAGTAACTCCACAGCTTACACTAAACAATATCAACATTCCACACACTCACAGGACCAAAATACTTGGGGTCACATACAACACATCATTATCTTTTGAAAACCACATTCAGGACATTAAAAACAAATGTACGTCAAGACTTAACACGCTTAGGGTACTAACAGGCACAAACTTTGGACACCAGCAGGAAACAACATCACTCATATACAAACAATATATTCGCTCAGTTATGGACTATGCTAGCCCATGCTGGGCACCCATTATCTCAAACACACACATAAACACCTTACAGACAATACAAAACAACGCACTTCGTATCATTACAGGATGCACTCAAACAACACCAATAGAACACCTGCACACAGAAACAAAAATACTGAAAGTTAGGGAACATTTAGACATGAGGGAAACACAATTTATGGCAGCAGCGACAACTAACCCACAACACCCTTGCCACTACATGTACAATCATGCACCAACACCTCGCACCACTAAGGTAACACCAGAGACATTATAACCAAATACTCCATTCCATACCACGCCCCACAGACATCAAACAGTACAGAAAACACACACACACACACACACCTAACCCACAAAGCACTGACACGACTCGGTCCGAATGCGGTCCTAGGTGCGAAGCCGCCACCCATTAACAGGTCAGAGATCAGCCTGAGCAGATCGGATCGAGTTAACCTAGCACGATTCCGATGTGGACATCACCCCAACTTACGGACATATGAACACAGACTAGACAACTCCACAGACGACACCTGCCACCTGTGCCAGGACACACCACAAACAATTGAACACATTATGACAGACTGTACCGCTCAAGCACAACAACGAACACAACACAACACATCACTAGTGCGCTGAACCTCTAGTCCACTCCGGAGAGGGCGATCGGTTACCTGCGTGCCGCCGGCTTGCTCGATCAGGGTGGGCTGATCGGCTAAACAACAACAACAACAACAACAATCAATTGGCGAACAGAATTTCAACGTCTCATGGTCTAATGATGTTAAAACTTCATTATTTCTAATTTTTAAGTCTTCAATTCATACTCGTAGTAAAAATTCATCAGTGGACTTAACAATATATTTCTCATCAAGATATGGGCTTATAGTATCATTAATATATTGTATGATGTCATGGGGTGACAGTCCCACTCGTACTAACAATAGGCCTAAGAGGTGAATTATTTAAATTTTTGCGATTTCTGAGTAATCCATGGAGATAACCATCATTAAATGTTCCTTTAAAGTTTCCTCTGTAAATATTAATTTAACGATTTATTTACGGTAACGATTTAGTTCTCTGAAAATGTTTCGAGTGGACGAGCGAAACGTTAGAGATATCATATGTAAATCAATCGTAATTATTTTACTCGAGGATTGTTTTAAATAAAACTAGTACAGTTCCCGTCGCTTCGCTGACGGTTAGACAGGCTAAACTACAAAAAAAGAACCCAGCCGTGAAATTTTGAGCTTCACATTGTGTCAACATTTCTGAATCTGGTATCTCCCAAAACCTCCTCACCCCCATTCATACAACTTGGGGGCTAACCCCCTCCTCCATTACCCCCACCCCTCCCCATTACCCCACCCATCCCCCATTACCCACACCCCCACCCTTCCCCCATTACCCCCACCCATCCCCATTACCCCACCCATCCCCCATTGCTAAACTACAGAAAAGAAACAGTCATGAAAATCTTGAGCTTCACATTGCCGCCCGTAATACAATTTCTGAATTTTTTTTACAATTTCTGAATTTTTTCTCACAATTTCTGAAAGTGTGACGGACAGACGGACAGACAGACGGACAGCTCTCTTATTATAGTATAGATTCGAGAAGTATCAAGGAAAACTTTTAGAATTTTGGAGAAGTCTAAAAAACTATTAAATTAGAAACTGATGATAAATTTCTTAAAAAAAAACTTAAACACGTAAAAAAAATTTGAGTCTGAACATTGAACAGAAATATTATTGAAAACACCTTTATTTTTGTTTAAATCAACAAAACATTTTTCTCTTGTTTTCGCAACTGTTACATATTTTGAACGAACATCATTATATTAACAAAATTACTGTAGTGATGCACCGGAGGCAGATTTTGGCCGGAGGCCGGAGGGCCGGAACCTCCGGCTTAGTGTTTTTTCCTCCGGCCAATTGATTTATTTCAGTATTTATGTGTGTGTGTGTGTGTTCCATCGTCTCGTCTATTTAGGGTTTATATATTATAGTCCTGTTATTTTAAATTATTAAGTATTTAATAACTTAAACTTTATAAAAGTCGACTTTCTATGCTTTGTGTGTGCTAATTTCTCTAAAAATTCCCATTGAACAGAATATCCTCAGGTTATGAAACTTACGTCTTGCTGAATGCTGAGTAAAGTAGCCTATATCAAATCAATTATTAATACAATCACTGATCACTCATAAAATAAATTATTATTAGTCATCTGAGAACTGAAATATTCGGATAGGTGCAGAAATGAGGTTTTTTAGTTTTATAGAATTAAAACAAAGTTGTCAGAATTGAGTTTGGTGTACTTGGCACCTCCGGCCAGAGGCCGGAGTTTAGTGAGACCTCCGGCCGGAGCAGGAGGTTTTCTAAAATGGCCGGAACTCCTGTTCGGCCGGAGCCGGAGCTCCGGTGCATCACTAAAAATTAGTACTGTTGTCTCAATTACTTCTATAAGTGTCGAATATACAGGGTGTCCCAGAATTAACTATCTATTTCAATGAAATCGGACAAATTTTTTAAAAACACACTTTTATTTATGTTTATCATGTTTAATATGTGTTAAAAATGTATAAATTTCTAAATTTTTTTCATAATTTTATTTTCATAATTTTTTCATAGTTTTTCATAGTTTTATTTTCATTCTCTTTCAGAACCCTATTAATAATGAATACACAAGAACGCATCTTTGTTGTAACATCCCGTATCAAAGGAATGCAAAGTAATGAAATCAGAGAAAAATTTACAAGAAGATTCCACAGAACCGGTCCTACAGACAAAGCGATTCGTGAACTTGTGAACAAATTTAAAAGAACTGGATCCGTACACGACGAGGTGGGAAGAGGACGCCCAAGGACAGCACGTAACAGTACCGAACAGGTACGACAATTGTTTGAGGATGAACCAACAACTTCGGTTAGGGAGGCCGGTCGAAGACTCAACATATCCAAGACAACAGTTCATAGAATCTTGCGTTCGACACTGATGAAAAAGGCTTATCACATTCAAGTACTGCATGCCCTAAATGAAGAGGATTATCCAAATCGAGCAGCAAGGTGTGCAGAAATTGTGGATCAAATCGAAAATGAAAGTTTATTGGATAACATCTTATTCAGTGATGAGGCGACTTTCCACACGTGTGGTAAAGTCAATCGACACAACTGTCGTATCTGGTCCAATGAAAGACCGTCTGAAGTCATAGAATGGCAAAGAGAGACTCCAAAAGTTAACGTGTGGCTTGGAATGACCAAATCCAAAATTTATGGCCCATTCTTCTTTGCGAAAGCAACTGTAACAGGTACCGTCTACCTTGATATGCTTCAGCAGTTTCTCGAACCACAGCTTCTTGATGATGGCATTCTTGATAATGTTGTGTTTCAACAAGATGGAGCACCATGTCATTATGCTCTAATTGTTCGAGAATACCTCAACAGACGCCTTCCGAATCGGTGGATTGGACGTGGAGGACCTCGACCTTGGCCTTCGCGTTCTCCGGATTTGACACCCCTGGATTTCTTTGCATGGGGTTTCATAAAAACAAAGGTTTATCGCCAAAAGATCAATAGTTTAGCTGAACTTAAAGAACGCATCCAGTTGGCAGTGCGGGAGATAACACCTGAAATGCTTCAAAATGTGTTTCGCAGCGCTGAGGATAGATTTGAAATTTGCAGAGATACAGACGGTGCACATGTTGAAACTTCTCAATAAAGTTTTGACTTATGATTTATAAATCTATTTGTTTTTGTATCATAATTTAGTAATAAACACAAAATTATGTCAGTTTTTATTAAATTTGTCCGATTTCATTGAAATAGATAGTTAATTCTGGGACACCCTGTATAAAAATACTTATTGTTGTAAATTTTTGTGATTTCCTCAACTGACCTTTAAAGGATAGCGTATATTCGTTCAAAAAACTGCAACTGGAATAACTATACTTTTTTCAACAATTTAAATATTCTAAGATGAAATGGCGCTAAAAATACCTTATTATTATTAATAAATAAGCAACTCCTCATCCGCATGAGGAATTTAATACATTAATTATTATTTGTAGCTTAATGTTAGTTATTTTGTTATGTAAAAGATTTAAAAACACGTTATCTTAATATTTTACCTTAGTTGGGATTAAGCACTAATGATGATAAATGCATTTATCGAACACTCTGCAGATTAAAGAAATTCATAGTTGGACTGCTTTTACAATTTATTATACGTCTAATTTATTATATCTTACGATGCTTACGTAAAGTCATTTATTTTCTATAGTTGTATATAATCTTATTACAAATTTTTTAAACCAACCATTACTCGAAATGAAGAAATCTATTTTACTCGCTCGAAGGCTCCTTTTGATATTTTTAAATTGCTTTGTATCTATTGTGTATACGAATGTTGTTCCCGTTTAGACTTAGATTTAGAGCTCATAATTACATTTAAATTTACCTCATCTAAAAACCTCTTTCAACTTTCATACCCGAGATCTATATAAAAGAATGGATCAATAATTCCCAGTGAAAGGGTTCTGTGCATGTTTTGCAAAACGTGTTTTAATTTTAAAGTAATCATAATCAAGACGGGTTCGCCGACAGAATGGTATACTATATATACTGTATAAAGCTTCCAGAATAAGCAATACACAGTCACAAAGTGTAATCCCAAAACTAACTAACGAATGAAAAATTCGTTACTTGTAACAAATTTACTCTTATACATTGCAGAAAAGCGCAACTTCAATTGAAAAAAAAAGCACATACACTGTCTACAAATTAAAAAGCTGTATAAATATTTAACAGTTAGAATGATAGCAACAAAGTCCTAGATGGGAGGGGTGTGTGCGAATTTTTTAATCACCCATATATATATATATATATTAGTGGCAGAGACATTTTCAAATACTTTAGCGACGTTCCATCAACACAAACACGAGGTCCGGTGCTATTGTCTCCGAGCAACTGATACAATGAGCAAACCAACCAAGATTACGTCACACAGGTGCGACTGAGTTGACGTCATATCGCGAGGATCCACTCAGGGCATGTCCTTATGTTTTGCCTCACACCTTAACTTCGTTACAAGGACTATCTCAAGCATTCCACGCCACCATCGCACCTCATTCTATCAATCAACCTAATTAATAATAATATTTGATCTGAAAAGATCATGGTCACTCCAACCTCATCGGCATCAATCTAATCAATTATAACTATTATCAATTAGCCATTATTATCATTATTATTATAGTGCCAAAATTTCGATATATATATTAGAGTTGCACCGATACGAATTTTTTTGCCGATACCGATACCCGATACCTACTTTCAAGCCGATCCCGATACCCGATACTTTTAAAAATGAAAATTTAAATTTGATATAGAAAATTGATAATTAATCAAAGAAATTTTGACCGACACAAATATCGTGATCCTGATTCTTTAATAAGTTAATATTGATGGATGTTTCGTATCTTCATTATTACAGACAAAATGAGGCAAGATAAGTAGGCCTAACTCGTAGGATATGAACCATTATGATATAACTAGGGGCTAAGCCCCCATTTGATCCACCCGGCCACCCTCTTTCCTTTTATTTAAACAAGTTACAACGTAGTGACATTAGTGAGTACACTGACTGATAATTGCAATGATTATAATATTTTATTCCAGTTATAATGAAATTGAAATGGTATACAAGATATACATCACAGAAGACAAAAAATGAAATTCTCGGTACGTACTAAAACATAAGACAAAAATTATAATTAGGCCAAAAAGTAATAAAGACAAAAAATAATAAGTAATAAAACTCCTGCAATAAAATTAGATTTGAAATTAAAACAATATTCACTTTTTTAACTTAATCACTGTAAGATCTTAGTCTCTTAGACTACCAACCAACAACTGCGAACTGATTCTTGAAGTGAATTTGTTTCATGAAATCATGATATACAATTGCACACACTTAATACTTGAAATTAAAAATCCTAAGATTGAAGTTCAGGAACATCAATTGTTCTCCTGTATTGGGAGCTAGTCTGTTTCTCTTGGGATTGTATGTTACCACCAATGCTAAAGAGCCGTTCACTTTCAAGTGAAGAAGGAGGGGCTCATAAATATTTCTTAGCTAGGTGACACAAATTTGGGAAAAGTTTACTGTTGATCTTCCACCATTCCAATGGACACAGATTCCTATCAAGGTTGTTGAGAGCAACATATTTTTCTCTCTCTCCTTTGAGCGAAAATCTAATTTTTTATGAACTCTGAATTGAATCAGGGGTTCCTCTGTCTTGAGGGGTTGTTTCGTCACTGGTGCGATGAGACTCACCATAGTTGGCTTCATTACTCTTGCTGCCAATAAGTTGATCATAACAACTGTCAAAATCAAAGTCTTCCGTGTCTTGATCTTTACTTGCTTGATCAACTTCGATGGTGTAGTGATCAGGGGACTCTTCACTTGCGCTCTCATGATCATTCTTCTGTTACTTGAGTACTTCTACTATGCCTGTTAATGTAGATGAAAGGTTTGCTGAGGTGAGTTTTGGAGCTGGTTTCATTCTTCTTTTCAAAGAAAGCATCTTTGAATCTAGGGCCCAAGAATGTAGAAAATATCATGTTATTGTCATCCTTATATTTCATGAACCGCTGGGAACAGAAATTTTTTAAAGCTGCAATTGTGCTTCCCAGGTGACCAAATCCTCCCTCAGTTCTTGCCCTTTCAACAAGAAATCTAATCTGTGGGAGAACTTCAGAGGGGGTACTATCTCTACTGCTAAGCCTGACTGTAGTTTTGTGAAAAACTCTCAAGAACTTGACAAGTTTTGCAATTACATTCCACTTATTTGCATCAAATTGTTGGTTTACGTCGTCGTCGTTGGCCTAGGCAAGCTACGGCTTGGGACCGTAGCGCATCTATCCGGTATAGGTTAACCTGGATGATGTAGCCATAAGCACTGCCGCTAGTTAAGTGCCAACCAGTGATTATCTCACTAGCGTATTGAGTCCGTTAGGCGAAACTGCTACAGTACCAAAGGTGGAAAATATAACCCTTGGTTTCTATTGTTTATTTGTAAAATGGACATGGTATTAGATTAAAATAAATATTTGAATATAAATAATTAACTGACAATTGTGATATATAATTAATTATGTTTACATACAATAAATAATATAGTATACATAAAATTAGTATTAATGTGGTTCACAATTGAATTATAATGGGGTAACTAATTTAAAATGAATTTATACTATTCCGAAATTCAAGACGGTAAAATTAACATTTAACTTGAAACTAAAATAAGAGTATTCACTACACACTCCCCCACCAGAGAGGAAGTTCAAAGAGTTCCGAACGACACAGATTTCCGCTGAACCTTTTTGGTAGCTACTTGTACCTCACTTAAGGTTGATTCCAAAAACGCAGGCTTAAGACGATCGATAGAAACCTTGTCGACCTTGGAACCGCGCTGGATGAGGAATGATTTGCGCGTACGTCGGAGAACTTCATAGGGTCCGTCATATGGACATTGGAGAGGCCGTTTTGGGACAGGTACACGAACGAAAACGTGGGTGCAAGATTGGAGGGCGGGGAAACAAAGATGTTCTGTTGGCTAGTCAAACGAGGGGGAACAGGCTGAAGGGACTGCATGTGAGAGGAAAGTGTTTGAGCGAATTCCGTAGGATCACAGGACTTATCCCTGCAGTGAAGTAGCCACCTGGTAGCCGCAGTGTTGTTCCATAGACTAGTTCAGCCGCTGTAGTCTTCAGATCACTCTTAAATGCAGAGCGAATACCAAGCAACACGAGTGGAAGCTTATCCATCCAATGGGAGTCTTCGTGAACATAAGGGATGACTTCAGCTGGCGATGGAAGCGTTCGACGAGGCCGTTAGCTTCCGGATGATACGCACAGGTATGCGCATGTACTGTACCCAACAAGCTGGTAAACTTCTTCCAAAGCGAAGACTCAAATTGGCGACCTTGGTCAGTGATGACTTTTGTCGGCAATCCAAATCTTGATACCCATCCATGAAGAAAGGCTCTTGCAGAAAGTGTCCGCTTGGATATCAGGAAGTGGGATGGCTTCAGGCCATCTGGAAAAGCGGTCGAGACAGGTGAGCAGATAACGTTGGCCTTGAATCACTGGAAGAGGGCCAACAATGTCTACATGAATTACCTCAAATCGCTGGGATGGGGGCGGAAATGCGTCAAAGGGGGACCTGGTGTGCCTTTGGACTTTGGCACGCTGGCAGGCAAGGCACGTTTTGGTCCAATGTTTGACATCCTTCCGCATCGAGGGCCAAACAAAGCGAGAGGTAACCAGGTGTTGCGAAGCACGGATACCAGGATGGGAGGGCTTATGAAGATCCGTGAAGACTGCTTGTCTGTGACATGGAGGGACATAAGGGCGAATAGCAGCTGTTGATACGTCGCAATAGAGGGGCACAGACAATCCTGGCATACTCATTTTCTTGAGGGAAAGTGAGTGAGTGGAGTCTTCTCTGAGCAGGTCTTGTAGTTCCGTATCCTTATCTTGATCCTGTGCAATAGCATTCCACAGTGTAGAGCTGAGGGTAACAGAAGTAATCTCTATTCTTGAAAGTGCATCCGCTGGAGTGTTCAAGACACCTTTGATGTGGCGGATATCTGTGGTAAATTGCGAGATATAATCGAGTTGCCTGATGACTCTGGGAGAGTGGTTACAGCTGTTTTTATTGAAGACAGTGACCAAAGGTTTGTGGTCGGTAAAAACACAAAACTCTCGGCCTTCAAGGAAATGTTGAAAATGCTTCACGTTTAAGTAAATAGCAAGAAGTTCACGTCCGAAAGCACTATAACGCGTTTGGGCTGGCTGCAGCTTTTTCGAGTAAAACGCGATGGGTGCTTGTTGACCGTTAATGGTTTGTTCCAACACTCCACCGATCGCAACATCTGATGCATCGACCGTCAGAGTTAGGGGGGCATCACTGATAGGAAATGACAGAGACAATGCACTATTGATAGCATTTTTGGCATTGTCGAACGCCTGTAAACTATCGCTACACCATACCAATTTCGTTACCTTGCGTTTGTGTGTGATCATAGCGTGTAGAGGAGCAAGAACACTGGCACAGTTTTTAATGAACTTGTGGTAATAATTTACCAAACCTAGAAACCGACGTAACTCACGCTGATTATTTGGCATAGGGTAATTTTTTATCACTTCACACTTGTCCTGAAGGGGGGTAATTCCGTGCTGCGAAATCGTGTGACCAAGAAATTCCAAGGTTGGCTGTGCAAACACACACTTAGATGCATTAATAGTAACACCGTATTGTTCTAAGCGTTGAAAGAGGAGTGAAAGATGTTCCTTATGTTCCTCTTCCGTTGAGCTGGCCACAAGCAAATCATCGATGTAGGCATAAACAAAGTCTAAGCCTCTGGTGACCTCATCTATAAACCTCTGAAAGGTTTGCGCAGCATTCCGTAGCCCGAACGGCATCTTCACAAATTCGAATAACCCAAATGGTGTACAAACTGCAGTCTTGGGAATATCCGAAGGCTCTACGGGAATGTGGTGGAAAGCCTTAACGAGATCTATTTTACTGAAGATAGATTTGCCGTGGAGAAGAGAAGTAAAGTCTTGGACATTTGGTACCGGATATCGGTCCGGGATGGTTGTCGAATTCAAAAACCGGTAATCCCCACATGGTCTCCAGTCTCCTGACTTCTTCTGGACCAGGTGTAGGGGAGAGGACCAACTGCTTTTGGAAGGTCTTATTATCCCAAGATCCATCATAAGCTGGAATTCCGATTTGGCAGCTTTCAGTTTGTCCGGGGCAAGACGTCTGGGTTTTGCAAACACAGGGGGACCTTTTGTTGTAATGTGATGGGTAATGGTGTGCTTAATGGTATCACCCATCTGCATCGGTTGAAGAATTCCTGGATATCGCTGGAAAAGGCACTGGTACATGGAATTAGGGGGAACGAGGGAAAGTGCAGAGTTCGAGGCGTCCGGAAGGGCAACCTGTTTGGCAAGAACAGAAAGCAGTGTGGCCTGGTCGCATAAGCGTCGCTTGTCAAGATCCACCAGGAGTTTGAAATGCTGGAGGAAGTCAGCGCCGATTATGGGATGCTGCACTTGAGCACAGATGAAAATCCACTTGAAGGATCGGTGAAGGCCCAAGTTTAGTTCACGCGACTGAGTACCGTACGTGGGTATGCGTGAACCGTTAGCAGCGTATAGAGGCGGAGATTCCGAGTGCGTATGACCAGATTTTTGAGGGAATACACTGACTGACGCTCCGGTATCGACCAAGAAATTGACACCAGAGTTCCTGTCCTTTATGAATAACAGGTTGGCAGTGCGAGTACTAGACGCCATTAGGACTCGCTGCTGGGGTTTTCCGACGAAAAATTGCAAGGGGAGATGCACTTCCTAGCCTTCTTTCCAAATTTCGAGTGGTAGAAGCAGATCTTCCCGGAACTCGAACGATGCCTCTTCGTAAATCTTGACCGAGAATGGCTTCTTTGCCGTTGATTTTGTAGCAGAGAACAAACGTGGTTGAGTTGTTGACTTAACTCTTTCACTTTCAACTCCAGTTCCGATTGTGTGTTCACGTTGTTGACCGGAGCTGTGTCAATCTCCACTACTTTGTCGGCAGTTTCTGCTAGTTTATCAACTGGAGTAGCAGGATCCATAGTGGCCAAGACACGCTGAGCTGATGGAGGAAGTTTCTGCAAGAACAACTGTCTAAAGATGTCCTTATCGAAGGTTTGTGCGCGTTCGCCTAGAGCGCACTGCATAGCCCTCAGCATTTGAGTGGGCTTACGGTCTCCAAGTTCTTCTTTTGAGATTAACTGATGTAGTTTCTCACGCTCGGAGACAGTGGTGCGGCACAGGATGGCAGACTTCAGATCGTTGTATGGGTCCTCACTCGTGGAAGTAGATACGATGACGTCACGGACTTCAGAGATGATGCTCGCTGGTAGAGAGGACAAAACATGATCGTATTTCGTCCTGCTAGCGGTGATCCTTCCCAAGTTGAATTGTGATTCCACTTGGTGGAACCAAATAAATGGATCACCCGGCCAGAAGACGGGGAGCTTTACGCTCAAGTGGGAGATGGCACCAGCGTCGTCAGGCATCTTCTCCTATGCTTGCTGACGTACAAGCAAGACGACAAGTTCCAACGAAGGAGTGGAGGTTGAGACGAGCGCAGGCACAGAGCGCACGGGCAGGGGTGAGGGGCAGAGGGCACGAGCGACATTACAGTCTGGTCCTAGTCGCTCGGGTGAAGGGGGTGATGGGCACGAACGACGTTACAGTCTGGTCCTAGTCGTCGGGTGAAGGGGGTGATGGGCACGAACGACATTACAGTCTAGTCCTAGTCGTTCGGGTAAAAGGGGTAATCCAGCTCCGGGGTCACCAATTGTTGGTTTACGTCGTCGTCGTTGGCCTAGGCAAGCTACGGCTTGGGACCGTAGCGCATCTATCCGGTATAGGTTAACCTGGATGATGTAGCCATAAGCACTGCCGCTAGTTAAGTGCCAACCAGTGATTATCTCACTAGCCGTATTGAGTCCGTTAGGCGAAACTGCGACAGTACCAAAGGTGGAAAATATAACCTTGGTTTTCTATTGTTTATTTGTAAAATGGACATAGTATTAGATTAAAATAAATATTTGAATATAAATAATTAACTGACAATTGTGATATATAATTAATTATGTTTACATACAATAAAATAATATAGTATACATAAAATTAGTATTAATGTGGTTCACAATTGAATTATAATGGGGTAACTAATTTAAAATGAATTTATACTATTCCGAAATTCAAGACGGTAAAATTAACATTTAACTTGAAACTAAAATAAGAGTATTCACTACAAAATGTTGGTAGGTTTGGCGTATTCAAGCAGTAGTTAGCAATTGATCTTTTCTGTTCAAGCAACCTTTCCAAAAGAAAGTAAGTACTATTCCACCTAGTTGGCACATCTTGAATCATCTTGTGTTCTGGTAGTCCATGTTGTCTTTGAATTTCATGCAACTTGGTGTAGGCAGCTGTAGAGTGGTTGAAATGACGAACCATTTGTTTGCAGTTAGCAATTATGTCCTTCACAATTTTTTGTTCAAAGATACAATATTTTACAATTAGCTGCAAGGTATGGAGAAAAAAAGGCAGTGCAGCATATCCAGATTCTGAAATCTCCTTTACCACATTGGCACAATTGTCTCTTACAATTACATGCACCTTGTAAGACGGAATGTTGAAGGCAGTTATGGCACTTTGTATAATCTCACTAATATTACTAGCTGTATGGGATTCTGGGAATGGCATAACACGCAACGCAACTGTTGTTTTATCAAAACTTTCTGATACACAATGTCCTGTAAGACTAATGAATGAACTGTCACTTGAGGAGGTCCAAATGTCACTAGTTAAGCTCAAACTGTGGGATTCATCAACAATTGTTGGTACTCTTTTCCTCACTGATGCATAGATGTCTGGTACAATATTGTCAGCAAAATACTTTCTACTTGGCAGAGAATAATTTGGACGAAGTGTTTTCACCAACCTAGTGAACCCAATGTCCTCAACAATGGAAAAGGGTTGATTGTCATCTGCGATCATCTCACCAATAGCATAGTGCACTGCTTTTGCTTGAGAAGAATTAATGTCCCAAATCTTTTTTAATGCTAGAGTTTCTTCCATTGTGTACCGTGTTGTCACTGTAGTTTTACTTGTAGAAGGAGAAACACTCAGGTCAACAGTTGATGAAGACAAACTAGAAGTTCCTGGTTGACTATCATCTCTTCTTGGACCTTTTCTTATCACGAAAAGAGTTTGACATCTCTCATTACTCTTCCTCTTCTTTCATCCTCTACCAATTTTTGTTCCTTTCTATACTTTTCTTGATGTCTGTTGGTGATGTGTTTCATCAAGTTGGTAGTGTTGTAACTTTTACTGGTTTTTTTCTCTGGATAATTCAACAGAACATATATAATTACAAACAGTTTTACTTTTGTCGGTTTCTGATACTAGGGTCATTCCAGGACAAATCATGCAAAAACAAATGAAATTTGTAACCACTCCGACTTGGATTTTTCTCAAATTTGGTATATAAGGTTGGTTTTGTGCAAAAACATGAAATCTCAAGTTTTAGCGCGATCAGAGTAACGGTTCAAAAGTTATGGGCCCCCAATTTTCGGGGTGGGGGATGGCCCCTTAATGTTTAAAAGTCCATAACTCGGTCCCTAATTGAGCTAGGAAAAAAATTTAAAAACCATTCGAAAGCTCAAATCCTACAGAATAATCGAGTCTAATAAAATGCATTTAATCAAAGTTAAAAAGTTATATCAGTTTGAATATTTTTTGGGGGGACCCACCCCTATGATACAGATATTCAAGATGTTTTTTTCGTCATTTTATACCTCAATTACTCTTCTATATGACTTAGTCAAAGATATTGTGTATTTTTTTTGCACTTTATTATAAGGTACTTGCTAGCGAAAAGATGACACATTAGCCCAAGTTCAGGAATTGGGCTATACGAACTGTATAATAGTTTTATCCTAACTATATATATTGCACACACACACACATTATTAAAAAAGAGATAATCTGTATTGCCTGTTTGTAAGGTCGAGTGGTATCACGCTTGTGTAGTCATGCTACAACTTGTCACAGCAAAATGAGATTGTCTGAGGGCTCCTTCCATTAGCATGGGCCTTGGTTATTAAGGGTTCAGTTTGCCTTTTGTGACCACATGATAAACACTGCTCATATATGGTATCTGCTTGCCATATTATTTTAGTGCCTTGCCTATATTGGCTATGCTTGTGTTTGCCTGTTATCATTAAAAATCATTAACATTTAATATTCTTTCTACTTATTACAGGAACTGAAGCTAATATATAAATTTTAAACATGTCTTACCATTTAAATTATCATAAACAGTGTTGTGACCCCTTTAAGAGACAAGAAAAGAATCTTAAAGGGTTTAAGAAATTTACCATTAAATGTAATAGAAAAAAATCCTGCACTCCTTAATTGGAAAGTTTGTACAAACTGTTCTGTAAGATTACATGAACTTTAACAACCTGATGCATTATTTAATGATGTTTTTGAAACTGAGACATCTACAAGTACCTCTTCATTTCAAAGCAGTCCAGGAAGTACACATTTGCAAACTGACAATCCTGGTGAGATCAGTGATATTGAAATCTGTAGAGAACAAACCAAGAACATTCTTGAAGAAATGGAGATTCCGCCAATAAAATTCCGTAAGTAGTGTATGATTATGAATTATAATTTGGGGACTTATTTTTGAAAAGGATAGTTATCAGAAAATGCATTATATGATTTTTAAAAATCATCTAAACTCTTTATCTTTGTGTATACATTGTTTCATAGGTTATCAAAATAATGCAGTTTTATCAAACTTGTAAACATAATATTCTTTAACAATTTAAGGAATTGCAAAAAAATAGTCATGTACAATAAATGAGTTCTGATTACTTATTAAATTATGAAAATTTCTTGTTGTAACTTACAGTAATTCTAAATTTTGGATGATGCCTAATTTCAGATGGTATGAACACTGACAGGATATCTAAAAAAGCATCAGACAAATACGACAAGTGTGGATCTACTTTGAAAAAGAATTTTGAACAGTCTTTCTCAGCGTCTGTGGATGAAGGAGCATCTACAACAAAGACATTATGCATGGAAAAAGAATTGGAAAGGTAAGGATTGCTCAAATTCAACTAAATTAGCAACTCATGGTCACAATTAAAGCTCTTGACGTATATAATTTTAGATGTTTTAAATTTCAATAGCCTAACTTTTCTTCAATATCATTCTTACGTACAGAACACAATCACACCATTTTAACAATGTCTAAAAATATCCATGGAAGGTAGATATTCTTATATTTTTTCTATTTAGGTCCTGATCTTAGAGTACATTAAATTAATAATTTCAATTTAAGAAAATTCTGATATCCCCTACCTTTTATTTATCTAATAGGTACAAAACTATGATGAGGGAGCTCGCTGAAGCATTCAACTCTACAACTTCCTACCAAAGAAGGTTGCAGATTCTTACTCTATCCCCATACACGATCTCAAAAACTCAAGAGTTCTTTGGGGCTAGTAGATATCTTGTTGATAAAGCCAGGAGCATGAAGCAACAGTATGGAATATTGCCAAATGTTCCTAAATACAGTAAAGGGAAAAAGATAAGTGATGAAACTATTTCTACTGTGACAGCTTTTTATGAGGACCCAGAATTTAGTCGGGTGTATCCAGGAAAAAAGGACTGTTAGTGTCAGAGACAAAGATGGAAACAAAATTTACAAACAAAAGCATCTCTTACTCAGTAATTTGAAAGAACTGTATCTTAGGTATAAAGAAACTGACTCAAGTATAAGTTTTTCAACATTTGCAGATCTTAGACCCAAATGGTGTGTTATTGCTGGAGGTACAGGTACACACTTAGTTTGTATTTGTACCTATCACCAGAACCCCAAATTAATGGTTTCAGCAATTGGTGACAAGACTTGATTCAGTCTTGATTCAAAAAAGTGTCTGCGATGTGAACAACATTAAATGTATGTTACACCAGTGTAGAGAATGTCCTGGTGTTGCTGGTATAGATAACTATTTGAACACATTAAATGTACTGACTTCCAGGGATTCAATTGAATATGACCAGTGGACCAGCACTGACAGGGCAACTTTGTCAAATGTAACTGTTACAGTGGAGGAATTCATTGAAAAACTTTCAGAATCAATTTATTCTCTTATTCGTCATCATTATATAGCCAAGAGTCAAAGCCCCTTAACCAAATCTCAGTGAAGATGAAGTTTTAGTACTGAGAGACTTTTCTGAGAACTATTCTTTCATCACTCAAGATGCACCACAGAGCTTCCATTGGACAAACGAACAAGTTACATTACACCCACTGACTGTATATAATGTGGAAGATGGTAAATTGAGCCACTAGCTATTGTATCATTAGTGATAGTTTAGATCATAACACCGCAGCAGTGTACACATTTCAACAATTTTTAGTTAAAGACATTGAAGTGAGATTCCCTAATGTGAAAATTAAATATTTTTCCGATGGTTGTGCTGGACAATACAAAAACCGTTTTAATTTTAGCAATTTATGACATCATGAAACAGATTTTGGTATAAAAGCAGAGTGGAACTTTTTTGTCACTCGTCATGGCAAAAGTGCCTGTGATGGCATTGGAGAAGTGTGAAGAGAGCAGCAGCTAAAGCTAGTTTGCAAAGAACAACAGGACACATCTCGTCTCCACAGTGTTTCTATGAATTTTGTACACAAAATTTTGAGTCCATCAAGTTTAAATTCATTACAAAAGAACAAATAAATCATAATAAAACAGAACTCAGTAGTAGGTTTGAAAAAGTAGTGACAGTGAAGGGCACATGAGGTTTTCAGAGAATTGTGCCAATGTCTCAGAGTCACATTAAAGCTTATTTAGTTTCAGATTCCAATGACTACAATGTTGTTAGGGTTATGACCTCTGAACAAGGTGACTCAGACATGAGTCCAAATTTATCAAATGAGCAAAAATTTCCTGTGGGAAAGTATGTTGTATGTATTTATGATGGTAGAAAATATCTAGGAATCATTTTAGATTATTCAGAAGAATTCCAAGATTATAAAATCAAGTTTCTAACTTCTCCTATTTCCAACAAAAACAATAGATACTATTTCCCAACTAATAAGATGATGTTTGTTGGGTAGAAGCCAAAAACATCCTTCATGAAATGTCAACTCCTAATATTCAATCTGGCACCAGAGTTGTGTATATCTTTGAAATACATGATACTGAGAATTGGGCTAGGTACCAAAAATATTTCAGATTTAATGTATTGTATAGCAATTATTTTTATTCAAGTAACGTCTTAATTTGTTCAATAAAACATAACTATACTGTACTAGCAGTATTTTTTTTGCCTTTGAAGATCGACAAAGTTGAGAGAGAGTTATTATTATTATTACTGAGTTTTAGGAAAACACTAATAAGTTTATCTTATAGCTATACTTAATCCACTTGTAAGTCAAGGAAAACATCTTATAAGAGAGCTTGATAAGTAAAACAGGCATAATGGTGTAAGTTCAAAGTCCAGGAAATATCATAGAATGTTTTTAACCTCCACCACCATCTAATGAAGGGGAAAAATACACAATGTCATTGACTAAGTCATATAGGAGAGTAACTGAGGTACAAAATGACGGAAAAAAAATCTTGAATATCTGTATCATTGGGGGTGGGGCCCCCCAAAAATATTCAAACTGATATAACTTTTTAACTATTTGATTAAATGCATTTTATTACTTAGAGTCAATTATTCTGTAGGATTTGAGCTTTCAAATGGTTTTAAAAATTTTTCCTAGCTCAATTAGGGACCAAGTTATAAGACTTTTAAAGATTAAGAGGCCAGCCCTCACCACCAAAACAACCCTGTATAGCAATTTTAAGCAAAATCTAAGTGGGTGTGGTTTCAGGCAGTGCCTCATTTGTCCTGGAATGACCCGCTGAAAAATTTCCAAACTATACTGCTTCTAGATTGACTAGACATGATGAATTCTACAGAATTTAGATAAGATCTGAAATGAAAAAATAAATTTATAAAACATGTGAAAAGTGATGAAAACGAAATGTAAAGCTATTCACACAAAAAATGAGATTGACACACAATTACACATGATGACAATGACACAACGCCCTATATAGTATATACCAGGTGCGACGCATCGGAAGTATCGGACACCTAAATTTACTGATACCGATACTACCGATAACCGATACATCGGTGCATCACTAAATATATATACTGTATATATATATAAAATTACTTCATAACATACTGTGAACCAGATTTCTTGATAGCCTTAACTGTATCCATATTCCATACAGACCATACTATGTACATAACGAGGGGTCCCGTGTCTTAAGGTACCTAAGCGCCAAAATTAAAATTCGCCAGAAATCGCTTCCAAAGTTCAGCAATATTCTCGCAATAGTATCTCTTATTAATTGAGCTAGAACGTTCATTTTTGGCTGCATTAGAGTTCTAAGTATGCTAATGAAGATGTTGAGGAGTTTTTGGAATAGATTTTCATTTTATTTTATATTTTTTTTTAATTTTTTGATTTTCTTATTATGCCGAACTTTGGGTGAACTTTTGCCTGGCGATAGAGGTGAAAAAAGTAGTTCGCTTCATATGGTTTTCAACCATACTTCTAGTGTCGTAAGGTCATTATAACCCAAACCACGCGATAGAGGAAGGGTGAAAATAGTGATATCCATCAAAAACACGTTTTCGCCTGTGGTGGCGCTTAGGTACCGTAAGACGCGCGACCCCTCAATTATGTAATCAAATGTGTGACCTCCTGGAGACAAGGATGATACAAAACCGGAAACCAGAAAGAAACTGAAAATGGACCACAAACCTTTTTTAATTTTTAAATCATACAATTAATAAGGTTAATGTTAAATAAAATTACGCACAGTTACATAACACATTTAATTAGGTGTACAAGGATGTTCATGCGTTCGAATTAAACACATATTATGAGTTAGTCAAAGTATGCCTTTAACGACATTTTATACTATCTAGATGCTAATTACAGCGAGACTGAAGCAAACAAACAAGCGAGGAAATGCGATTTCGAACATCGGACTCATCCGTGTTCCCCATCTGCATTTCCTATAGCCTGGTTTCGCGGCGAACTAAAATCACTTTCGCTGATATATGGTTCGAGCGCCAAATTGATGTCAAGGGCGCATTGATGTTGTTCCGAATAAATTACTTGACTTTCTCAGAACAAAACACGCTTTATCATACCCAAGGGGATTATTTTACGACGATATATGGATTACCATTAGCTAAATTTCAATCCGCTGGCAAGCAAACGGAGCAAAGTATATTGTAGAAATTTGAATCCCTCACACACACACACACACACACACACACACACACACACACACTCTTCAAAAATACAGTATAACTTTATATGATTTCGTATTATAACCTTGGTTTTGCTTCCGCCCGAATTGTTCATTCTGAAGGAGGTCAAGCTTGTCACTCCACCTTAGACCTACAGTTTAACGTGGAATCCGATCCACGCCCCACCAGCAGCCCAGCGTCCTACCCACTAGGCTACCCATTTATCTACCAACCAATTTCTTTATTGTGAGGAAGGGTAAACAGCTGGGTTTTGCTGCGCGCCGCCTGCCGTCACCGGGTCTCGATCCCGGGGCCGATGAATTCATCGTCAGCGACGCTAACCACACCACCAGCGCGGCGTATATTATGTTATATTGAATTATGTTATACATTTCAGTTGACATTTAGCTAAAGGGGCATTCCAGGACAAATCACCCAAAAATTAAAAACTGTCACCACTCCGACCCGGATTTTAATGAAAATTGACATATGGGGTTCTTCCGGGTGCTGATTTCACTGGTTCAAATAAAAAAGTTCTATGACCCATAGTTTTTGAGATATGGGCCCCCACTTTACCACTTAACTTTAATGGCCAATAACTCCCAAACATCTTACCGTAGACCTATAAAACTATACATTTTTAGAATCAGCATGAAGAGATCTACTAAATGATACCACATTCAAATGTGTAGAACAATAGTGAAAATTTCCCCCTTTTTTATTTTTATTTTTGAACCCCCCCCTATAGACAGTGAAATCAAAAAAAAAATTGTTCATTTATTAAACTTCCATTAATTGTTAAAAGATACAAACAATAAAAAACGTGGGTATCAAGTGATGATCCTTTACAAAAACATAAGAAAAAGATACACAAGGATATAAGAACCATCAGCCAATCACTTTATGATCGATGTAAATGGAAACTACGAAGGAATACTGTACTATGTAGCAACTGTAGAAAATTATTGACCCAGAGACCAGAGTTGCTATCAACATCACAAAGTGAAGAGTCTGATCACAATTAGAGTTGCACCGATGTATCGGTATCGGTATCGGTATCGGCCACTTTTCACAAAGTATCGGTATCGGCCGATACTGTTCTGAAAACCGATACCGATACTTTGAATTATTGTTTTTTGAAGAAATTATCTTATTTTATATAAAATTAATTTTTTTTATTATTATAGAGTAATATCTTATTTAGTTGTTTAATATATTTTATCAAAATTAGCAATGTTTACATTTAATAACAAAACAAAAATCATAAAATGTAACTATAGGCTCCTATACAAGATTACAAATATTCAATACAGTAATACAGTATCATATAAATATACAATTTCAAATTACAGTAATAGTTTTCAGTAAAAATGAAAGTTATATTATTATAAATGAAAACTATTCTATAATTAAAATGAATAAATTTCTTTATTAATTTATTTAATTAACTCTTAGTTTAATGAATTTAATATTATTTTGAGCTGTCTTGGAATGAAAGCCCTTAAATAATATGCAAACATCTTCTAGCCTACCTTTTAAGGAGTGAAATCCATATGTAAAAGGCATAGCTATACCCTATATAGTTATTAGTTATAGGAATTAATGGTTTTTATTTAATACATTAGGTTCTAATTTCTTCAATATCTATTTCAGAGTAAAATTAAGAACTATTAAATTTCTGTTTCAAACAAATAAATAGGCCTTTATTTATTAATTTATAAGATTAATAATTCTCATTCAATATAATTATTAAGATTATATTGTTTAGAGACAGATGGGCTCCCTATTCTTGATTCTAATAAATTACAGCTTTAAAAGGAACATTAAGAAGTCAAAGTATTGCAATGGAACACTAAATGACGCTATAGAAACTAGTTATTAGGAATTGAATAGGCTTAATAATTAATAAAAGGAGTACAAATTTTCAATAAGAATATATATATTTTTTTTACAATGCAATTATTTGGCAGTACTATTGTAGAAACTTTTTTTAATTTTCATGTTTTATTAATAAGATTTTCATTTTGTGCAAGTAACCACAAATTGTTATTTTTTCAATATACGGTACTGAATAATAAGGATTTATCAATGTATTATAGATACTATATTGAATTTTGTATTTTTTACACTACACTTGTTCCAGTGGCCCAGTACAGTAGAAAGTTTTTTTGTTTTTTTTAATAATATTTTATAGGACTTTATTAATGTACTACATTTATTTGAATTTTGTAATTTTTATTAATAAAAACTTTGAAAATACAAACTATTACTTTAATTACACACTACTTTATTTATTGAAATGAAAAAAAACTTTATAATGCTTAACAAACCTCATTAAACTACCGGTATAATTATTGTATTTGAAGAGCTATATATTAAAAATTTATACATTTTATTGTAGACAATTTTATAAGTTGTTTGTTTGCAATGTTTCTTACTTTTTTAGTACATTCAATTTTAAACATAATTAAATTACAGGCTCTAGCTATATATTATAAATATATTATATTATTATGAAATTAAATGGAACTAAAGTTGGGATTGGGAAAGGCATTTTAAGTTAATTGAGATATTATATCATTTACTTGAACTTTTATTAATAATCAATTTTAAAACTTAATTAATTAAAAAGTATCGGTATCGGCACTTTTTTGTAGTATCGGTATCGGCCAAAATATTGGTATCGGTGCAACTCTAATCACAATCAGTCTTCTGAGAATGTTATTTCAGAAAGCGATGAATATGATCCAAGTATATCAAGTAATGCCAAAGAAGGGGTTTCTCAAGTTCTAGAAAGTCTTGCTGTGACTCCAGTGAAGAAGCGTAAGTATTTAAGGATAGGTACTTTTTATATTTATAATTTTTTATTTATATTATTTATTTATAATGCATTTACTTTCAAGACAGTTTTTCAGCAGTTGCTGAAAAACTTAATGAAATTAATATGTTGACATATTAATTATTATTGTCCATATATAATATATCAAATGGAGTCAAATATTTATTAATTCAAAAATTTCAGATGGTTTGGGTTCCTCAAGAAAAGAAGCAAAAGCTATTCAAACAATAGAAAAAGCACGTCGTTCTTTAAAACGAAAGCTAGAAACAAGTTTAGAAATTGAGATCCCAAGCCCATCAAAAGCTACAAAGTTGGATCATGAAACTCAAAGGTATGAATTTTAAAATGATACGCTATTATTAAGTAGGAATATACCTAAACTAAAACTGAAGCATAAAACCAAAATGAAGGTATTCACCTTTGATAGAAACTACAAGCACAACTCCCTAAAGATTGGAGATCAATGGGCCCATTAAATCATTTGGAATTCATTTGGTTACAAAATAATTTTTGGTTTAATTTGACTATCTCAAAGAATGCTTATTTTGTTACACTTGAAATCAATATTATAATCCAAAAAATTTAATACGCACATGTAATGTTTTGTTTATAGCTATTATACATTCATGAATTTGTTTCAGGTCAATGAGTCATCTCATGAATAGCGTATCATTTCCATTCTACTGACAGTTATGAGAGGAAACTCAAAATATTGACATTATCTCCATTTACCATATCAAAAACTGTAAATCTATTTCAGACAACTGAATATTTAGTTAAGAAAAGCAGAAATATAAAACAAAGACTTGGAATTATTCCTGAAATTGAACCAATGTCAAGAGGAAAATAATAACTAAAAGTACTAAAGATTCTGTTCAGAAGTTTTTCGAATCAGATGAAATTAGTCGTTTGTGCCCAGGTACAAAAGACTGCCTGAGTATCAGAATTAAAGTGGGTATAAAGAATCTGTGCAGAAAAGACTGGTGCTAATGAATCTGAAAGAAGCTTTTAGTCTCTATAAAAATAATCCAGATAGTCCCCAAATTGGCTTCTCTAGTTTTGCCAGCCTTCGCCCCAGACATTGTGTTTTAGCTGGAGCTGCTGGTACCCATTGTGTGTGTGTGTATGTACATACCACCAGAATGCCAAAATACAATTCTCAGCTTTGGGTGTCAAAGGGTTGGAATACACAACTCTTATGGAGAAAGCAGTGTGTGATGTCAACAACAGGAATTGCATGATGCAAATATGTAATCTCTGTCCAAAAGAACGAGGTATTAAGAATTTTTTGCTCACTTTTCAAAGTGTTAACGATCCTGAATGTGAGGAAATAAAATATAAACAATGGGTTACTACAGATCGATGCAATATGGTTGAAAAAATAGAATCTGTAGATGATTTTATAAATTCATTAAACACAAAAATTGTCAAATTGGCACGTCATCACTTTATAGCAAAGAATCAGAGTGCATTTCTAAAAAACTTGAAGAATAATTTAAATAGCCATACAGCTGTAGTTCTTGGTGACTTTTCAGAAAACTACTCATTTGTAGTACAGGATGCAGCCCAAGGTTTTCATTGGGAAAATACCCAATACACAGTGCATCCCTTTGTGTTATATTATAAGGAACCAGAAAGTAAAAACAAAACATTCAAGTTGTTTTTTTTTATCTCCAAATACAAAACATAATACTACAATGGTTTACACTTTTTTAAATACTCTTATACCTATTATTAGAAAATCCCACCTTCATATCAAAAAATTACATTATTTTACTGACGGATGTGTAGGACAATATAAAAATCGTTTCAACTTTGTTAACATTTGTAAACATGAAGATGATTTTGGGCTAGAATGTGAGTGGCATTTCTTTGCCACAAGCCATGGTAAGAGCGCTTGTGATGGGATTGGGGATACAATGAAAAGATCTGTAGCCAGAGCGAGTATGCAGAGAACATCCGCAAGTCAAATATTAACACCAGAAGACATGTTTGAATTTTGTTCAAACAATATAAGTGACAGCATAAATTTTTTTTTAATAATTCTGAAGAAATTGAAGCTATGGAAAAACTTTTAAGTGACAGATATGAAAAAAGTATGCGGCTAACAGGAACACAAAAATTCCACAGATTTGTAGCTATTAATGCAAATAACAAAAACATTTGAATTATCTTCTGATGAAGTTGGTGAGGTGAGGATTATAAGCAAAGCTTTTCTGGGTGAAGATAATGTTGAAGTTAATCCAAAAATAGGAGAGTACATAGTTTGTACTTAACAATGATCAGAAATGGTTGGGATTTGTACATTCCTATAATGAGGAATTTGATGACTTTGAGGTTAGCTTTTTGCACCCATAAGGATATAGTGTTTACTATTACTTTCCACAAATTAGAGATACATGCCACACATCAAGAGATAAAATTTTAGGTTTATTAAGCACACCAACTTTAAAGCAGGAACAATACGTATTCAATATGTTTTCCCAGAAAATGAGTTGAAAAAACTCGTGTAATTATGAATCAACTTGATGTAATATGTGTGTTCAATTCGTATTTTTGCTGTTTATTTTCATCCATGTGAATATATCATTTATAGTTCTCTATTTTAGTCTGCAGGCGTAAAAATGTCAAAATTTCACAATGTACATATTTTTTCAATAATTTTTAAAATATCTTACAACTTGATACCCACGTTTTTTATTATTTTTATCTTTAAACAATTAATGGAAGTTTAATAAATGAAGTTTTTTTTTTTGGATTTCACTGCCTACGGGGGGGTGGGGGTCAAAAATAAAAAAAAAAGGGGGGAAAATTTTCATTATTGTTCTACACATTTGAATGTGGTATCATTTAATAGATCTCTTCATGCTGATTCTAAAAATGTATAGTTTTATAGGTCTACGGCAAGATATTTGGGAGTTATTGCCCATTAAAGTTAGGTGGAAAAGTGGGGCCCCACAAGATTTTAGGGGCTCATATCTCAAAAACTATGGGTCATTATTTTGACCAGTGAAATCAGCACCCGGAAGAACCCCATGTGTCAATTTTCATCAAAATCCGAGTCAGAGTGGTGACATGCATTGGGTGATCTCTCCTGGAATGCCCCTAAAATAAAAAATAATTAAAAAAAATAAATAAAATAAATAAATAAATAAATAAATAAATAAATATATATATATATATATATATATATGTGTGTATATACATCTAACTGCAAACACGCAGTATAATTAACGTAAAGAACGACGCTTGTATAGGAGATTCCGCGCAAGATGAGAGAGAGAACGAAACAAATGAAAAAATGAGGTAACCACCCTGGAATCGAACCCGGGATCTTCCGATTGCCGGTCAGATATGATAACACTACACCATGGGCCTCACTCTTCCAAATGTCGTAATTCTTCTACATACTCGCAGAAACCAATGCCCCAAGGGGGCACCTCCCGCATGCCGTAACATTACATACATTTAACTGCAAACACGCAGTATAATTAACGTAAAGAACGACGCTTGTATAGGAGATATTCCGCGCAAGATGAGACCCGGGTTCGATTCCCGGGTGGTTACCTCACTTTTTCATTTGTTTCTTTCTCTCTCTCTCATCTTGCGCGGAATATCTCCTATACAAGCGTCGTTCTTTACGTTATATATAATATAATATATATATATATATATATATATATATATATATTTATTTATATATATTTTTTTTTTGGTTTCAAAGTATGACCGCTCATGGCCACCAAAAGAAAGGTGGATAGCAGAGCGAACACAGGACGAAGACTATAGAACAGCTAACGGAAATGAACAATAGACGGGGAGGAGAAGGAGGAGGAGGGGGGGGGAATCATAGCGGAGTCACAGCCGGTAAAGAAGTCGGGAGCGAAAGAGGAAGGAGAACAACCCGGTTATCGAGAAGTAGGGACCTTAAGATAGAATAGCGCCAAGCCTATCACAAGGCCCGACGCTCTCCAAAAAGGGAAAATACTCTGCGCGCAGCGCAGAGTAAAGCGGACACTCCACCAGGAGGTGGGCAACTGTAAGTAAAACGTTACAATTGGAACATCGGGGCACCCGATCCCCGGCCATCAAATAGCCATGGGTCAGGTGGGTGTGGCCAATACGGAGGCGGGCCAGAGCCACCTCCTTATGGCGCGACCGATGGAAGGAAGAGGCCCAACATCCCAATTTGGGTTTAATCTTGCAAAGTTTGTTATCTGTAGCGCCATCCCAGCGACTCTGCCACTGGGAGCGCAAAAATCTACGGAAGCCAGGGATATAATCGGAAAAGGGGAGGGACACGGGTGAAACCTGTAGTCGGCACGACGCGGAACGGGCAGCTCGATCGGCAGCCTCATTTCCAGCCACGTTAACATTTGCAGGGACCCAGCAAAATACCACCTTCTTGCCACCAAAAGCGACAAGGATATGGCACAGTAGCTGGATTCGTCGGACCAGTGGATGGACAGGGTCAAAACACTCCAGGCCATCCAGGGCACTGCGGGAATCCGAATAGATGACAAACGACCCATCCGGATGCTCCCGCACCACCTCCAGAGCGCTCAGAATGGCATAGAGCTCCGCCGTGAAAACGGAAGCCTCATCAGTGAGACGGGTACATCGGGGAGCAAGGGCAGACGACTGGGGAACAGCCGCGGCCCCAACGCCCCCGGACGACCTCGAGCCATCTGTGAAGACCGCAACACACGCAGAGTGACACGCTGCATGCTGAAGGAACAGAGACCGAAGCAAGGCAGAGTCAGAATCGGCCCTGCGAACGGGGCGCAACGCCCTACAGCACGCAACAGGGGTGCTCTCCCAAGGTGCAACACCCCTGAAAGAGACCGGTATAACGGATGGAGGAGGAGTGCCCATACCATCGAGGAGGGAGGTCATCGGTCGTGAAATACCAACCCCCATCCCGGCAGAACGCCCTCTCAACCACCTGGAACAGAGGAGAGTTGGGAAGACGGAGAATCCGGAGATAGTGCTTGGCAATGAGGAACGACCTCCGATCCTCCAAGGGAGGATGTCGCACTAACCTGCAGACTATCAACCGGAGAGGAGCGGAAGGCGCCAGATGACATACGCAGTCCTCTAGAGAGGACCGGATTCAGTATCCGAAGGGCCGTACGGGAGGCAGAGCCATACACCACACTCCCATAATCTAATTTTGACTGTACCAGAGACACGTACAAACGGAGGAGTGTCCGCCTATCCGCGCCCCATGTAGTATGCGACAGATGTCCAGCAAATCCAGGGTACGTCTTGTAGACTCGCGCAGCCGGCGAAGGTGGGGAACCCAGCTCAAACGGCTGTCGAAAACCATACCCAGGAAACGCACTGACTGAACGAGGGCCAGAGGCTGACCCCCGAGTGTAAGATTAAAGGTCGGGACAGCGCCGGATCCCCGTCTCCTCGACGGAAGGAAGGCCACACACGAAGTCTTCGGGGAAGACAGCGTAAGGCCCACCGACGACGCCCAGCGTTCAACCCGATTGACCCCCGAGTTGGACTTGCCTCTCCACGAGGGGGGGGGACTCGTCCCCGCGGCAAAGACAGCCAGATTGTCGGCGTAGATGGAACATCGCACGAGGGCGGAAGGGCTCCGGTAGCGCAGACATGACCAGATTGAAGCAGGAGACGCTCAAGACACACCCTGGGGCACCCCTCCTCCTGAACATACAGGTCAGATAGGGCCGCCCCATTACGGACGCGGAAAGTGCGACGGCAGAGGAAGTTACGAAAAAATATGGGCAAAAAGCCCACAAAACCAAGAGACTTCAAACGGTCCATGACATCTCCCCGACGGGTCGTGTCATAGGCCTTTTGGACGTCGAAAAAGACGACCAGAACAAGATTCCGGCGGGAAAAGGCCTCCCGTACATCATGACCAAGGAGGAAGAAGGGGGTCCAGAGTACCCCAAAATCGACGAAAGCCATACTGGGTCGGGGGTATAACCCAAGCGACTCCAGTGTAAAGGAAAGTCGGACGGCCACCATCTTTTCAAGCAGCTTGCATAAGCAGCTCGTCAAGGCAATAGGCCGATAGCTCGCCACCTCCGCCGGATCCTTCCCCTGCTTAGGTATCGGACCACAATCGCCTCCCTCCAACGGGAAGGGAACGACCCTCAACCCACACCCGGTTGAAAAGATCCAGCAAGAAGTGTAGGGCCATCGGGTGCAGATTCCAAATAAAGTCATACGGAATGTCATCAGGGCCAGGGGCGGAAGAACGACGGGTTGCCAAGGCAGCCCGAAGTTCCCGCATCGTAAAGAGACGGTTATAGGGCTCGTTCCCAGGCGGCGGGAACGTAACATCCGACAAAGGACGATCCGCAGCTGAAGGCGAACGGGGAAACCGCAGCAAAAGCACCAGCCAGCCGATCGGCTACAGCAGCAGGATCCGAAAGGAAGCCGTCCCCGTTCCGAAGGACAGGGCGACTAGCATGGACCGGCTTCCTCTCGATACTACGTACCTTCCGCCACACAGCAGCAGAAGGGATAGACGAGGAAATGCCGGACACAAAAGCACGCCGAGGCCCGACGGGCCAACTTGAGAGTCCGGCGGGCGAAAGCCTTCGCCCGCCGCATCTCAATCAAGTGGTCCGCGCGCCGGGTGCGGTGGAAGTAGCGCGTCGCCCTCTTCCTCTCGCACACCGCCTGGTGACATGCTGGAGTCCACCACGGGACGCAACGCGTCCGCGGGTTACCGGAAGATCGAGGAATACAGTCCTCCGCGACGTCCATCACCACCCGCTCGAAGAACTCCAAGCTCTCAATATATATAATATTATATATATATATATTATATATATATATGAGTGTCCCATAAGTCCGGCATCATAGGAAAAATAATAAAAAAAAGGTAAAACAAAAGCTTTTATTTACAGAACGTGCTCAATATGTCCACCATTGTTTTCAATACACAAATTCAGACGTGATACCCAGTCAGCAAGCACACGGTGAATAATGTCAGAAGTAATGGTGTTACATGCCCCAATAATGCGCTGCCGCAAATGTTCAACACTCCTAATTTTCTCTGCGTATACCAGCGCTTTCAAGTGGCCCCAGAGATAAAAATCTAGTGGCGTGAGATCCGGGCTTCTAGCTGGCCATTCCACAGGCCCTCGACGTCCTATCCAATGACCAGGGAATTGTTGGTACAGGTATTCCCTTACTTGGGTGCTGTAATATGCAGGAGCGCCGTCTTGCTGGAACCATGTTGGAATTTCCTTCTTCGTTCAAGACACTGGGAAATGCTTCTTCCTTGAGCATACGTAGGTAGGTGCCTCCAGTGACATGTTCATCGAAAAAGAGGGGGGCCTATGATGCGATCCTTCCAAATGCCACACCATACCATCACCCGAGATGCACCTTGTTCCTTTGAAGAGGTATACCAGGGAGGGTTGTTTTGAGACCAGTAGCGGGTGTTCTGTCGATTTACCTCACCATTTCCATAAAAAACAGCCTCGTCACTGAACAGAATGGTGGACGGTAAACTGGCATCCCGAGCATAAATTATGGTTTGTAGAAAATAAAAAATATGAATTTCTCCTATGATGCCGGACTTATGGGACACCCTGTGTGTGTGTGTGTGTGTGTGTGTGTATATATATATATATATATACACACACTAAAATTGGTGTAACAAAATAATCTTTTATCTTTTTAGAAAATATTTTCAGTATCTTTATAAAAATTTAACGAAACAATTAACATGTTCTATATTTAAATTAAATAAGCATTTACATATAAATTTAAATATATATATATAATATATTATATATATATATATAATATATATATTATATATATACCCACAGTATATTGAGAGTGCCATATAAAGTTGAGTGTTTGGAAGCAATAACGATAAGGAGAGGTCATAAACAGTTTCAATAGTTTCTCTTTCTTCTTCATAAGCTTTCCAGGACGAAACGACTTGAATATGGAAACGAAGTGACTCTCTCCAAATAAAGGTCCTTCCAAATCATTCGAAAAGCAAGTCTAAGCGAATTCTCCAACCGTACAAACTGGAATCAAGGAACCATTTAAAAAAAAAAAAAGAAAAGTGGAAGTTAAAATAAATACAAACTACGGCTTTTTTTTTTTTTTTTTTTTAAATAAACGCTTTTATATTGCAGTAAACACGGCAACTGCATTGTTATATGTTGTTGTTGTTGTTGTTTAGAGTTCCTTTTGCCCTTTATAAATAAAAATTATTTTAAATATTTTACTTTGAAATGTTTTAGAAATATTTTAGAAATAAAAGTTTACCTTAAATCTGTTTGAGACTTAAAATTAAAAAGAATATATATATAATATATATATATATAGTTATAATATATATTTTAACTACAAACACGCAGTATAATTAACGTAAAGAACGACGCTTGTATAGAATATTCCGCGCAAGACGAGGAGGGAGAACGAAACAAATGAAAAAATGAGGTAACCACCCGGGAATCGAACCCGGGATCTTCCGATTGCCGGTCAGATATGATAACCATTACACCATGTGAGGCCCATGGTGTAATGGTTATCATATCTGACCGGCAATCGGAAGATCCCGGGTTCGATTCCCAGGTGGTTACCTCATTTTTTCATTTGTTTCGTTCTCCCTCCTCGTCTTGCGCGGAATATTCTATACAAGCGTCGTTCTTTACGTTGTTGATATATATATATATATATATATTAATATATATATATTAGAATTAAGATTAAAAAAGATTATTTGACACTTCGCTTATTCAGTAGCGATTTTCAAATTTACTTTTTGAGTTTATTTAACGTTCAGAATACATAACCTAACCGGGTGCAATTAAACCCCGAATTATAGCTCTAAACAATCTTCCTTCGGTATTCTTGCGCGGACGGAGCTCGTATAAAATATAGTAAAGCCCTTCTGCTTGGAATCTATTCCAACAATCTCCTGTCTTACAACCGAACAGCCAAACAGGCGTCGACGGAGTTTCACATCAGAAAACATTTTGCAAATTTTATCAGCGAAGAAACAGAGAAATAATCAAAATTAAGTGCATATTTGCACTTACACTCACTTATTATATACAAGCACAATATTCGTGTATTAAATTTGAGATTTGCGTGAGAGAGAGAGAGAGAGAGAGAGAGAGAGAGAGAGAGAGAGAGAGAGAGAGAGAGAGAGAGAGGATTACTAGGACAAGAAGTACCTCGAAAGGCCTTGCGGCCCATACTGAGGAGGTACCAATGGCAAAGGGGTGCCAGGGGAAAATTCTGTCACCCTCAAATAGTGTGCAACATTCGGTCTAACCTTTTCTTGAACTCATCCACAGAGGAACTGTTCACAACTTCTGAAGGTAACCTGTTCCACGTGTCACAGATCTTATACGTAAAGTAATTCCCACACACACTAGTCCTAAACCGTTTCAAATCCAACTTCCAACCATTGTTGCGAGTTGGGTTATCATTTAAACTAAACATGCTTCTAAAATCGACATCGTTGAACCCGCTAAGAACTTGAGAACCTCGATGAGTTGACCGCGCAGCCTCCGAGTTTCCAGCGAAAACAAGTTGAGGGCGCGTAACCATCGATTGTAGTCCATACGCCTAACGGAAGGGATTAATTTTGTGGCTCTCGCCTGCACTCGCTCCAGCCTATCAATATCTTTCCTCAGGGTGGGCGACCAGAACTGCACAGCATACTCCAGGTGCGGCCGAACCAGGGAATTGTACAGAGAGAGCACAATCTCCTTGTTCCGAAATCGAAATTGCCTCCTCATATAACCCAACAGCTTCTGGGATTTATTTCCACCTCTACGCACTGTTTGGTAAACTTAAGGTAGCTGCTAATTAGCACACCAAGTCCTTTTCCAAATCAGTCGCCTCGATATTACTCCCCAACATCGAGTAGTCCGACTTGGGATTGGCGTAGCCAATGTGCATCACTTTGCATTTACCCAAGTTAAACTGTATTTGCCATTTTTCGGACCATTCTCCTATCCTACCTAGGTCCGCACGCAGTTCCTCGATCGCTTCGAGCGTCCCAACATTGGCCCCAAGCTTGGTGTCATCAGTGAATTTGGCGATCCGACTGACGATGCCACCGTCGATATCATTTATGTAAATGATAAACAACAGTGGCCCCAAAACGGAACCCTGAGGAACCCCACTAGTGACCGAGGCCCAACCCGAACTAACCCCTTTAATTACAACCCTCTGCCGCCTATTCTTTAGCCAGTTTTCAATCCACCTACCTACTTCCCCACCGATACCCAGCGCGCGCACTTTCGCCATTAGCCGGCGGTGAGGTACCTTATCAAAGGCTTTCTGAAAGTCAAGATAAAGTATATCAATCGCCCTACTCTTATCATACTCACTCAACATGACGTGGAAAAACTCGAGCAATTTGGTGAGACACGACCTATGCCGTCTAAACCCATGTTTGGGGAAGGAGAGAGAGAGAGAGAGAGAGAGAGAGAGAGAGAGAGAGAGAGAGAGAGAGAGAGAGAGAGAGACACGAAGAAATCACAACAGCTTTGCAGCCCACTCTAGGTGGCATGCGTGGGTTTCATTCAAACACAAGTTACATCTTACAGAAAAACAAGAAGGCTCACCTCTCCCCCACCCACGGTGGGAAGGTTTGGAAACAAGAAGAAAACACATCATTTTGCAGGGGAAAATGCCGAGAAATTTTAGAGGACAATTGGGGACTGGAAATACACACACGAACCTCATTCACACATTGGAAAGTCGATCTACTCGAGGAGATTGTCTAATACTAGATCAAGACTGTTTTTGAGCGCACTGACGGAAGAGCTGGAAACAATTTCAGGAGGAAGCCTATTCCAATGACTGACAATCTTGTACGTGAAGAAGTTACTCCAATTATTTTGTACTGAACCGTTTGGTTTCAAGTTTGCAACCGTTACTTCGAGTCGGGTTCGTGTTTAGTGTAAAAAGTTTAGAGTAGTCGACGTTGTTGATCCTATTCAGAAGTTTAAAAACATGGATGAGTTCGCCCCGGAGCCGACACTTTTCTGAGGAATACAAATTAAGAGCTTACGATCGTATGATTTACGACGAACGGCCGGAATTAGTTTTGTCGGTCTGGCCTAACATTCTCAAGCCTTTGCGTCTTTTCTCAAGGATGAGGACAAGAATTGCTCAGCGTATTCGAGGTGGGGCCTAACCAACGTGTTACAGAGAGGGAAAATAACTGCTTTGCTTCGGTGCGCAAACTGCCTCTTAATGTAATCTAATATTTTATTACATTTCTTTTCAACTTCGACGCAGTGTTTGGAAAACTTCAGATCACTGCTTTCTAAGTCCTTTTCTAAGTAGGTCGTTGCAAGTTCCTGCCATTCCTGCCCGTACTGTTTCGGGATCCAATGTGCATTACTTTGCATTTTTCCACGTTGAAAGGCATTTGCCAAGTGGTCGACCAATCCGCGAGCCGATCTAGATCGTTTTGAATTTTCAGGACACCTTCCGCGATGCCCACACAGAAGCCAAACTTGGTGTCTTCAGCGAATTTCGATATGGTACTTAATATACCAATGTCTATACGGTTATGTTATATAAATAATGAATAAAAGCGGTCACAGTACCTACTCCTGTAAGGCACGACTTGTTACTGATGCCCACCTTAAGGCCTCACCGTTTATTACCACCCGCTGTTGTCTATCGCTTAGCCAGTGTTCAATCCATTCGGCCACGGCACCAGTTATACCAAGGGCCCTCACCTTTGTCAAAAGCGTTTTCGAAATCCAAATACCTACGTCTACTGCCCTGGAATGATGGTATTCAGAGAGAGTTACAAGGAGTTACAAAGACAAGAGGAAGTCTCAAAGTCCACTCGGGGAGCTTCCTATTATTGAACTAGGGCATATTTTAATTATTCTAGCAGTAGTAGAAAAGCATAAGGCTCTATCCCAACCCTCCGCTCCCTCCCCACCAGAGGTGGGTACGGAAAAAGGTTGAAGAAAATACCTTGACTATGGAAATTTTATAGGGAAGAGAATATATAAACTAGCTCGATAATAGTGTTATGCACACATAGAAATCGTACACTAGAGAGCATGATTGTATAAAGTAACAATATATTTGTGCTAATCGTATATCAACTACATGGTATAGTCACAAAAACCTCGAACATATGCTTTGATTTTATACAAAATATTTACAGCTCTATTTACATAGGTATCGGGCTAGTCCCAAAAGATTAAGCAAACTCTCCATGTTTACACCCATGTACGCGCAAAGCCATCACACCGGAAAGGTGATGAAATGTTTCTAAAGGAAAGGGGTTGAAACGGGAATTGAGAAAGGAAATCAGATTTTCCACTTCATGCCATTACCCTTCACATGCACCCAGCCCACCAAGAAAAAAAAGTCAATAGGGACGACAGAAATGCAACTTCAACTCACCTAATCCATGCCATGTATTTTTTTTAGTTTGTTTGTTTATTAAGAAATCATATATCTTTACAAATAACTAACTAGTCTATTAACAAGCCAGAGTGTGTGAACGAGGTTTCTTTAATTGTATATCTGTCAAGTTTGTGTATTCTCAACTTGGGTCTCCCGCCGTGAAAGGCGTTTTCGCGGCAAGTGATATATTGAGCCGTTCATACTTTGCGGTGTTGTGCTACCGATAGAGAGAGAGAGAGAGAGAGAGAGAGAGAAGAGAGAGAGAATTTCCTTGAATCGTAACATTTCGTTCTTAATCTGCTATTTAAATTCCATTCTCTTATTTAAAAGCAGCTTCTTTGCGTGATGTTTCTCACGAACATCATAATTGGCCGCTCATGTTATGACGTCACTTCAATGATGAAATTTGATTGGTCGATATAATTTGTTACCAGATATTTATTGATTTCAAACGACCGTCTCAATAATTTCACTTTTTAAATGTCTCGTAGAAAGTATTTCACCTAATTTAATTTTTTACATGGAATATCGAAAAAAAAAACACACAAACACATACTTTTTATTAATCAGTAATTATAAAAAGTGTACATTATTTTTGCACCATTATATATATATATATATATATTTATTATATAATATTATATATATATATATATATATATATATATTATATATATAATCATTCGTCGATACAGCGCGTATTCGATGCTCGAAGTCCATTGGAGCGTTAATAAGATGCTCTTGCGGAATGGATCCAATAACCTCTGATTATTTATTTGACTGAGTTTGCCACGATACATAAGTGGTTTGAACATACTGCTGAAGATAAAAATTAAAAGGGATTAAGTCGGATGGTTGACGTGGCCATGCTATCAGTCTAACAAGGCCTATCATCCACCACAGAAAAAAAATTGCGTCTAAAAAGTTGCGCAATAGCATAGTGGGGAGGCGCCAATTAGGTCGAAAGATCACCCTCTTTATATCAGCTACGATTACCTTTAGTTGGGGAAGAAAATTTGCCTGTAGCATGTAAAAACCGTTCGCTCTCTTCACGATTGTCAAAGAAAAATGGACCGATTATGCAGTCACGTGACGTAGCACACCAAACATTAACTTTTGGTGAATCCAGTTCGTGTTGATGTGTTTGAACGCTGAATAGGCCGTGGTGAACCGAGAGCGTGGACACATTGATCACCCAACCAAATCCCGTTTGGATTTTTATCCATAGGGGTGTGTTAAAACACTCTGTAGGCTATCGTGACAAACCCAGGGATCTTGAAGAACTCCGTGAAAGAAGTCAGAGAGGTTATTGGATCCATCCAACAAGAGCATAAATGGCTAATGCTCAATGGCGTTAGAGCGTCGAGTATGCACTGCAGTGACGAATGATGGTTATCATTTGCAAGTATTCTAAACTTGAACAGTTTGAAAAGGTCAACAACCGTATGTATTGTATATTAATAATGATTAATAAAAAATACGACTATATATATATATATATGGGAGGAAATCATATAGTTGTAATACAGTTTATCAGTTGTTTAAACCTTCACTAAATTAGCAATATAATCGTGACATATTTGTACAAATTTAGTACAAAGGGTATTACTGGAAATCTTATGAAGTGTGAATCTTTGAGAGTTCTTTAATATTTTCTCATGTCGCAGAGTAGAAAGTTTTATCGATCATTGATTTTGTGTCACGAAATATTACCTTTTGCTATTCCTAATACTAACTGCAGCTATATGACGAACACATACGAGGACATCTCAACAGGCGACAAAGAAAAGTTACACAATGATATTAATAGTGATGTACCGATTCCAAAATTTAGCCGATGCCGATTCTTTGCCTATATTTTAAAAAATCAATTCCCTTCATAAATTTTAATAATCTAATGTGAAAACTTTCAATTTTCATATTTTCAAATTTCAAATTTGTTCAAATACTTTTCTTTAGCGCGCTCCACAATATACAGTGTCAGAATTTATTACACATATACTGTAGCTAAAGTGATGTTAAATAGTTTTATTACTCAATAAAATAACTTTAGTTTCATAAATTGAAACAAATATTTAAATTAATTGATTTTCCTTATGTTGAACGTATTTTCTTTCTTCAACAATGTAAACAATAAAATTTTTCATTAAAATTTAGCCCCTCCGGTAAAAATTTGATACACAATTTGGGTTCATAAAATTATTAAAATACTTAAAATAAAGTCAACATAATAAGATGGTTTAATATGAAAATTATAAAGTACAACTTATACAGAATTATTATTATTAATAGGAGATTATAATAGTTTATAATGTTTAGAGATTAACTAGCGAGAGAATATGTAAATTTGTGCGTAACTTAACTTATTAAGCTTTGAATTTTTCGTGAATGTAAAGTATTTTTATATAATTACACTTTGAAATGAGTATGAATTATCATAAATAGAGTTTTTTGTATGTTCAGTTTTCTATAAATATAGATTTTCCGGAGCTATTGAAGAATAGGGACCCCAGCCTTCTTTAGTTAGTTTATAAGGCTAACTAACGAAAATATCATGACCTAACCTAACCAATCGTTAGGTTAACTGCACGCCCTTGACGATTGGTTAGGTTAGGTCGTGATATTTTCGTTAGTTAGACTTATAAAGCTGACTAAAAAAGGCTGGGGTCCCTATTCTTCAATAGCTCCGATTTTCCTCTGTAATAAAAATTTTAAAATGTTAAAGAATCGGCTAAATTTGGCCGATGCCGATGCCACAAAAGTGGCCGATTCTGCCGATGCAGGTTAATAGGTACACCACTAAATATTAACATAGTACGCGAAGAGAATAATTCAAAGATTCAGAGACAATCCTCTTTGATATGACAGCAAGCATGGACAGACTTACATACAAGGCCCTGGAGAGGAATCACGGGCCTCGAGTGCTAATTTTCTTGGACTCAGGGACCCCCCTTCACCCGCGATCACCTCTTTCTCTATCTTCCAGCCCGGGACCAGGTGCTTTTGCACCTCATGCACCCCGTTTCTCCCGGGTCCTGCTTATATACGTCGGATCGAGAAGACGATAACACAAACCCACTAAAAACTAACAACCTAAACTATGCTAACCTAATCTACCCTAATCTAACCCACAATATACTTGTCGACAGAATGTTAAGTCAATCAGTTGTCCTAATCCTAGCAAGAACGAGTTACATACTTTTGCAACAAGCAAAAACAAACATTATACCAAAATTTCAAGTAAAGATTAAGGAGTAAGGATAGCGGTCAATGCTGGGGAAATCAGAGTTTGTGGATTTTGATTCGGATTCGAGAATTTTTGTGTGGATTCTGGTTTGAGCTAATCGAATTCCGTCTATGAAAACTACAAGAGGAAAGAAGGTTCACACCTCGAAGTGGCCAAATATTCCCAAAATAAAATCGAGATGAGGCACGACATCAAAATTTTAGCAGTTGGTATCTCTGAATCACGTGTGTAGCCAAAACTGAGTTACAACATAGTTAATATAGTATATTGTACTCCATATCTCTGTTGTGAAACTGCCTACGCACAAATATAACGGTTTTTGTACCAGCGGATAGGTTTTGTCAATGAAAAAGCATATGTAATTTAATGTAATGATTATAATTAAATATGTAATGTACATCTACGTTATACACTCTTCCGTAATAAAATTTTAATTATAATTTATATATTTCTTAATTTGTACGTCATATAACCGGTAATAGTTTAAGCTGGGAAGATTGAAACTGCACTCTCAGATATCACTAGGCCTAGTCTGAATTTTTTTTTTGTATAGTAAAGTTATAAATGCGTGTATTTGAAACAGTACAAATTCGACCCAATCGTCCATAAGAGGTTAAATTCTAATCGCGTAGAGATTTCGTTGTACTTGGCGTACTGTGAAGTACCCAGATTGTGGTCACAGTGAATTGTAAAGTCGTATAAGAAAACTTCGTGTTGTAATTTGCACTGTTTTGAGCAGTTAGTTTCCAACTTTATAAAATGGACTTTTTTTTTTTTTTGGTGTGTTAAATATAAACAAATAAAAAAGATCCATCTCTCTTTCAATTTTAAATTACTCGAACTCTGCCACACACAGAATTACTAGGCTAACCATATTTCCTTGAGACAAAAACGGGACATTGGGATGGCAAAAAAGGGACGGGGGTTATGTAATATTCTGTATTCATGAAAAAGTAAGTACATAAACATATTGAGCTTACAATTATTCTTCAGTGACAGAACCCATACAGAACCCATAAAAAAAACGGTACGTATGGTCAGCCTAAGAATTACAGATAAAATAAATGAGAGTTTCGAATGAAGCTTGCTAGTGATAGCTTGCAATTTGTAACTGTTTAGCAAGTTTCATATTTGTGGTACGAAGCCAATATAAGGTTTCTAGTCTACGCTACTTTTGTTTACAGTATTATTGAAAACGGTGAAAGAACGCAACACTGAACTTCTGCCGTCGACTCGGAATCGGATTCAAAACGTTTTAGATCACTCGATTAAGATTGAGATTTTTTCAATTCAGTGTATTCGGATTCGAGTTCATCGGAATGTGCTCAGCACTGATGACAATAGGAACAAAAACTAAAAATTATCACTGAAAAACGTAATGGAGCGATATGGAGACGGCCTCCAAAAAAAAAAAAAAAAAAAAAAAACGAAAAAAAATGTTGAAACGTTGAAAAAATTTGTGATGGGGTAATCTAGTAACAAGTCGAGGCTTCCGACGAAAGCATACTAACAACGTACGTAGCATATTGGCCCTAAAACTGCTTAAACCAGCGTCTCAATGGATAACACCGTTTCCCTATACGCGAAGTGAGGACCCTGAGGTCGGGGGTTTCAACCCGATGCTGGTAACAATAATAAAAGAATTGGAGCAATGACACCCATTAGTTGGCTGAGCGCTGTGCCATTTTCTGCCTCCCCCACCCTTCACTGATCATTATTATTATTATTAAGGGCTTAATGTCCTATCGAATGAGATGTATTATTGGCAAATATTCAGTTAATAATATTCAAAAATCCCGACTTCACAATCGTATGGACCTTCTGTGGTAGGTCAAGATAGCTGGATCAGAGTATAAAAAAAAATAACCTAATTACCTCTACATTTTTATTTATGTAGGCTGGTATCCATATACGTGTGTGTGTGGTGTGTGTGTGTGATCTCGGCTACCTAACGAGGCCGCGACAATCTTTGGGATATACACACAATCCATCGCGACACGAACGTGCGTATAGTGACATTAGCAGTGTTACCAGTTTCAGACTTTTAATGAAAATCATTAAGTATCATTGAAAAAAAGGGAATATGATGAGGGTTCCGCTAGGTTAGGTTCTGAGAAGTTAACCCTACTGAACTACAAATTTCTAACGTTTCATATACACGCAATTATAACAACTCCACATCGAGTTAATAATTAGATTATTTTGGTAATTATGCAGTAAAATACATGACCCAAGATTCAAGTCAAATCTATACTTTTCTTGTGTAATTTAGTGCGTTTTGTTTAAATCTGACCTGTCATTCCTTGAGCAAAATTGCAAACATTGCCAAAAACTAACTTAACCTAACCTAAATTAAGTTTGCACAAGAAATGAAGGTCAGATTTGAAGAAAACACCAGATTACACAGGAAAGTACAGATTTTACTAGTATCTTGGGTCATGTATTTTACTGCATATTAACCATTACTTAGGTTACGTTAAATGTCGCCATCCATAATTGAAAATATTGCGGTTTTGTCAGGTGTGTGTGTGTGTGTGTGTGTGTGTGACCTTTCTGAATTTACAGTTTTTAATCATATATTTCATGGTAATTTTAACTGAGGATTTCTTTGAAATGCCGACCCGTGCGATATTTTTATATATGCATGATGAAAGAGCTGTCTTCTTAACGCATTATTATTACTTACTGTAACCTAACTAAAAAGTGAAATTTGAAAATTAAATTAATTTTGTATTTTAAATTGCAGGATGAGAGATGACTATGGTTGAATGCATTTTCTTATTTCATTTAGGTACAAATTTTACTTTACATTAATTCATGTAAATGGTTTCTCGGTTAGGAAAAAGGTAAAATTTTAATAATTATTTATTCAAAACTTTTAAAATTATCTTCCTATTTATTTAAAGTTATTTAAATGGCATTCTTTCATTATTATATCAATTAATGGTTATTATTTTTACGTTAAAATTAAAAATTTATTAAAATTCTAGGCTAAGGTTGACAATATTGGACATTGTTTTTTGTTTTCCTCTAAAAAAATAAATTGCTTATTAGACTTTTAATAGAGCAGACAACCACACAAGTGGTCTTTGTAGGTTAGGCGAGAGTAATTACCTTAGAATTTTTGTTTTCCCGTGCTAAAACATGGGACTAGTTTGTGTAACGTACAGTATATTCATTAGATATTTGCGAGATTAATTATAGTAGCCGAAATCCATACTGGGCTCCAGATAAATCGCCCAACAGAGCATACAGCCACGTGTGTTTTTTTTGTAAGTTAGGTTAGATTTAATTGGAGCCCAATATAGATTTCAGCTAATATAATTAATCACCCAAATATCCAAATATCTAATGAGTTTATACGCTACACCAACTAGTCCCATGTTTAACTATTTATAGACTAGTCACTAGTGGAACGACCGGATGTTGCCCGGGTAGAAGTTGAACGCTTGCAGAGAACCCGCCTTCGTGCGGGTAGCAAAAATATCTTGCAGTACTATTCAATTAACCTAACTGGGCATTCAATTTTTTTCGTTGGTTTCGATTAATTTTAAGCAGTTTTAGAATGAGATGTGAAGTAAAATTAACCAACTGGTTAGGTCATATGAATGCCCGGTTAGATTAATTGTACGCCCTTGACGATTGGTTAGGTTAAGTCTGATATTTTCGTTAGTTTTAACGAAAATATCACGACTTAACCTAACCAATCGTCAAGGGCGTACAGTTGACCTAACAGGGCATTCAATAATTTTCTCGTAGGTTTCGATTAATTTTAAGCTACTTTTACCTAATAATTTCTTCTCTCAAGGAGCCGTTTCCGTGTTTTAGGGTGATCAGACAGAAAGTATATAAAATTTTATATATATATATATATATATATATATATATATATATAGAGAGAGAGAGAGAGAGAGAGAGAGAGAGAGAGAGAAGAATTTTTAAAAATTCAAATTTTTGACTCTCACAAAAAAATTAAAATTTTGTTTGCTGAATCGTAAATGCATCGCGTGAAAAGCACGCGCTAGAGCTCCGCCCATTTTATGACGTGTCTATGATGTCTATCTTTCAACCAACCCGGAATACAGAGGCCTCCAGCAGCCTCAGATGACCTCGGAGTCCGACGCCACACAGCCTATGTTCTTCCCTGGCCTCAGTTGCCCCTACCCCCCAAGTCTCATCCAAATCTGGCCAGTGATTTGGCCGGCCATAAGCAACAAAGTTCTTCGACCGTCACATATTAGTAAGATTTACTCACAATTTCTATTTAATAAAGTAATGTAATCTTATAGTTGCACATTAATTAGCCGACTTGAGATTGCCATTTCGCAAGATTTTACTATTATTATAAAGTATAGTGGCTTCATATTTTAGAAATGAAATGTAATGTAAAAATATAATAAAACCACTTATTCATAGCATAAAAGGCTATTTGGAATTTAATAATTTTATTTTTTTAAATAAACAAAAAATTTGCCCACTATTATGAACTTTTACTCAAATTCTAATTTACAATCTGAATTCACGCTCAAATTTGATTAGGCCCTACTCCTAATTCGAATCCACAGCATTTCACTCACTCAAAGCCAGATTCAGATCGGATTCCACCATCGGAATACACCTGCCAGCTGTTCTATTCCTATGCAAGTGGGTATAGCGTTTTGAAGGCAAATTATAAAAATTTCTTGTTCAGTATTTTAGTATTAAATAATTATATTATAATATAATTATTATGTTATTAAATAATTATTAAACAAGTATTAAATAATTATGGTTTGTGAGAGCGAATGATGTATAAAAAAAGGAAAATAACCTGGACAATTAACACTTAAAAGGTGAGGTGTGGTGTAGATCACGTAAAATACTGTCAAATGGTCTCCTAGGACCTAGCCCACACCTCACCGGTTAAGGGTTAATTAAGGCTATGCAGGGAAAACAGCAGAATTTCCATCAAAATAACAGAAACATGTCATACTGTATAAGGTGCCTGGTAAGACGATTTTTTTTCTCAGGTCTAGCGTAAGATATAAGCTACTGTATATCTGGTAGGGTGTAAATAGTTTTGGTAAAATCTCAAAATTCAGACGCAGTTCAAAGACAGTCTATACAATTACTAGGCCTAACCTAACGAACTTAACGTATCCTAATCTAACCTAACCCATTAGTAGGCTATTATGAACTCTGTCTCTGAACTACGTCCGGACTGGTTTGTTTTTTATTTCTTGCTACAGTAATCCTGAGATTAAGCTTACATACTAATGAAGCATAGCCAACTGCGCAACATATTTAAGTGTTTAACCAAAAAGTACACTAATTTGAAATTGGGCATAATAAGGAGCACTCTTAAGGTGAAGTTAGGGGGTCTTTTCAGTTTCATTCACTGCTGATTTTTAATTAAAAGATACACATTTTTTAGGTAATTTTATGCGCAGAATTAAATTTTTGCCTTTCTTAAATGCAGAAATTAACCAAAATTAAGATATATCAACCCTAGCCTAACTAAAATAGACAGTAAACTATACGTGTCCGGCTAGTCTAGCATTTCATGGGGTTTTTCAATATTGTGTCAGCACAACCCTGAAAGGATGCACATTATAATTTAAGGTGGGTTAATTTAAGGTGGGTTAATTTAAGGTGGGTTAATTTAAGGTGGGTTAATTTAAGGTGGGTTAATTTAAGGTGGGTTAATTTAAGGTGGGTTAATTTAAGGTGGGTTAATTTAAGGTGGGTTAATTTAAGGTGGGTTAAGACAGTGCAACTCGCCTCTCTTAAATAGTTGTTATAGTCTATTAATGCTTCGGTTTTAATTCCGAGTTCATGATCACAAAATTTTATTGGTGTAAACATAAGCTTGGATAATGGAATATGGGTGTCTTCGAACCATGTTCCATTGCGCACCGAAACTGTTTTATTACATCCACTTTTTTGCCACCTCCATACGCAATTATTATGTACGATTTTGATCACCAATTCATGTTTTCGAAGACATTCCTTTCCTTTTGGTATTATGTAAATTTATGTGCCACGCCTGTAAAAAATGTACCGCATCTTCTTCCGTCTGCAATCATTAATGCAACTTTATTAAATTAAATTCTTCATCCATCTCTACTGTAAGTCAACCGATATCTTAACTGATTAACGTAAGATATTGCGTTCATTTAGGCTATAGGTGGGTATAATTTACCTTCTATTTTAGTTTGGTTAGGATTTATATATCTTAGTTTTGGTTCATTTCCGTATTTAAGAAAGGTTAAAATTGAATTCTGCGCATAAAATTACCTGAAAAGATATATCTATTTTATAAAAATCAGCAATGAATGAAACCGAAAAAATGCAAAGTTAGTCTAAGCTAGTTTGTTACCTCAGCGAGCGAAAGTTCGAGAGACGTCGTTACTCAGGCGTAAGCTAGTTCAGCCAAGTCCGTTTTCTAAGAGGCCTACGGCTAGGCCTAACCTTACGTTTAAATTTCACACTACTAATATTAACAACACACACTATATATGAACAAATTAAGACCAAATAGGCGTAGTTTCCGTTAAATGTTTCGTTAAACTATCCTAATCCACTACATCGACACTACAAACATCACTCACCACTCATGTTCAAGAACTAACTGAAATCTGTAGGTGCGATATGTGTATGGAATCAGTAGCCTATTGCGAATTAATTACAAGATATTTTTTGTTGTCCATAATTATTATTGGTAAATATTAAGTTTTGGGGAAATTATTTTCATGAGCTCTGATTGGTCAAAATGTTGGTTACCTGATAAATAACTAATCAACCTAGAACGAACATCTAACCTAGCATAAACTAACCGAAATGTAAAAATCGTTCTGATTCGCCCAAAGTATAAAATGGATGGATCACCGAAATCTGGTATCCCGAAATTTAAAATTCGTCTTATAATATCTAATTTATAGCCATTAACGACCCAATTGAGAAATTTTTTCTAAAAGATAGTTTGAATGATTTTTTTTTTAATCATGCTCATGGCAACTGTTAGGCCGTAAACGTTTGTAAAACCAAATGTGAATGGCCAGTTTCAACCAATCACGGTTCTTTTCATATCTTGTAATTTTTGTTTTTTCTTATAAGGATAACTTACTCCCTCCACGATTCTACAAAATTTCATTCAGTATGGTAAAATAAATAAATATATGAGTATATAAAATTAGAGGTCAGTCAATCGATAAATTTACAAAATACCACAAACATCAAAATTTTGAACTTCACAACCGATGTCGCTGAGTGAAAATTTGTGAAGCTGCATTTAATAATAACAATAATAATGAGGTTTGTTTAACCTCCTTCACAGCATCTAATGTCATTGACGGAGGGAACCTAAAGCTTTACGTGGGATACGAACCATCTAAGAATCGCTACATAATTCAGACACGGAGGACGGTCACCCATCCAAATACTACCCAGACCGAATGTCGCTTAACTTTGTTGATCGACGAGAAGCGGTGTTACGATACTGTCCACGACGCAGCCCAGCTGCATTTGAAATGTCAAAAATAAATGTTAAGCTAGCACTGGATTAAAAATATATTCTAGATTAAATTGAAACATAATAGTTGTGTTGGCTACGCACCTACGATTTTTTATTGCATGTTACAAAGTTACAGGCTAACAAACACCTTAAGATCCACTCTGGGCTAACCCAAGAAGGAAGTAGAAAAGTTAGAGATAGCAATGAAAAGAAAAGAATACTGAAAACTTAGGAAAACTTATACCAGCACTTATGTATTATCGGGACTACCAAACTGTTTATTTTGTATTTTTGCTCTCGTCATTTTCGTTTAACGAAAATATTACAACTTAACCTAACCAATCATCAAGGGCGTACAGTTGACCTAACCGGGCATTCAATTAACCTGACCGGGCATTCAATTAACCTGACCGGGCATTCAGCTGACCTAACGGGCATTCAGTTGACCTTACCGGGCATTTTCATACAAGACGAAGGAACTGAATGATGCTAGTTTCGAACATTTCAAGGTCAATCATAAGTACAACTTCATTGACCCCGACACGGGAGCACACACACAACGCATTGAGAGGATTTGGGGGTCAGCGAAATGGAGGACTAAGAAGCACCGTGGGACTGCCCGCCCTTACTTGGAGTCCTATCTAGTGGAGTTTATTTGGTGTCAAAATCCCGGAGGACGGGACCCTTTCAGTGCCATACTGGAAACAATTAAGGAATATTGGCCACCTGGAATTGATTACTGAATGTTTATCATACTTATCTTATGTATATCATATTATATTATATTATCCACAATGAATAAAATCGCTTAAAACGGAAAATGTGTTTTTCGTGAGTAGTCCCGATAATACTAAAGGAAGACAAGAGCACTGGATGTTTTTATCAATTACGGCGTTATTCTCTCATCCTTAACTTGCCCGAAATGTGACAGTGAGTGCCTAATACGAAAAGATCAGAAGATATTTAGGTGAAATAACCAATATTAACCTCTTAGGTCAACTGCATGCCCGGTTAGGTCAACTGCATGCCCAGTTAGGTCAACTGAGTGCCCGGTTAGGTCAACTGTACGCCCTTGATGATTGGTTAGGTTAAGTTGTGATATTTTCGTTAGTTTAAACGAAAATGACGTTTGGTAGTACCGATAATATGTAAGTACCCTTATACCTTGCTTTCACTTATAGACGTTTAAAGCTTTCACGCAGGAGCAGTGAAGTATAGAACAGACGAGGCTCTCTCCCTCCTCCGCCAGCCACTGTTGACAGAAAATAGTGGTGAAAGAAGATTTATAGGAAAGTAGGAAAAAATATAATGAAAAGAATAGCTTCAGAGTTCATTCACACCATGCGTACACTTCTCTCGTGTACTCAGTTACACATTAGAAGACAGCGGAAAATAAAGGCCCTCATGAATACTAAGCTACTTAATCTAAGCTTCACCATCCATTTTTTAAAAGGAATTATTTATTTATTTATTTATTATGTACAAGGCATCATCATTTCATCGTTGCATCATTTCTCCGTAGCCTGCCAAAGCCACCGTACCGAAGATTTATCATGTAGTAACCTATATCCCTTCGCATACGGATTGCTTAGATAAGTTAGGCTAGGTTAGGTTAAGCTTAGGTTAGGTTCTGATAAGTTAATTACGTTATTTACATTAAATAACCTTGTTTGTGCTTAGGATGACAGTTTAAAAAGCTATATTTACAATATCTTCAAGTTCCTTTTCAGTGATACGCGGAGTATAAATATAATTTACTTGACTTTGCATGGGCCACACCAAAAACGTTCGAATGGGGCCCGATTTAGTGTTATAGCGTTGACATGTTTATGTGTTTACATGTTACAGGATTGCCAATTCTGCAAGTTAGAATTCCTGGACAGAAATAAATAAATGACACCGCTTGTATTTACATTTTATACGTTGAAGGCCTATTTAACTCTGCAAAAGTATTTTTAAAGCTGCATTTCCTGACACTCCTAGAAGTAGGAGATCGAAAAAATTTTTGGTTCTTCAAGGTATATTTTATGAAAATTCTCAAAGGTCATATCAAATTTAAGACGCACCCGCAATTCTAACTTCACAAATTCACCACTTATTCTGTTTATTTCATCACTCCACAGTTCCCCATTAAACTTAATATCCTTTCGCAATAAGCATGAGATGCTGGAAATGACAACACAAATCACACTCCTGTATTAAACTTTAATAGGATTTTATATATCATTGTGATTGGAAATGTATTTTCGCCTTTAATAATATTAAAGACGAAAATATATTTCCAATCCTGATGATACGTAAAATCCTGGACAGAGTTCAAATGTTCCCTGAACAACATCATGCCATTCCCGAACTGTCGAGGGCAATCCTGGATGATTGGCAATCTTAGTCTAGCATTAAATATTTTTCACACAAGAAAAACACTAGCGCTTTCACACAGAACGTGCGCGTGCTCATATGCTTACATTTCCATATAGGTGTATAATATGGTACACCCGTGTTAAGTAAGATAGATTTAGATTAAATGCTGTCTATAACTCTGGCGTGAAAACGCTGGTGTTTCTCGCGTGAAGTGTTCGCCTGGTTGTATTAACTTTTATCCTGTTGTAGCCTAGCCTAATGGGCACTGCCCGCGACTCCGAGTCAGAGGTCGCGGGTTCGAATAATATATATATATATATATATATTATAACCTTTGGTTAGTTTCCGCCCGAATTGTTCATTCTGACGAAGGTCAAGCTTTTCACTCCACCTTAGACCTACAGTTTAACGTGGAATCCGAACCACGCCCCATCAGCAGCCCAGCGTCTTAACCACTAGGCCACTTAGGGTACCCATTTATCTACCAACCACTTTCTTTATTGTGTGGAAGGATGAACAGCTGGGTTTTGCTGGGCGCCGGCTGCCGTCGGGTCTCGAACCCGGGGCCGATGGATTCGTAGTCAGCGACGCTAACCACTACACCACCGAGGCGCACAGATACACACAGACCGTGCATGGAACAAGGAACTCTTCTGGGAAAATTAAATCCACTATAGTCCAAATAAGTAATGGTAAATGACAAACACTATAGTTTTTTCTTTTTCATGATGTTAGCCCGATGTGGGCAACGGGTCACTCACAAAGAGGCCCCAAAAATATAGCTTCCCTCACCAGCTATCTGCAAAGCAGATAGGATCCAGGTTTGGGACTGGATCTAGGGGTTACAGCTACACCTAGCCTACTATATCCAGAACCTCAATACAAGCAAAAGACTCGTTGCATTCGCGTCGGATTGAATACATCAAAGAAAAAGGAGTAACTATTGTATTTTTAGCCAAAAACCAAAACTTAAACCTCAACTGGCAAATGTATCATGAAAGAGCCTCAGGGGACCATTCTGAGTTCAATTCTATCATGAAACGGACATGTTATGTGCCTACACCACCGAGGCGCACAGATACACACAGACCGTGCATGGAACAAGGAACTCTTCTGGGAAAATTATATCCACTATAGTCCAAATAAGTAATGGTAAATGACAAACACTATAGTTTTTCTTTTTCATGATGTTAGCCCGATGTGGGCAACGGGTCACTCACAAAGAGGCCCCAAAAATATAGCTTCCCTCACCAGCTATCTGCAAAGCAGATAGGATCCAGGTTTGGGACTGGATCTAGGGGTTACAGCTACACCTAGCCTACTATATCCAGAACCTCAATACAAGCAAAAGACTCGTTGCATTCGCGTCGGATTGAATACATCAAAGAAAAAGGAGTAACTATTGTATTTTTAGCCAAAAACCAAAACTTAAACCTCAACTGGCAAATGTATCATGAAAGAGCCTCAGGGGACCATTCTGAGTTCAATTCTATCATGAAACGGACATGTTATGTGCCTTGTAAAGTGAACGCTCAATTTTGCCAGTTGAGGTTTAAGTTTTGGTTTTTGGCTAAAAATACAATAGTTACCCCTTTTTCTTTGATGTATTCAATCCGACGCGAATGCAACAAGTCTTTTGCTTATATTGAGGTTCTGGATATAGTAAGCTAGGTGAAGCTGTAACCCCTAGATCCTGTCCCAAAGCTGGATCCTATCTGCTTTGCAGATAGCTGGTGAGGGAAGCTATATTTTTGGGGCCATTCTGAGTTCAATCCCATATATATATACACACCCACGTAAAGCTGTAGGTCCCCTCCGTCATATGACCTTAGATGTTGCGAAGGAGGTTAAACAAGTATATATATATATATATATTACCAAACACTGAGTTTCAATAAATTCCAAAGTGCAACACTACAACTAAAGATTATTTATAACAAGATCTGAAACTCTGTCACCTTAAGCGACATCGGATCTGGGTTGTAGCTGAATGGGGGACTATCCTCTGCGTCCAGATTATGTTGCGACCCACGAGGTTAAACAACCCCATCAAACAACAATCTTCCTCCATCTAGCGTTCGGAAGAAGAACTAAATTACCCACAAAACGCCATCAAATTAATATTACATTATTTATTATCATAATAGTTTAATATTTAATGAAATATAGGATTAGTTAATAAATGTGTAGTGAATACTCTTATTTTAGTTTCAAGATAAATGTTAATTTTACAGTCTTGAATTTCGGAATAGTTATAAATTCATTTTAAATTAGTTACCCCATTATAATTCAATTGTGAACCACATTAATACTAATTTTATGTATACTATATTATTTTATTGTATGTAAACATAATTAATTATATATCACAATTGTCAGTTAATTATTTATATTCAAATATTTATTTTAATCTAATACCATGTCCATTTTACAAATACACAATAGAAAACCAAAGGTTATATTTTCCACCTTTGGTACTGTCGCAGTTTCGCCTAACGGACTCAATACGGCTAGTGAGATAATCACTGGTTGGCACTTAACTAGCGGCAGTGCTTATGGCTACATCATCCAGGTTAACCTATACCGGATAGATGCGCTACGGTCCCAAGCCGTAGCTTGCCTAGGCCAACGACGACGACGTAAACCAACAATTGGTGACCCCGGAGCTGGATTACCCCTTTTACCCGAACGACTAGGATTAGACTGTAACGTCGTTCGTGCCCATCACCCCCTTCACCCGAACGACTAGGACTAGACTGTAATGTCGTTCGTGCCCATCACCCCCTTCACCCGAACGACTAGGACTAGACTGTAACGTCGTTCGTGCCCACCACCCCTTTCACCCGAGCGACTAGGACCAGACTGTAATGTCGCTCGTGCCCTCTGCCCCTCACCCCTGCCCGTGCGCTCTGTGCCTGCGCTCGTCTCAACCTCCAATCCTTCGTTGGGAACTTGTCGTCTTGCTTGTACGTTAGCAAGCATAGGAGAAGATGCCTGACGACGCTGGTGCCATCTCCCACTTGAGCGTAAAGCTCCCCGTCTTCTGGCCGGGTGATCCATTTATTTGGTTCCACCAAGTGGAATCACAATTCAACTTGGGAAGGATCACCGCTAGCAGGACGAAATACGATCATGTTTTGTCCTCTCTACCAGCGAGCATCATCTCTGAAGTCCGTGACGTCATCGTGTCTACTTCCACGAGTGAGGACCCATACAACGATCTGAAGTCTGCCATCCTGTGCCGCACCACTGTCTCCGAGCGTGAGAAACTACATCAGTTGATCTCAAAAGAAGAACTTGGAGACCGTAAGCCCACTCAAATGCTGAGGGCTATGCAGTGCGCTCTAGGCGAACGCGCACAAACCTTCGATACGGACATCTTTAGACAGTTTTCTTGCAGAAACTTCCTCCATCGGCTCAGCGTGTCTTGGCCACTATGGATCCTGCTACTCCAGTGATAAACTAGCAGCAACTGCCGACAAAGTAGTGGAGATTGACACAGCTCCGGTCAACAACGTGAACACACAATCGGAACTGGAGTTGAAAGTGAAAGAGTTAAGTCAACAACTCAACCACGTTTGTTCTCTGCTACAAAATCAACGGCAAAGAAGCCATTCTCGGTCAAGATTTACGAAGAGGCATCGTTCGAGTTCCGGAAGATCTGCTTCTACCACTCGAAATTTGGAAAGAAGGCTAGGAAGTGCATCTCCCCTTGCAATTTTTCGTCGGAAAACCCCAGCAGCGAGTCCTAATGGCGTCTAGTACTCGCACTGCCAACCTGTTATTCATAAAGGACAGGAACTCTGGTGTCAATTTCTTGGTTGATACCGGAGCGTCAGTCAGTGTATTCCCTCAAAAATCTGGTCATACGCACTCGGAATCTCCGCCTCTATACGCTGCTAACGGTTCACGCATACCCACGTACGGTACTCAGTCGCGTGAACTAAACTTGGGCCTTCACCGATCCTTCAAGTGGATTTTCATCTGTGCTCAAGTGCGGCATCCCATAATCGGCGCTGACTTCCTCCAGCATTTCAAACTCCTGGTGGATCTTGACAAGCGACGCTTATGCGACCAGGCCACACTGCTTTCTGTTCTTGCCAAACAGGTTGCCCTTCCAGACGCCTCGAACTCTGCACTTTCCCTCGTTCCCCCTAATTCCATGTACCAGTGCCTTTTCCAACGATATCCAGGAATTCTTCAACCTATGCAGATGGGTGATACCATTAAGCACACCATTACCCATCACATTACAACAAAAGGTCCCCTGTGTTTGCAAAACCCAGACGTCTTGCCCCGGACAAACTGAAAGCTGCCAAATCGGAATTCCAGCTTATGATGGATCTTGGGATAATAAGACCTTCCAAAAGCAGTTGGTCCTCTCCCCTACACCTGGTCCAGAAGAAGTCAGGAGACTGGAGACCATGTGGGGATTACCGGTTTTTGAATTCGACAACCATCCCGGACCGATATCCGGTACCAAATGTCCAAGACTTTACTTCTCTTCTCCACGGCAAATCTATCTTCAGTAAAATAGATCTCGTTAAGGCTTTCCACCACATTCCCGTAGAGCCTTCGGATATTCCCAAGACTGCAGTTTGTACACCATTTGGGTTATTCGAATTTGTGAAGATGCCGTTCGGGCTACGGAATGCTGCGCAAACCTTTCAGAGGTTTATAGATGAGGTCACCAGAGGCTTAGACTTTGTTTATGCCTACATCGATGATTTGCTTGTGGCCAGCTCAACGGAAGAGGAACATAAGGAACATCTTTCACTCCTCTTTCAACGCTTAGAACAATACGGTGTTACTATTAATGCATCTAAGTGTGTGTTTGCACAGCCAACCTTGGAATTTCTTGGTCACACGATTTCGCAGCACGGAATTACCCCCCTTCAGGACAAGTGTGAAGTGATAAAAAATTACCCTATGCCAAGTAATCAGCGTGAGTTACGTCGGTTTCTAGGTTTGGTAAATTATTACCACAAGTTCATTAAAAACTGTGCTAGTGTTCTTGCTCCTCTACACGCTATGATCACACACAAACGCAAGGTAACAAAATTGGTATGGTGTAGCGATAGTTTACAGGCGTTCGACAATGCCAAAAATGCTATCAATAGTGCATTGTCTCTGTCATTTCCTATCAGTGATGCCCCCCTAACTCTGACGGTCGATGCCTCAGATGTTGCGATCGGTGGAGTGTTGGAACAAACCATTAACGGTCAACAAGCACCCATCGCGTTTTACTCGAAAAAGCTGCAGCCAGCCCAAACGCGTTATAGTGCTTTCGGACGTGAACTTCTTGCTATTTACTTAAACGTGAAGTATTTTCAACATTTCCTTGAAGGCCGAGAGTTTTGTGTTTTACCGACCACAAACCTTTGGTCACTGTCTTCAATAAAAACAGCTGTAACCACTCTCCCAGAGTCATCAGGCAACTCGATTATATCTCGCAATTTACCACAGATATCCGCCACATCAAAGGTGTCTTGAACACTCCAGCGGATGCACTTTCAAGAATAGAGATTACTTCTGTTACCTTCAGCTCTACACTGTGGAATGCTATTGCACAGGATCAAGTTAAGGATACGGAACTACAAGACCTGCTCAAAGAAGACTCCACTCACTCACTTTCCCTCAAGAAAATGAGTATGCCAGGATTGTCTGTGCCCCTCTATTGCGACGTATCAACAGCTGCTATTCGCCCTTATGTCCCTCCATGTCACAGAAAAGCAGTCTTCACGGATCTTCATAAGCCCTCCCATCCTGGTATCCGTGCTTCGCAACACCTGGTTACCTCTCGCTTTGTTTGGCCCTCGATGCGGAAGGACGTCAAACATTGGACCAAACGTGCCTTGCCTGCCAGCGTGCCAAAGTCCAAAGGCACACCAGGTCCCCCTTTGACGCATTTCCGCCCCCATCCCAGCGATTTGAAGTAATTCATGTAGACATTGTTGGCCCTCTTCCAGTGATTCAAGGCCAACGTTATCTGCTCACCTGTCTCGACCGCTTTTCCAGATGGCCTGAAGCCATCCCACTTCCTGATATCCAAGCGGACACTGTTGCAAGAGCCTTTCTTCATGGATGGGTATCAAGATTTGGATTGCCGACAAAAGTCATCACTGACCAAGGTCGCCAATTTGAGTCTTCGCTTTGGAAGAAGTTTACCAGCTTGTTGGGTACAGTACATGCGCATACCTGTGCGTATCATCCGCAAGCTAACGGCCTCGTCGAACGCTTCCATCGCCAGCTGAAGTCATCCCTTATGTGTCACGAAGACTCCCATTGGATGGATAAGCTTCCACTCGTTTTGCTTGGTATTCGCTCTGCATTTAAGAGTGATCTGAAGACTACAGCGGCTGAACTAGTCTATGGAACAACACTGCGGCTACCAGGTGGCTACTTCACTGCAGGGGATAAGTCATGTGATCCTACGGAATTCGCTCAAACACTTTCCTCTCACATGCAGTCCCTTCAGCCTGTTCCCCCTCGATTGACTAGCCAACAGAACATCTTTGTTTCCCCAGCCCTCCAATCTTGCACCCACGTTTTCGTTCGTGTACCTGTCCCAAAACGGCCTCTCCAATGTCCATATGACGGACCCTATGAAGTTCTCCGACGTACGCGCAAATCATTTCTCATCCAGCGCGGTTCCAAGGTCGACAAGGTTTCTATCGATCGTCTTAAGCCTGCGTTTTTGGAATCAACCTTAAGTGAGGTACATGTAGCTACCAAAAAGGTCCAGAGGAAATCAGTGTCGTTCGGAACTCTTTGAACTTCCTCTCTGGTGGGGGAGTGTGTAGTGAATACTCTTATTTAGTTTCAAGATAAATGTTAATTTTACAGTCTTGAATTTCGGAATAGTTATAAATTCATTTTAAATTAGTTACCCCATTATAATTCAATTGTGAACCACATTAATACTAATTTTATGTATACTATATTATTTTATTGTATGTAAACATAATTAATTATATATCACAATTGTCAGTTAATTATTTATATTCAAATATTTATTTTAATCTAATACCATGTCCATTTTACAAATACACAATAGAAAACCAAAGGTTATATTTTCCACCTTTGGTACTGTCGCAGTTTCGCCTAACGGACTCAATACGGCTAGTGAGATAATCACTGGTTGGCACTTAACTAGCGGCAGTGCTTATGGCTACATCATCCAGGTTAACCTATACCGGATAGATGCGCTACGGTCCCAAGCCGTAGCTTGCCTAGGCCAACGACGACGACGTAAACCAACAAATGAAGCGCATAGGCTTGTATTTTTTTTTAAGATTAATGCAATAATATTTAGTTTTTGTAATACAGGGTGCGGCATAAGTCGGTTTACCGAGAATAATGGAATCACCTTGTGAAGAATAATATTTATCATTTACTACAGAAATTATTCAGTGTCCTCCATCATGCTCAATACATACGTTGCATCTTTGAACCACTGAACAACAAAGAGGGCAGCACAGTTTTTTGTTATTATTCAACGTTTCAAACTCTTGGCGTATCAAAGTCATCGTGTGATCGAAGTCCCGAGGTTATCAAAGATAGAGTTCACGGCCAGAAACCTCGGGACTTCGATCATACGATGACTTTGATACGCCAAGAGTTTGAGACGTTGAATAATTAAAAAAAAACTGTGCCGCCCTATTTGTTGTTCAGTGGTTCAAAGATGTAACGTGTGTATTGAGCATGATGGAGGACACTTTGAATAATTTCTGTAGTAAATGATAAATATTATTCTTCACAAGGTGATTCCATTGTTCTCGGTAAACCGAGTTATGCCACACCCTGTATGAAATTTAGAATCTAAATCAGGCAAGTATGACCTTGTGCAAAGCCTAGTTTCATTATTATTCCATGAGCATCCGGCTAAATAATGGGAAATATCTCAATTTAGTATTTCTTTCTCTCTCTCTTTATATATATATATATATATATATATCCCCCGCAAGGGGGTTCTAAGCTCGTGCTCTTGAGTGCTCTTTGTGCTCGTTTGTACGTGCTTGTTCCTGGAGGTTTCACGTGCGCCCTCCCGGCCCTAGCACCCAAGGATGATGGAGCTCGACCCTGCAGTCCTTGTCATCCTTGGTCTTTTTCCACTTCGACTGTCCCCTCCACCCTTTCTTTTTCCTCTGTCTTTCCTCTCACTTTTTCTTTGTTTTTCCGCCGAGATATGCCCTTTTAAATAGAGGCGAATCGGTTCTTCGGGAACTTTAAAAAAAAAAATATATATATATATATATATATGAACAATGGTTGCATATTAATTGGAAACTGCTATTTACCATACAACGCAGTAATCTAGATGAATACATTGATTTGCTGTACAAAATTAAGTCATTATCAGATAACCCCAAATATTCTCACTGTATAATAATGGGGGACTTTAACGCACATGTGAACTCAGAATTCTTTGTAGAATTGGGTAACATGTGCGAGTCGGCCAATTTAAGTATAAGTGATGTAGATGTATGGGGGTAGCCAGTGGTAATTTTACATACGTTAGTGATATGAGTGGTACCACCAGGTGGACTGATCATTGTCTCACTAGTAATAATCTAAAGGATCGAATTGTTAGAGTTCATATTCTGCATGATTTCCTTCTTTCTGATCATAGACCATTAGAAATATTAATTAACGTTACCAATTTATGCGCAACACAACTTAACAAGAACTCAATAGGTAAGAATAATCGCGTCGATTGGTTCAATGTTAATATGCAGCAGAGAATAGAATACAAAGACAGAACAAGTCACCTCTTTAATAATTTAGAAATTTTGCACCTTGCCTGTAATAATCCTTGCTCAAATGATTCTCACTGTAAACTCATAGATAGGTATTATAGTTAAGATAATATCCCTGTTAAGAGAAGCAGGAAGCCCCCTGATTAAATCTTACAACTATCATACTAAAATTTTCCTGGATGAAATGATTTTATTGCCCCCCCTGAAGAGGGAATCGAAAGACGCCTATGATTTGTGGTGCTTTCAGGGTAGACCCAGATTAGGACCAGTATACATGAATATGTGTAGAAGTAGGGGTCAGTATAAGGCGGCCATAAGGCGATGTAAACAGGAAGAAGAGTCTATTCGAGCATCAAAAGCCTGTGAAGCTCGCATAAATAACGATAATAACAAATTTTGGAAATTTGTTAAGAATCAAACGGGTGTCAAAAATGTCCTCCCTCCGACAATCGATGGGGTGTCGGGGGAGGATGAAATTGCAAAGCTGTGGAAAAACCACTACTCTAACATTCTTAACAGTGTGAGTAGGGATAATCTTAAGATAGATTGCAGCGAAACGATTGTGGGAGGGACAAGGGAAAATACTTTGATATCATTTTCTGAAGTAAAGCGGTTAATTAAAGAGTTAAAGACTGGTTCTGCGTCAGTGGTAGATGACTTATCGAATGAGTACTTAAAATATGCCAATGACGTGGTATGTCTGCATATATCATTGCTCCTATCAGCCATGCTTACTCATAGCTATATCCCTGCAGAGGTCATGAGGGTATATATCTTGCCCCTGGTCAAAAATAAGTACGGAGACATTCTGTCCAGCAATAATTACAGGCCTATTGCTGTCTTTTCCTGCTTCTCGAAACTACTAGAAAAACTCTTGTTACTCCGATTAAATGATTTCCTATGGACATCTCCTAATCAGTTTGGCTTTAAAAGGTCCCACTCAACTGATCTGTGTATCTATGTACTTAAAGAAAAAATATCTAAATACATTGATAGTAATTTAACTATTTATGGCTGTTTCCTTGATATGAGTAAGGCATATGAAAGGGTGAACCATAATATTTTATTTGCAAAATTAGAAGACAGGAAGGTTCCCATGTACATATTAAATTTATTGAAATTTTGGTATTCCCACCAATCTTTCACTGTTAGGTGGGGCAATGTACTATCTGAGTGTTTTGGCTCCTCTTCCGGGGTGAGACAAGGCTCCTTGCTCTCCCCTATGCTGTTTAATGTGTATATTGACGGATTAATTGCTTCACTTAATGAGACAACAGTGGGATGTTGTATAGATAACACAAGGATAAATAACTTAGTGTATGCCGATGATATGGTGTTAATAAGTCCCTCTGTTAAAGGTCTGGATCGGCTACTAAACGTTATGCAATTTCACCCTAAAAGCTGTAATCAGCCAGCTGATATAAGGTTTAAAATGAATGGTGAAGTAATTGAGGAAGTACAAGAGTTTAAGTATTTGGGTCAAACTATTACCAGCTCCTTGAGTGATGACTCGGATATAAGAAAACAATCTCGAAGCCTGTGTGCTAAAGCGAATATGACCATAAGGAACTTTCGATTCTGTACGAGTGAAGCTAAAGACACACTCTTTCGTACTTTCTGCAGTAATATATACGGACAGCAACTCTGGGTGAATTATAAAAAAAGTTCTGGCAGAACCCTAAATTTGCTGTACAACAGGTCTTTTAGACTCTTACATAAATTATTCCCGAGATGCCCAGCTTCGCAAATGTTTGCCACCCGCAATGTCCCGAGCTTCCCGGAGGTAACAAGACGTGCTCAACACAGTCTAATGCAAAGAATTAAAAAATCAACCAACCAGATCATCCAAGCTATCCATGAATCCTGCCATTTATCCTCTAAGCTATGGACTTCTTAGTACGAAAACGTTTGTCTGTAGCTCCACTTAACTTCGACAGTGCAGTATTATTTCTAATCAATTGTATATATTTCTATCCTTAGTATATGAACTGTCATTGTATTAATAATATTTGTCATATGGACTATAGTCTGCCAATAAACCTTTTCTTTTTCATTTTCATTTCATATATATACAGTATATATATATAATATATATATATATATATATATATATATATATACACACCTTACCTTACAACCTTACAAAGGTTTCGCGCGATGATTTCTCATTTCGCGAAGGTCAAGCTTGTCGCCCCTCCTCTCGAATTGGCCTGGTGAAGTAGTGAGTTTGATTCTTGCGCTCTCCACCTCACATCGCCAGGTACGCCCGGCTCATCGGGGATTGTTCTGATCCAGGCGTCTAGTCTTCTTTTGAAGATTTCCACTGCAACTCCCTTCGTGTTTCTTAGGTCTTTGGGCAACTGTTTAAACAGTTTTGGTCCTCTCACTGCAAAACTATTTTCTTTCAGGGTTAAGGATGTTCCCTGTCTATATATATATATATATATATATATATACAGTGGTGGGATTCAAAAATTTTAAGAACCGGTTCGCCCTCCCCTCCCCTCCCCTTCCCCCTTCTCCTCTCCCTTCCGTGTCAGAAATGAAAACTAAAAAATGTTTTTATTGAAATTCTTTATTTAATTTCCTTTTAAATATTTCCAAATCGCCACTTCATTATCATTGTAGTCTTTATTTCTTCCTTTTAGGAACCGGTTCGCACGAACCGGTGCGACCGGCTGAACCCCACCACTATATATATATATATATATATGATCTGTGCTATTACTCTCAAACTTTGCATGCAAAAAAAAAAACCCACATCTGCAAACGAGTGAAACGAGCAGTGATTGGTTGATGTTGGACAGTCATGTGTATGACTTTTTTCACACGTTTACGGCTCCTCTGCCCCTACAATGGGCATGAAAGAAAAAGGTGGAAATAATAATTTAATCTATACTATAAAATCACCCGAAGTTCTACAAAAACCCTATATATATATATATATATATATATATATATATATATATATCAGCGATGCGATGGACTACAGAGGGATTGTAATAGAGCCATATGATTGAATATAGAAATTGGGAGGGGAGGATTCAGGGAAGAGGATACACCCTCTCTCGCAAATAAATAAATAAATGAATTAAGGTAAAATAAAAATCAACCCTGTGTCCATACCGAGAAGGGATGGGGGATGGATGCTTGGGGAAGACGAATTTCAGGTTATTTAATCATAATGTCAAGTTTGCAAGTTTTGAAGTATAAAATGAGCTTAATTAAGGTGCGATGTTAGACGTAAATATGACGAATGAAGAGGCGAAGCCTTGCGGTTTTCTTTGCATTAAAAAACAATATAACACAAACTCATAATGAAACGCCCTTTACCCCAAAAAGTTCATAACCTTCCCCACGCCCTAACGATACTTTTATCATAAATTATGATCCCTTATTAATATACAGGGTGTCCCATAAGTCGGGTCTCATAGGAAAATTTATTTTAAATTAAATTTACAAAAGTAATAGATTAGAACTAAAACAAATGTTCAAATTGATGTGAAATTGATTTTTCCATTTGGTATTTATCAATTATTATGATTGAAATCATAGCTCTTTCTTTGATATTAGTAGTGTGTAATGGTTCATATTATAACTCGAAGAGCCTAATCATTATAATAAATAAAGCAACATAAATATCATTGTTACCATCAACTGTTACCAGGGCCGTAGCTAATGGTAATCTCCATGGGAGGCTACTGGTAATATAGGGTCTACATAGTACCGATAATTCTTCGTAAAAATAAAACGCATTTAAAGTTAAAATTTTATATATACGCATTTGTTGGACCAGGTCAATTATAGGCAATTACAAAACTGAATTATAATTGTAAAACTACTCGGTAAACAACGTGTTAGAATGTAGAAAGTTTAAACAGACGAAACATGACTTAGATACAATACAAAATACAAATTGGTAATAATTATAAAATAGTATAATGCATTGCGGTAATTTCTCTTTTATTCGAATCCAATATTAAGTTATTGAAAAATAAACAACAACAGAAACATTGGTTCCAAATTTAAAAATAAAATACAGTACTTGAGTACACTAATAAAAAAATTAAAATTACTTCAAAACAGTTGCAACTTTGTTTTTTTTATCATTAAATTTTCTTAAAAGAATATCCAATTATCCATATTGATTGCTTTTGCGCGTTCTTTTTCAAATGCTAGTGGAACTAAATTTGCCATTCGTTGGTGACGCTCAAAATTTTCCAAGGGAGGCCCAGCCACCCCTGGCGGCCCCCGAGCTACGGCCCTGACTGTTACCGTGATTGTTTTGAAAACAATCTCTAAGATCTTTATAGTCATTCGTTCGAGCTAAATCTGAAAATTAATGACATCATCAATCCAGCAATGAGGCTACAGCTAAACCTTGCTGAAGCCGGCTGCAGTGAATCTGAGTTCTCGAACGCACACTATGAAATTTTGTACAAGCGTGGACTGACTAGGTATGGGTTGTCTTTGCTGTACTTGTAAGATCGGAGACGTAATTAAATAAGTTAAATTTCCCACCTTTTCCCACCGTACATGATCATGGAAATTTAAGAACAAAATTATGTATCTATTATTTATTTGTTTGTTTTAGTGGAAAAAGGATATCCTCCTACTCAAATCCCGTGGCACAGCTTTCATACCCAGTCATATAGCTCTGTTACAATCCTCCTCTTGCCAGTAACTGATATATATATATATATATATATATGTAGAAATTTAGAAATGGGTCTTTGTAAAACTTCCTTGGGCGACGGTTAATATTTAACTTTCTTATAAGGGGTGTTGCAAAAGTGTGTCTTTCCAGGACTTTTTTTTATCACATTTTTAAACAACTATATTTTTCTAAAGAAAACGTAAGTTCAGTATGGTTTGTCCCAAAAGAGAACTGGAGAATCTGATTTGTTAGGCTACCAAAAATCCTGAAATTTTGAAAAAAAAAACACGACTTTTGCAATACCCCTTACGTGCATACATCACCTTAGTGATTACATTCTTAGCCAAATTATGTGAGAGTTCTCTCTGTGAATAACATCTAAGAAAATTAATTATGTCACAGTGATATAACACATTGTTAATTCTAGGTACGTTCTGTAACCGTAACAAAAATTATTTGCTTTGTACTCGCAAATAATTTCATACTTTTAATGTAATTTATTAACTATCATTACATAAATGTAAGTATTCGCTTCTTCAGACGATTTACAGCGTAAGGTTAATTTTTAAAGAAGTGTCAGAGTTTACAGTCAAAGTCGTTACAAAATACGCAGTACCCCACTATTTCTACTCGCAACATTGAAAGCTCCTAAATATTCCGCTACATCTCTCCACTAGGTAATACCATTTTAGAGTGTTTACGCTTCGTTTAACGATACTCACGCCTCCAAAACTCTTGGAATAACACATTGTATCTAAAACCTATTTCGGGCAATTTCGACGTATTTTAAGCCATTGAAAATCATCAGCGGTTGCGTTTCACGCAAAATATATGAAACAGCATCGTTCGTACGAGGAAGGGAAAGCGCGTTCATACACAGACTGAAAGCTTTTAAAAAACATGAAATAAGTTCACGAAGAGAATTTAAAATATTTGCAAACGGAATAAGTTACAAAAGGAGTGATTAGAATTCCATCTTGCCACAAAGATCTCTGACGGCAAATCCGAAGCGCATTTCAAATTCAATCAAACTGACTTGTTTTCAGAGAAGCCTTCTCGCACCTCCGAATGATAAGCGTGGTTGAAAGCATATATATATATATATATATATATATATATATATATATATATATATATATAGGCAGACTATAGTCCATATAACAAATATTATTAATACAATGACATTTCACATACTAAGCATAGAAATATATACACTTGATTAGAAATAATACAATAATGTCGAGGTTAAGTGGAGCTACAGACATACGTTTTTGTACCAAGAATTCCATAGCTGAGAGGATAAACGGTAGGACTCATGGATAGCTTGGATAATAGGGTTGGTTGATTTTTAATTCTTTGCATCAGACTGTATTGAGCACGTCTTGTTATCTCCGGGAAGATCGAGTCATGCGGGTAGCAAACATTTGCGAAGCTGAGCATCTCGGGGGTAATTTATGTAAGAGTCTAAGAGACCTGTTGTACAGCAAATTTAGGGCTCTGCCAGAACCTTTTTTATAGTTCACCCAGAGTTGCTGTCCGTATATATTACTGCAGAAAGTACGAAAGAGAGTGTCTTTAGCTTTACTTGTACAGAACCGAAAGTTCCTTACAGTCATATTCGCTTTAGCACAAAGGCTTCGAGATTGTTTTCTTAAATCCGAGTCATCATTCAATGAGCTGGTAATAGTTTGACCCAAATACTTAAATTCTTGTACTTCCTCAATTACTTCACCTTTCATTTTAAACCTAATATCAGCTGGCTGCTTACAGCTTTAGGATGAAACTGCATGACCTTAGTTTTTGTAACATTAAAAAGCATATCATGTTTCTGCGAGTACACTTCGCAGACTTTTAGTAGCTGATCCAGACCTTTAACAGAGGGACTTATTAACACCATATCATCGGCATAAACTAAGTTATATATCCTTGTGTTATCTTTACAAATCCCACTGTTGCCTCATTAAGTGAAGCAATTAATCCGTCAATATATACATTAACCAGCATAGGGGAGAGCAAGGAGCCTTGTCTCACCCCGCAAGAGGAGACAAAACATTCGGATAGTACATTGCCCCACCAAACGGTAAAAGATTGGTGAGAATACCAAAATTTCAATAAATTTAATATGTACATGGGAACCTTCCTGTCTTCTAGTTTTTAAATAAAATATTGTGGTTCACTCTATCATATACTTATATCAAGGAAACAGCTATAAATAGTTGAATTACTGTCAATGTATTTAGATATTGTTCTTTAAGTACATATAGTAGATACACATCGGTTGAGTGGGACCTTTTAAAATCAAACTGATTAGATGTCCATCGGTAATCATTTAATCGGAGTAGCAAGAGTTTTTCTTGTAGTTTCGAGAAGCAGGAAGCGACAGCAATAGGCCTGTAATTCTTGCTGGACAGAATGTCTCCGTACTTATTTTTGACCAGAGGCAAGATATATACCCTCATGAACTCTACAGGGATATAGCTATGAGCAAGCATGGCTGATAAGAGCAATAATATATGCAGACATACCACGTAATTGGCATGTTTCAAGTGCTCATTCGATAGGTAATCTACCCCTGACGTAGAACCAGTCTTTAACTCTTTAATTAACCTCTTTACTTCAGGAACTGATATCAAAGTATTTTCCCTTGTCCCTCCCATAGGCGTTTCGCTGCAAGCTATCTTAAGATTATCCCTACTCACACTGTGAAGAATGTTTGAGTAGTGTTTTTTCCACAGCTTTGCAATTTCATCCTCCCCCATCACCCCATCGATTGTTGGAGGGAGGACACTTTTGACACCCGTTTGATTCTTAACAAATTTCCAAAATTTGTTATTATCGTTATTTATGCGAGCTTCACAGGCTTTTGATGCTCGAATAGACTCTTCTTCCTGTTTACATCGCCTTATGGCCGCCTTATACTGACCCCTACTTCTACACATATTCATGTATACTGGTCCTAATCTGGGTCTACCATGAAAGCACCACAAATCGTAAGCGTCTTTCGATTCCCTCTTCAGGGGGGGGAGGGCAATAAAATCATCCATCCAGGAATAATCTTAGTATGATAGTTGTAAGATTTAATTAGGGGGCTTCCTACTTCTCTTAACAGGGATACTATCTTACTATAATATCTATCTATGAGTTTACAGTGAGAATCATTTGAGCAAGGATTACTACAGGTAAGATGCAAAATTTCTAAATTATTAAAGAGGTGACCTGTTCTGTCTTTGTATTCTATTCTCTTTTGCATATTAACATTAAACCAATCGACGCGATTATTCTTACCTATGGAGTTCTTGTTATGTCGTGTTGCGCATAAATTGGTAAAATTAATTAATAGTTTCTAATGGTCTATCATCAGAAAGAAGGAAATCATGCAGAATATGAACTCTAACAATTCAATCCTTTAGATTATTACTAGTGAGACAATGATCAATCCACCTGGTGGTACCACTCATATCACTAACGTATGTAAAATTACCACTGGTTATCCCTAATACATCTACAGCACTTATACTTAATTTGGCCGACTCACACATGTTACCCAATTCTACAAAGAATTCCGAGTTTACATGCGCGTTAAAGTCCCCCATTATTATACATACAGTGAGAATATTTGGGGTTATCTGATAATGACTTAATTTTATACAGCAAATCAATGTATTCATCTAGATTACTGCCGTTGTTGTAAGGTAAATAGCAGTTTACAATTAATATGCAATTATTGTTCCCTTGCAATTCAATGCCTAACAACCTTACATTATCGCTTGTTAAAAGTTTTATGTTTTGACAAATATTTCCTTATTAAGAAAGCAACACCACCAAAAGGCCTCTGTACATTAATTCATCTGACAAGTCTACTGCTGATGACGCATGGTACATAAAGTCATCATGGATGGTAGAAAGGAATTTTAGCTCTTGCTTTGGTAGCCAGTGCTCTTGCAGAAGTATCACATCTGCACTGTCACAGATTTTATGAACATCTACAATTGAATTCCTCACTGACCGTACATTATACGAGACTATTTTCAACAAGTTATCCGCCATGACTGATAAAAAATTTATTAATAATATGATTATTATTATACACAGTACAACTTTCAGGCATTATTGTTAGGGCGCCTATTATTATTATTATTATTATTATTATTATTATTATTATGCCTGGTATCAAATCTCCTGGAAAAGTGAATAAACTCATTAACAATAAAACCGACTGGCCACTGACTCATATTGTACAGGTTGAAATGCGAATTTACACCGTTAATTATTACTTTAAATGAGTTACACTGTAATACAGAGATTTTGTGTTTTATTAACTAACAATATATTGTGTTCCCCACTGACTTCTTCCATCATGTGTCGAATATCGCTCTCCTCGTTCGAGAGCTGAATTCGCGACACAAAGAGGGTGAGATTTCTCACCGGTGGCCTTGCCGCGAAGACAGGTTGCGGAACCCTCCGTGAAGAGCGCCTGTTATCTGTGACCCACCCGTCCTCTTCCCTCAGTCTCCCTGAGGCAGGGTTCGCCTGCCAGGGGGATGGGTGGCACGACCTTGGGGGGATAGGAGTCCCCTCCCCTATTCTGTGGCTTGGTGAGGGACTGAAGGTCTGTTAGCGGTGTTTATATCCTGACGGACGCGCGTGCCTCTCCTTCTTCGGGAGGAGTAGGGGAACTGCACGCTGAGTGAGGCGTTTGATTAATCGAACGCCTCTCCCCTGCAGTGGAAAGCAAGGAAGAGGGCAGTGATGCCTCCTCTCTTGGCATCGGACAGTCCCCGTTCCACATTGTGAAATCGGGAGCAGGGGTCCTTTCCTGAATGGGAGGGAGGTTAACCTTCAACGCATCTAACTCTGACCGGAATTGTTCTAGCGAAATCGCATTTTTCTGATTTGACACCACGTGTTGGTGTTTCAGTTCAACTATCGACTTTTGTACCTCATTGTACTGTTTGAGGATCACCGAGACGTTTACATCACCCATAGAGATTACCGGTATTCTATGGAAATTAGTAACGTAGAAGGTAATATTGTTCTCATTATCCCGGAGGGTCGACACTTTATTTATAATGTCTTTTAGGGTATTCCTCTACGAATTGGGAGGGTAGAACTGAACAGGATGTTTACCTGTACCCTCGCATGTTTTATTTCTTCCGAATCATAGAAATCATGACAAACAGATACGAGAAGGTCTGAACTAATATGATCTACTTTATCAAATATAAAACATAAAGGATTTTCTACAAGAACACGATTTTCAGCAGACGATCCATTGTATCTGTAACGATGGGGGAGAGTAGATGGTGGGGGTAGTTGGTGGGGTGGAGATGGGGGAACGCCGATAGGGGTCCCACTTCTCGTCCCTTTAAATAGTGCTCCAGATACCACCGGTTCGATGCTCAGGCATCTTTTCACATTATGTAGCTATTACTAAATATGACACATAAAAATATATACGCGGAATCACTGTACGATTATACCGTAATGAAGCATACATTTCCCGCGGAGATTCGCAGTGTATATGGTGGGGTGGGGTGGGAGGAGGGGAAGGGGAGGGGGATGCTAGTAGGAGTGCCCACTTCTTGTCCCTTTAAAACACGTTTCAGATACCACCAGCTCCATGCACAACCATCCTTTCGCATTAATTATCACGACACTCTTACCCACTATAACATGCTAAGTATATACGCGGATCACTGTGAGTTCATGAACATAATAATATCTAAATTTTCCGCGGAAACAGTCAAAAACCTTTACTACTTAACGACATACGAACAGCTCAGCCGTGAGACATCCTCTCCCCGGGAAGAGAGACGAATATATGTATATGAGAATGAACTCAGAATGGTTCCCTGAGGTTTTTATGATACACATAGACCATGTATGGAACAAGGAACTCTTCTAGGATAATTAAATCCACTATAGTCCGAATAAGTAATGGTAAATGACAAATACCATAGTTTTTCTTTTTCATGATGCTAGCCCGACGTGGGCAACCGGTCACTCGCAAAAAGGTCCCAAAAATATAGCTTCCCTCACCAGCTATCTACTATGGAAAACTGATGAGTGGGTAGTTGGGAGGTAACGAAAATGGTTCACTGAGTAGGTAGGTAGTTAATCTAACAATCATTAAATTCCTTTTATGTCAATAACTGGGTGGATGAAACCAATTGGTTGCTCACCAGAGTTATTCTCCACACTAGTATTTATATACTGTGTGGGAGGAGCGTGCTCGGTAATAAGGATACATTACCGCTCAACCAACCGAGGAATAAACCAAGACAACGCTGGTACGAGAAGCCCCGCGAAGAGAAGCCCCGCGAAGAGGAGAACAAAGGGAGAACGAAAACGAAGAACGGGGCGAGAGGACGTACCAGCAAAGTGCGCTCTCGAAAACATAACCGGAGAAGGGAGACACTCCGATAACAAAAAGTAAGTGACTAATTGAGTTTTTACACCAAAGTTAATCTCATTAAATTAAGCTGGGTCAGACAAGTTAGGCCTACATTGTGGCCTAAGACCCAGCATCAACTCATAGCTTAACAAAGGTGAAGGTAGATTGCCCTAACCTAATTCTTGTGAGGAATCCTACTGTGGACCTCAATTTATCTGCCCGCTCTGGACCATTTCCGGAATCTCTAGGCTGACCCCTCTAGGCTAGACTTGATCTACTCTATAGTATATACTGGAGATATAAGGGGTGGGTTAATTGTGGACCAATTCAGACAGAGCATTTTTCGCATTGGTGGTCCGTGTGTGGGGAATTTACAAACCTTAAGCTTACTTAACAAAAATTGCAGAATTAGGCTAAATGGTCTAGCCTAAGCCTAACCTGAGCAAGCCTAATTAGGTCTACAACCTAGGGCCTAACTAGGAAACATTTACATTTAAGGAGTCTCATTCTCTTATAAGCTTAGACCTGAGTGACACATAAGTACTTGGGGGGGATTAAACCAAATTTGAACTTGACTGTTTTGTCTGTGCTCTCTCTTCTCTGGTAATTTCTTCTTGTCCTCTATTTCATTACGATCCCCAGTTAAACAATTTTGACTTAGACATGGACAGTGCAGAATTGAAAAAGTTAAAAAAGAAAAGGGGGGCAAAGTTGGGAGCTGTTACAAAGGCTGTGAACACTTTTAACAATATTACACAACCAGGTAAGAAAAATATAGAGTGTGTAATTATTAAATTAGAAATTAAAAAGAAGGAAATAATAGCCATTAATGAGAGTATTTCAGAGTTAGTTGAATCCGAAATGGCTGAAGAACAATTGATAGACCTTTACGCTGATGATGATGATCAGGTAAGCTCAATTGAACAGCAAATAAGGGAACTACGGTCTCGGTTGACTGACTTAACACCAAAAAAAACCTAATTCTGATTTTAATCAAAGTAGGGCTAACCTTCAACAAAATTTAAGTGGCATGCAAAATCCTGAGTCAAGAATTGAGGGCTCAGTTACCCATTTTGCAAATACCAACATTTGAAGGGGACACGGTACAATTCCCATCTTTCATTGACAAATTTGAGAATTTAATAGGTAATAAACCTTATATTTCAACTGTTGAAAAGTTTAGTTTACTTAACTAGTTCCCTTAAAGGCCCAGCCTATAACCTGATAGCCTATTTACCAGCCGTAGGGGATTCATATGAAGTAGCTATTGATCTTTTAAAACGTAATTACGTTAATAAAGATGTGATTATATATGAATTATCTCAACAAATTTTTGAATTTGCACCCATAAAAGATAACCATAGTGATATGGAAAATTTTTATACAAAATTAGAAGCTATTATAGGACAACTGGTTAGCAATGAGATAGATATTAAAACTTCATCTTGGCTTATACAAAGCATAGTACTTAGGTGCCTTCCTTCGAGGGTTAAAGATAATTTAATTCTAAAGACGGGAGAAAATTATCCTAATTTAGCACAAATAAGACAACACTTCCCAATATCCTAACTAATTACAACTTGAGAGATTTTCCAACACATAAGACCCAGACTATGGATAAACCAAAGACTGTTCCCAGAGACCAACTAGCTACAGCCAAACAGACAAAACTTGATACTGGAGAATCAAATGTGACCAACTATAATACACGAACACCTACATTACAGAACTTTAATGTAACTGCTGCCTCAACTTACACACCACATTGCAAATTTTGTGCAAGTAATGAACACAGTAGTACTGGGTGTGACAAATATTCAGACTTTAACCAAAGGGCTAAAAGATGTGAACAGTTGAACCTGTGTAAAAAGTGTACTGGCCAGGGACATTATAAGAAAGACTGTAAATCTAGGTTAAGATTCAAGTGTAAGTTTTGTAAAAGTTTACGACATGTCTCATCAATGTGTGATTCACCAAAGTGTCCAAACAATAATACTCAAACTCAAAAGATACCTCCCCCAAACAAAGGTAATCAAGAAATGCCACTTTCATGGGACATTCTGCTTGTTCAAACAATGTAACAAGAAACACTGAGATTCTTTTACCAACTATTACTTTGGACTTAGTGAATAGTGAGGGTAGTACCACTCCAATGAGATGTCTTATAGACTGTTGTTCTCAACAAACATTTGTTTCAAAAATGTAGTTAATAAATTGGGTTTGACACCAAACCCGAATGAACAAAACCTCAATATTGCGTCCTTTGTTAAGGATAACTCGGACAAAAATAGCTATAAGACAATTGACCTGGAACTACATTTAGAAAGTAAATTCAAGAAAATTGAAGCAGTTATTATTTCTAAAGTAGGACAAAACAAACTGGTTATACCCAAACTAGAACAAACCATAAATCATTTGAAAAAACACTACAAAATAGCTGATAGACATATCACTAACAACACAATAGCTAACATTGAAATGCTAATAGGGCAGATTATATTAATCTTATTCATAAGGGCATAGTAGAGATAGGTAATGGTATAGCTATTCAGACTCCATCAGGGATAGCCCCTTTGGGTGACCTATCAGAATACAACCTAGACCTAAACCAAAACAGTGCATGACCAACAAATACTATGTGCCTCAACTCAGTCCTACATAACACCTGTAAGAATAGCAACACTTTGAATAATATTATCTCAACTGAGAACATTAATTCATCATTATCAAATGAAACTTTGGATGAGGCAATTCAAACTTTATGGTTGCTAGAATCTGTGGGTATACATGACACACATCAAACTTCAGAAGATCAGTTAATGGTAGAAAGATTTGAAGACACCATTCAGTGTAAAGACAATAGTTATTTTATTGAGTTACCTTGGAAAATAAATTGTCCAACTTTAAGAGATAATCTCAAAGTAGCTAAAGGACATTATATATAAGTAATGAAAAAACTCAAACAAGAAAATAATGTAAAAATATATAATGATGTCTTCAAAGAACAGCTACAGAAAGGCTTCATTGAAGAAGTAACAGATAACCCTTTTAAAAAGATGGTTGTCATTATTTAACCCACAGGGGGGTTTATCGACAAGATACCCCAACAACAAAACTCAGAGTAGTATATAATTGTAGCCTCAAAGACAGTGATAAACACAGTTGAATGATTGCTTGATTGAGGTCCTAATCTCATTTCTGACCTTGTGAAGATCTTACTGGAGGTTCAGGTTAGACAATAGCTGTACAAAGTGACATTTCAAGGCATTTTTGAGAAAAATCTTAAAAATGAATATGATAAGAACCAACTTAGGTTCTTATGGTTCAAGGATCCATTTGATTTGAATAAAGGGTTCATAACCTATAGATTTAATGTTGTGTTGTTTGGAGCCAATTGCTCACCTAGCCTATTAGCATTGACAATTAAACATCATTTAAACCAGTTTAATAACTCTCTAACATTGAACTTCCTTAAGGAACATTTTTACGTAGACAATCTAATAGGCTCAACGACAACAAAATCTGAATTATCTGAAGTCTATGAACACTCTCAAAACATTATGCAACAAGGTAACTTTGAACTTAGAGAGTGGATTTCAAATAATGAGGATTTAAACAAAAAGATTTAAAGATAATAATGGTCTTACTGAGCCACCAGACAGAGTTAAAACTTTAGGTATGAACTGGTATTTGGATGCAACTTCTAACAGTCATGATTCAATCTGTACTAAAGGTTTTAAACTTGATGAGGAAGCAAATACTAAAAGACAAATATTATCAGAGGCTTCCAAAATTTTTGATCCTATGGGTCTATTCCTGCCTTCAACAATAAAATCAAAGATTCTCCTCCAAGAAATTTGGAGGACAAATGTTGGGTGGGATGATCCAATAACAAATGAGAATCAAAAATCTTGGAAGAAGTTAGCTACTGATTTAACAAAAGTGCAGAACATTAAAATTCAAAGGTGCTGTGGGTTTAGGGATAAGCCCCAGAGGCTTCATGTGTTTGCTGATGCAAGCACACAAGCTTATGGGTGCTGTGCGTATCTTGTAAGCCCTACAGAAAGTCATCTAATTTATGCAAAAGGGAAAGTTGCACCTCTCAAACCTACCCGAACCATACCTCAATTGGAACTATTGGCTGCTACATTAGCCATTAAAACTATTTCATTGCTTAAGGATGCTTACTACGATGTGTTCATAACTAATATCCACGTCTGGCTTGACAGTCAGATTTGTCTTGCATGGATACGGAATGATAGCATTAATAGTAAGAATATCTTTGTAAGAAATAGGCTAAAAGAAATAGCTGATGCTAATGAAAGCCTACAAGTAAACTTTCACTATGTTCCAACTAAACAGAATCCAGCAGACTTTCTGACCAGAGGTTTATCCTACAAGTTGTTGAAGTCAAACAAAACTTGGTTTATGGGACCTAAGTGGCTCTGTAATACAGACCAATGGCCTGTGGAACAAGTTAACTTGACATTAAATTTAATCTTTTCAAATGAAAAGGTTGAACCAATCACTAATTATGAAAAGTATTCTGATTTCAACAAACTTGTTAGGGTGACAGCCTACTGTTTGAGGTTTGCTCACAACTGTTTAGCTACAATTAACAAACAGCTAAATAAAAATAATCATAATTATACAGAAGTTGCAACCCAATACTGGATAGGCCAAGCCCAACAAAAGAGTACAATAAAGAGTTAGAATTCTTAACTAATGGGAAACAAACAAAAGAACCTGTACCATCAGTAGTTGTGGATCTAAACTTGTTCAGGGATGAGGAAGGCCTTCTAAGGTGTAAAGGGAGATTAGACAAATCAAAACTGTCATACAAAAGCAAAAATCCAATCCTTTTACCTAGATTTAGCTATTTGACAACATTAATAATCAGGAAAACACACAATGATGTATATCATATGGGGGTACCACAGACACTAACTACATTAAGAAAAACTTATTGGATACCCAAGGGAAGGATCACTGTTAAAACAGTCCTGAGTGAGTGTGTCACATGTAGGCGTATTCATGCTAGGCCCTATAGGAAACCAAATCCTCCTGCTTTGCCAGAGGAGAGAGTTACTCTCAACAGACCCTTTGAGACTGTAGGCATTGACTATACAGGAGCATTGACTGTAGGGTGGGTGACACTGAACAAAAAATGTACATTGTACTGTTTACATGTGCTGCCTCACGAGCTGTTTATTTGGATGTTGTGGAGGACCTTACAGCAGAATCTTTTGTTGCTGTCTTTAAGAGATTCTGTGCACGACATTCAGTACCAAAGACAGTTTGGACTGACAATGCTACATATTTCAAAGCTGGTGAACAAGTCATCCATGACTTGTTAAGCAATGAAATCACACAATTATATATAAAAAATTCAAACATAAAGTGGAAGTATATTCCGGTTGCCTCTCCTTGGTATGGTTCTATCTGGGAGAGGAATATACAAACAGTAAAGAATTGCTTGAAGAAAGCAATTGGCAAAAAACAGATACACTTATTTGGGTTACTCACTCTCCTAGCTGAGATTGAGAACATCATTAACAATAGACCACTCACTTATGTGAGTGACAACATTAATGACCAGAACCATTAACTCCAAATCATTTGATTCGGGGGAGAACAAGTTAGTCTCCTGCCGGACTACAATATAGACTCTTCAGAAGACCCAAACTGGACTCAACGACATGATGAGCTCCAGACGAAGTTACAACATTTAACTAGAGTTAAAACTCATTTCATTAAACAGTGGAAAACTGAGTACTTGATGGGTCTAAGGGAGAGACATAAACAAATGACTAAGAAGGATTGGTCTGACACAATTAAGGTAGGGGACCTTGTTCTCATACATGACAGTACTCCAAGACAATACTGGCCTCTGGCTAGAGTTTCAGAACTCAGACCAGGGGCAGACGGGGTAACAAGAGTGGTCAAATTAAGGACTTCAACGGGTGACACAACAAGAGACATTTCTCTTTTGTACCCTTTAGAGTCTGGACCCAAAACAATGGACTTTGGAGAACCTTCTCCACTGACAGTAACAACTGGAGACACTGAACTTCCAGTAACTATTCCTTTGACAGTAGGAGTGGTGACGCATCCTACTACAACATTGACAGACACAAGACCTCAGCGACAAACAGCATTAAAGGCGCGACTATTTTTACAACAAAAAATAGATGCTGGGGAATTGTAATTTTATCTTCTAACTTTCATTTTTCTTTTCTTATGGTAAAGACCATAGACAGTTTCATCCTATGGATGTATATTTTATCTTCTAATTAAATGCTACACCTTCTCCATGAGAAGGTGAGGATAGGCACTGTTAATCAGATTAACAGGCATTTACAGTTAAATAGTTAGCTAGTCTACACTCAGACAAAAATTGGTGACAATGACACCAAAATTTTTATCTCCCGGGGCCCCCAGTATATGGAAAACTGATGAGTGGGTAGTTGGGAGGTAACGAAAATGGTTCAATGAGTAGGTAGGTAGTTAATCTAACAATCATTAAATTCCTTTTATGTCAATAACTGGGTGGATGAAACCAATTGGTTGCTCACCAGAGTTATTCTCCACACTAGTATTTATATACTGTGTGGGAGGAGCGTGCTCGGTAATAAGGATACATTACCGCTCAACCAACCGAGGAATAAACCAAGACAACGCTGGTACGAGAAGCCCCGCGAAGAGAAGCCCCGCGAAGAGGAGAACAAAGGAGAGAACGAACGAAGAACGGGGCGAGAGGACGTACCAGCAAAGTGCGCTCTCGAAAACATAACCGGAGAAGGGAGACACTCCGATAACAAAAAGTAAGTGACTAATTGAGTTTTTACACCAAAGTTAATCTCATTAAATTAAGCTGGGTCAGACAAGTTAGGCCTACATTGTGGCCTAAGACCCAGCATCAACTCATAGCTTAACAAAGGTGAAGGTAGATTGCCCTAACCTAATTCTTGTGAGGAATCCTACTGTGGACCTCAATTTATCTGCCCGCTCTGGACCATTTCCGGAATCTCTAGGCTGACCCCTCTAGGCTAGACTTGATCTACTCTATAGTATAGACTGGAGATATAAGGGTGGGTTAATTGTGGACCAATTCAGACAGAGCATTTTTCGCATCTACAAAGCAGATAGGATCCAGCTTTGGGACAGGATCTAGGGTTTAAAGCAGCCTAGCCCAGATACATTTAGAACCTCAATATAAGCAAAAGACTCGCTGCCTTCACGTCAGATTGAATACATCGGGCTAGCATCATGAAAAAGAAAAACTATGGTATTTTTCATTTACCATTACTTATTCAGACTATAGAGGATTTAATTATCCTAGAAGAGTTCCTTGTTCCATGCACGGTCTGTGTGTATCATAAAAAACCTCAGGGGACCATTCTGAGTTCATTCCCATCTTGAAACGGACATGTTATGTGCCTTGAAAAGTGGACGCTCAATTCTGCCAGTTGAGGTTTAAGTTTTGGTGTTTGGTTAAAAATATAATAGTTACCGCTTTTTCTTTGATGTATTCAATCTGACGTGAAGGCAGCGAGTCTTTTGCTTATATTGAGGTTCTAAATGTAGCTGGGCTAGGCTGCTTTAAACACTCGATCCTGTCCCAAAGCTGGATCCTATCTGCTTTGAAGATAGCTGGTGAGGGAAGCTATATTTTTGGGACCTCTTTGCGAGTGACCCGTTGCCCACGTCGGGCTAGCATCATGAAAAAGAAAAACTATGGTATTTGTCATTTACCATTACTTATTCGGACTATAGTGGATTTAATTATCCTAGAAGAGTTCCTTGTTCCATGTACGGTCTGTGTGTATCATATATATATATACACACTGTGTATATGTATACATATATACACACACACACACGAGTATACTGTATATATACGCGCGCGCGCACACACACACACACACACACACACACACACATATATATATTGTCTATTAAGGTTCGTGAGAGCTTAAATATCTTTCATTATTTAAGTCGTAAAACAAAATAATTTTTTTTCTTTATTAAAAGGGGACTTAACGGCACCCCCTCACCCTAAAAAAAAAATAGTTTAATATCCATTTAAGACTGTATAAAGGAATGCCATAAACGTTTCTTATAAAAAATATATAAATAGAAATTCTCAATAGAAATAATAAAAAATAAAAATAAACGTTTGCAAAATCTCATTTAATTTTGTTTATTTTCCTTTTTCATAATAAAAGTTTTCTCAAAATAGTTTAAATTGAAGTTAACAGCAGCACCCCAATTTAATTAACAAAGACTCACAACCATTAGCTCTTTTTATGGCCTAATTTATCTTAAAAATTATATATATATATATATATATATATATATATATATATATATATATATATGATTAGTTAAAAACAGCATTACGACTTCATGGAAATTTTTCCATCAGAGAAAAAAGTTTTGGTTTTGGGAGACATCTTCAGTGAGATGAGGCGAATGTACTAAATGTAAAAATAAGATATGTACAGGGTGGTCCTTTAAAATGAATAAGTTAAATGGCATGCGGAATATTTGGTACGATAACTGTGAAAGGATTAAAGTTTTTCACAGGCACACAGTATGCTCAATGTGCCTTATACCTTTTGCGAAATTACTTGACGAATTTGATTAATGTATTTTCTTATCAAGTCCTTCAACGTTTCGACAGAAATGTAGAGGGTTCAGCGTAAAATCACTGGTTTTGCAGCTCCCATACGTTCCATACGTCCTGGGATGTTCTTTGATGAACCCTTCTTTTAGATATCTCTATAAGAAACCACGGATTGAGGTCAGGTGATAGAGAAGGTCATGCAAAAACAGAGTCTGAAGATGGATACTTGTTAGGCAAGACTCTCGGACCAAACATTTCACGTAAAAAGTCCAAAATGACATTTACTGTATGGGGTCTTTCGCCGTCCTGTTGAAACCAAACTGTTCATATCATTCTCTTGGTCCATAAGAAGCGGGCTAAGCCCTAAGCCAACCAGAACAGTGGGTCCAGTAATCGAAAAGCTGGGGAAAGCGAGGGTGACAGTTAAAGGTGAAACGGGTACATCCTAAAAAAAAAGAGTAAAAGGGGGTGAGTACGGAAGCCGATGGACGCGGTATCAGTATGTGACGGTCAGAGACTGACGGCGCAAATCTAGGACGAGGCTCATGGGATAACAAAGGACCTAAATGCTCCCGTAGCCAAATGGATATCGGCATGATGGCTCGCATCTAAAATCCGAAGCTGAGCAGGTGTTGCTGAGGAATGAACCTCGCAGCCATAACCAAACTCCGATTGAATCAGTAGCCGATACAAGAGAAGTGTGGTCCAACCAGCACCCCAAACAAGATGTGTGCGGCAAACCCGAAGCAGGTCCACTGCTCGCAGACACGAAACCTTAAGGGACTTGGAGATGAGGAAGTCAAATCAGCCTCCTATCAAATATCAGCCGAAGGAATTGTGCCCCGTCAACGCGTGGAATCCGGCGATCATAAAGGAAGAGGTCTTGATCCTGGAGAACGCCTTAGATTTAACAGAAGTGCATGACTACCAACAACTATGCAACTCCTCTCACTGAGACATCCGATCCAGAGCAGTCTGTAGCGACGTTCAACAACTAACATCCTTGAAGCGGCAAAGGAGATGAAGAAGTCGCCTGTGTATGACGTAAGCAAGACATCAAATGGAAGGGCCGGCACAATATCGTTAATGATAATGATAAAAAGAGTAACACTAAGGATATTTCCTTGCGGAATAGAAGTTGACTCCACCTGAATACGAAACATGTGATCCGACAAAAACACTCAAATAAACACGGACAAACACCCACAAAGCCCAGAGGCACGAAGTTGTTTTAAAATGAGGTATTAAAGGATTTCTCAAGGTAAAAAACGATGCAGACTAAATGCTGCTTGGAGGCAGAGGTCTCGCAGATGGACGATTCCAACCGGATCAGGATGTCATTGGTAGAGCCCAACTTCCGGGAACCACACTGGAAATGAGAGGTAAAATCCCCTTTCCAGATACCAGACCAGTAGAATGTTTATCGTACTCTTCTAAAGTACTTCTAAAGTATAGCACGAGGTCAAAACTATGGAACGATAATTCAAAGAATGCGACTGATCTTTCCCATGCTTGGGAAAAGGGAGGACATTTTTCGCCAAGCTCTGTGAAAGAGATCAAGCAAAAATGCCAGACTCCTCACAGAGATAAAGGAGCATCGCGTATGAAATGTCGCCCTGGCCAGTAGAGTGTCGCTACAGGAAGAGAGTTCAAACCGGTGCTTCCGCAGGAAAGAAATTAGACTGTAACTCTCTCCACCAACCGACGTGAAGTTCAAGACTACCGCGACCCTTCCACTCGATGGTGCTGTCAAAGGAAGAGAAATCTTCATCCCTGCTCGTCACACCTGAAAAGGAGGTGGCGAGCACGTTTAACACAACACCTGTTTTGGCAACAAAGACACCATCCACCTTCAGAACCGGTGGTAGGCTAGTAGGAAACTTTCTAGAAATCTTGCGAACTCTCTTCCAAACGATGAACATTGCATTACGAGAATTTATCGTCACAATAAATGATGTCCAAGACTGACGGCAAACCACTTTCATCGCTCGACAGGCACCATCTGACAGCCATCGGATCACTCTGATACTAGGCGTCTTCCAACTGATCCATTTCTTCGAGGTATGGACTGAAGACTCTTTGCGTAACTAGTGGAACTAAAACTCCCTATAATCCCCTCTGCTAACGGATTTCTACACAGCTGTCGAGAGGCCCCAAAACAGTGACCAATCAGTTCCATACTTGCAACAATGCTCAGAGACTTCCCTTGAGGGAGACGATTCTGTGAGGCACACGCACCTTCTCTCTCAAACTCCTTAATACCCGACTGGAGGGAGAGGGGTCAGGTTGACATACAGGAGTCTTCGGGATTTTGAAGGGCATGACGGACTCTCCAGAACCAGAAGAGCTTTCAACTAGTTGGCTCAATGAGAAGGCACCCTTGATTTGCCTGGGGAGGTAGACGCGTCGGGCTCCAGGGTATCTGACCAAGGAATGATACCTCGACCTCGACCAAAGTCTGTTCACAAGAGTACAGGGTATGGACATCGGACTCCTCCGATGCTGATGAAGTCTCCTTCAGTGACTCTCCAAAATCCCTGGTGGTAGGGTGTTTTGCAGATTCTTCAGCGCGACAGAGGAACCGAGGAACCTTTTTAAAGATGAAGTTTCTCTTCCGGTGACGTTAGAAGGGCAGAAAAAAGCTTGGGAAGGAGTGACATTGGAAGACGGGCGAGAAGAATTCCATGTTCGCTGAACACATAGGAAGCTGGGAGGCTGTCTCCCGTCCCAAATACTGAGGGGGCCAGAGACAGCACTTAGTCTGGCCCCTCAGTCATGGGTAGCTCTATCTAGTACAACACACGACATCATCGGAACACTCAATCTTCCCTCATCACAGAAAATGGCTGCCTGCAAGAGTGCTGTTGTTGACATGTGTTAATTGTTTTTCGATTAAACCATTTAAAAAATATAGTATTTTCTTTACATTTCTTATGCATACGTAGGGAATCCAAAAAGTTTCCGGAAATTCAAAAAGCTTTAATACAAAAACCCTTTAATAAAAGTTCCAGAATGGTCAAATAACTTTAATAAAAGAAAACAAAAGAGGATATACGTTTAGGAATGCTCAACAACGTTCGACATAATTCCCACCTATCTCTATACACTTTTCTAAGCGATGTTTCCAGCGTTCCAATCCATTTTTATAAAATTCAGAGTTTTTCGACTGAAACCATCTCAAAACTGCTGTTCTGGCATCTGCTATCGAGTCGAAACGCTTTCCTTTTATGTGATCCTTCAATTTTGGGAATAAAAAAAAGTCGGAAGGGGCTAGATCCGGACTGTAGGGGGGGGAGGTATGATTTCCCATCGAAATTCCCGTAACACGGCTCTTGAGGCATTTGCAGTGTGAGCAGGTGCATTGTCGTGATGGAAAAGCACCCCGCGATGAAGTTTACCAGGTCTTTTTTCAACAAGCTTATCTTTCAGCTTCCTCAAAACATTTTCATAATATTGGGCGGTGACTGTTTTTTGTCGTTCAAGAAAGTCCACTAAAATTATTCCTTCACAATCCCAAAAAATTGTAGCCATTACCTTTTTAGCTGATCTTTCTGCTTTAAATTTGATTGGGCCATCTGATCCTCTTGGGAGCCATTGTTTTGACTGAACTTTGCTTTCCGGATCATACTGATAAATCCAGGTTTCATCCCCTGTTACAAGTCTATACATAAAACAATCTTCATGAACTTCCATTCGATTCAAAAGATCAACAGAAAGACTAGCCCTTTGGTCAAACTGTTCTTGGGGCAACGCTTTAGGCACCCACCGAGCAGAAAGTTTGCTAAGTTCTAAGGTATCCACCAAAATGGAATGAGCAGAACCACGAGAGATACCCACCTCATTGGCTATTATTTCACAGGAAATTCGACGATCTTTTCGACTAGTGACCGAACAGCAGCAACAGTTTCTTCATTAATTGATGTTGATGGCCTTCCACTCCTTTGGTTATCATTAAGAACCTCTTGACCCGTTTTGAATCTTTTGATCCAGTCATAAACGACTGATTTCTTAGGTGCTTCATCTCCATAAACTTCACGTAAGGCATCAAGTATTTGTGGTGGTTTCCATTTAAGTTTTGTTAGGAATTTAATGTTAGCTCTCCACTCGAATTTTGAGATTTCCGTTGCCATGAAAAATAGGGTTCTTTTTAACTCCGTCTTAAAGCACTGTCACCAAGGTTGTGTAAGTCTTAGCATGGCCTAATATGTATGAAGGTCCAAATTCATGTCAAAACAAGAATTCATTAAATTCTGATTTGAAATGATTGAATTATTAAACTTTCACTAATTTTTTATAAATCCAAACCCAAAGAGTTCTCCTGTCTTCTTGTCAGATATTTTTTTTTTTTTTTTAATTTCCTGATGTCCCAAGAAAAATATCTGATGTTAAGAGAATTGACAGAAGGTAAGAGAGAACGTGGCGGGAAAAAAAACCCAGCGCTGTCAAAATGCATTTGTATACATGTAAAAGTGTTGAAGTGGTGTGACATGTGTGCGTGGAGATGGATAGTGACGTGTAATTAGCGGTAGAAAACTTATCTTTGACCGACATACTAATATGATAAGTTTTTACACACGTATGAAATTCTCATGTTAATACATACATTACGCATTACAATAGATACACAATATAATGTATATATTATACATTATTCGTCTTACAGTACACATCACCCATTATACATTGCAATTACGTTTCTACGAGTATATTACACGATAAGGGAAGGTTTCAACTGTAAAAGAAGAAAGGAATTAATTAACTGTGTGGATCAGCGCAATGGGGTAAAAAGGTGGAAACAAAGAAAAAAGATTTTGTTTTACGCGTAACAAAGTAAACCCGGATAAAGACATTTGAAGCATAGTAATCATCCTCGAATAATGCCTTTGAAAGGAGGACGACAAAAGCACCTCCAAATTAAGGTGTGGAAATTATTGTAGCATGCTTTTAAAACTGTAAAACGTCGGTAATAACACTAATTTAATGTAAAGACGCTCTTCATACACCTTAACTAAAGCATAATAGTTGAGACATCCGTGGTTACTCCAATTAAAATGGAAAATAAGTTTCACACACACACACACACACACACACACACACACACAGACAAAATCCAAAAAGACCAAAAAATTGTTTGGCTTAATTAACAATTTTTGTTTTTCTTTTGACATTTATTCTTTTCAGCAAAAAAAAAATGAAGCTTCAAAAAACGAAACTGAAAAATTACTAATTAGTAATTTTGTGGTCTTTTATGAAGTTTCATTTTTACTCCGAAAACTTTTTTCCCGCAATTATACATGTATATCGACGAATGCAGAAATAGACAAAAATTTACTCCACGATCACGAATGACTTTCCAGTGTTTCAAAAACATTTTTGACCTTGGTTTACAAAAAAAAAAAAAAAAAAAAAAAAAAAAATGAAATTGAATACCCATCAGAACAGTATGAAAAACTCCCCGCTTCCTTTCATGAATTCTTTATACCTGAAAGAAATTAGAAACAGATATCATTAATTAATGAAATTTAGAGTGTTCAAATTACACAGTTAAAATAATTAAACAATTTTACGAACTTACTTACGCTCTTTACCTAGAAAAAAAAATGGGCAGTCAGTTCAGTTTTAAATGCTAAAAATTGTACTTTACGACACTCCCCATTAAAATCTAATTGACATTAAACATACAGTCTTTGGTTTTTAAAATTCCATTTCTTGACAACCAGTTTGATTTAAGAATGATGATGTAAAGTTGTTGGGTCGAAAATGTTTCGTGCTTTGGATTTAGGCATAAAAGTTATTGCTTTTGATTAAAACTAACAGGAAGCAATAAGAAGGTATTTCCACTCTTTTATGACACTAAGATGACATTGCTTTGTTCCGTTTGTACAGGGTGTCCACAATGTCTTGTCACCCCAGTAAAATACTAACTTATTTTCGTTTTTCTTTCAGACCCATTTGAAATGTGTGATAAGGCAACTGTACGATTGAACAACGCATCTTGGCTAGTACCTGGGTCCATGAGCGACCACGTAATGGCAAAACCATTGAAAATATTCGTGCAGACTTCCAGGATCGACTGAATCGTGCAGTTCCTTTTTTGGACGAGTGAGTACTATTTCATAACTTAACAGAAAACATTGTTCGAGCCATCAGTTGCGTCTGAACGACTTGTCAATCACGCCCTTCTTGGTTTGATGGCACTCAGGTCGGATTAGATTAAACTAAGTCTGGTTAATTAGTTTTTTAGATATATGGATTTGAAAAAGTTGGCACCTTGCTTATACAGAGATGCGCACATGTGTGTGTGTGTGTGTGAACACCAAAGAAAGTATTTTTAAATAGGTCATATTTACTAACAAATTTTTAACAAGAACTAACAATGAAAAAACGGTGCGAGCTCAATCCAAAACTACGTGTCTAAATACACCAGTCGAGATTGCTCCCAACTTTCTGAAAAGGATATTTAAAAAGTGGGCAAGAATTCCTTTCCATGTGGCAAAAGAGAAAATGAAGATCACGGAGGAACCTTATGAGGTCATGCGCTTCACTATGCGAGTTTATGAGGCGCATAAATATCCTGCAGGAGAAGAGAACGGCCGAAAGGGGGCCATAAACACCGAAAAATAAAATGTAATTAAAAATTGCAAGAATATTCAGGAAGTGAAGTCAGAAATTTTATATCAGATGCTTTATACGTATATCGTATTGAAAGTTAATCTGAATCCGTGTGTATATATACAGGGTGTTCACAAAAGAATCGTACAAATTTAGCTTACTTCAAATAAAAATTTTAAAATTCTTTTGTGGACAGTATACATGTGTGTGTGTGTGTGTGTGTGTGTGCGCGCGCGCTGGAAAAAATAAACAAAAGTTAACGTGAATTGATATTTATATTAAAAGAACCCACAGGAAAAACAAAAGACTGCTCCGAGTACTTTCGTGTATTTATTTCCTTTGGGTTCTTTATATATATATTATTTAGGCATGTAGCACTTGCAAACTTTAACTTTACAATGAACATTATTTTAATGTTAAATTGGAATAGAAATTAGAAGGGCAACATTTTATAAATATATTTTTGTTTGTCATGTTAAAAATAAAGATTAAAATACAGATTACGTTTTTCAACCAATCGTTTAATTCCGGTTTAAGGCGAAGCATAAGAATAATTTCCGAAGTTGAGAGGTCGTTTTTGTTTGCTTTGAAGACAATTTCATTTTTTTTTTTTTTTTTTTTCAGTAACCCCAGTTAAGAGAATGGTTTGGACATATCTATACCCATTTGGGTATAGAGACATAACATTATCCTTCTAAAAAATTAACTTTAGTTTCGTTGGGATAGATTTGGCCTGAACTAACTTACTAAACTAAACTAACCTAAACTAACTTATTAAACTAAACTAACTTAAACTAACTTACTCTAACTTGTGGATTTTATGTCACGTCGATCAAATTTTGTTAGCATGAATGGTTTTGGATATTTGAGTGCACTGGGTTCTATTCTTAAGCTTGTGGTATTCGGGCGGGTACTAACCTTTCTATATACCCTTAGTGATTCGTACTTTAAGTTGTCCTGTAGGTTTTACAACACACAGGATAAAGTACATGCTATACTTAAAACGAAAAAAAATGATTCAGTGGTGGTCTTTGGTGTGAGGTGTCAATATGAATTACATGTCAATTTGAGGGTAAAACCTTTTGAGCAAAGTCATTAACTTCTTTTTCAGTACTATACATTACTGTTTGTAATTGGGGGAATTTAAAATATATTGAAATTTTAAGTGTAGTATAATTCAATTGCCCTTTACCATCCTAAATTTAATTAATTTTTTTATGGGATTCGAACACGTCTGCGACGTTGTCGCTGATTGGTTAGCGCGCGGTTCCTTTGATTAATAGTAAAGAAAGCACTTCATTTAACATAAGTGGATATAAATGCCGCAAAATTGTGAAAGAGAACTTACTCGCTAAACGGCAGTTACACAATGTATATGCAGACATATATAGATGCTCTTAGTCTGCAATGTTGATAATATAATCGTGGTGCCACACACACACACACACACATATATATGAATACGTGTGAATACGATAATTCAGCAACTGGGATACTCAAAAGTGTGTTCAAGGTTTGTTCTTCGAGAACTGACTGAAGATCACAAAGCCCAAAGAAAAGAAATTGTTTCCGAGTCGCTGGTTATATATATATATATATATATATATATATATATATATATATATACACACACTAGGGGCACTCAATATATTTTGCCCCACCCTTTTTTCTTAGCTAAATAATAGGCTATGGGGCTCAAATGTCTTTTGGGCCATAAATTTGAACTTTCTGCGCTTCACATAACCGGATTTTTCCACTTTGAACCTCCCCTCCTTGTATAAAACCGCTTTTAAACGCCCTTGTATAAAACCGATGGTTAACGCAGTTTCGAAAATGGCGTCTAACAGTGATGTGCGTCGCAAACAGAGAACTGTTATCGAGTTCTTAACCGCAAAGAAGGAAACAGTTGGAAATATTCACAAACGTCTACAAAACGTTTACGGAGATGCTGTTGTTGATCGAAGCACAGTTGGACGCTGGTCTAAACGTGTGAGATCATCGGAGAGAGGAAGGGCCAGCCTCGATGATGAGCCACGCAGCGGTTGCCCGGCATCGGCTGTGACATCTCACACTGTGCAACGTGCTAACAGCACCATTCGATCAAATCGGTGCATCACATACAAGGAGCTATCACTGGAGTTAGGAATTAGTGAAGGAAGTGTGAATACGATAATTCAGCAACTGGGATACTCAAAAGTGTGTTCACGGTTTGTTCCTCGCCAACTGACTGAAGATCGCAAAGCCCAAAGAACAGAAATTGCTTCTGAGTCGTTGGTTCGATACGAGACAGAAGGGGATGACTTCCTTTCACGAATTGTGACTGGGGATGAGACTTGGGTAGACCACTTTGAACCTGAAACAAAACGCCAATCCATGGAGTGCCATCACGTAGACTCCCCACGCAAGAAAAAGTTAAAAATGGCTCCTTCTGCAGGAAAGGTTATGACCATCATCTTCTGGGAAATAAAAGGGGTGATTCTGGTGGACATTTCAACCCAGATGCATATATTGCTACCCTACAGAGACTCCAGGTCCAGAGACGTATAAAGCGAGTTCGACCGGAGAGAAAACTGGAAGACGTCCTTCTTTTGCACGATAACGCAAGACCACACAACAGTTTGCAAACAAGAGAGGCCATCACAAAAATGCGCTTGACTGTGTTACCCCACCCTCCGTACAGCTCTGATCTGGCACCTTCAGACTTCCATTTGTTTGGGCCAATGAGGGATGCTATTCGTGGAAGAAAGTTTCAGAGTGACGATGAGATTGTTGAGGAGGTTAATAGGTGGCTTCAGCGGAAGCCAGCGGACTTTTACCAGCAAGGAATAAAGGCCCTTGTTTCGAGGTGGAGGAAAGTCGTAGAAAAGGATGGAGACTATATGGAAAAATAAAAACTTGTAAAAAAGGTATGTAACTACTTGTGTGCAAAATTTCTGGAACTTACAAGGAAACTTGGAAGGAAAAAAAAAAGGTGGTGCAAAATATATTGAGTGGCCCTTGTATATATATCAGGGATGGCTACTGGAATGAAATTCTATACCCTGTATCCATACCTTACAAATGTTTTAGTTCTCTACCGTTTTTACACCTATACCTACACCTATACCTATTTGTGACAACAATATGAAATTTAGCACCAAAACATTTCAGCTTTTGAGATATGAAAGAAATGAGGAACTAAAACAGACAGCATATTATGTCTCAGATAGACAGGAAATTCATAGAAGCGTGAAAAGTAATAGATTTACGGATTTATAATGACTGATGATGAGAAATTTGAAACACAGAATCAGATAGGGATAAACAAAACAAAAAGAGTTACGGGACAGCTACTGGGAACCTTTAAAAGAAAGAACAAGAAGGTGATAATTTCCCTGCTGAAAACACTGATCATACCAAAACTTGAATACTTGAATACTTGACGTACTCGTATAAAAAAGAAGAAATCAATAAAAGAGAAAAAGTTCGGACGAATTTCACAGTCAAGAGTGATGGCTGCAAAGAGTTCAACTATTGGAAAAGGTCTTGTAAATTAAATCTATATTCACTGGAAAGAAGAAGAGAGATACACCATAATAAGAAGAGAGATACACCATAATAAGAAGAGAGATACACCATAATTTACACGTGCAAAATTGGTACCTAACCTCAAACTGAACCCAGTAACCACACAAACAAATTGGGAAATAGGAAAGGTAGAATGTAGTATAGTGTTGCCAAACTAAAGGCCAGACAAGTGACACCCTCAACTCTGAACGAAAATAGCTTGATTGTCAGGGGCCCCAAGATTTTTTAACCAGCTTCCGAATGACATCAAGAACATCACTGGTGTCAAAATTGAAGTCTTCAGAAGAAGACTAGGCGCTTGATTCAGGACGGTATTGGGTGAGCCGGGTGTACCTGACTATTTGCGATGGAGATCGCAAGAGGGCAACTCATTCCTCCACCAGACCAGATTTAGAGGTGGGGTCACCAGGTTGATCTTCGTGTGAAGAGAGATCGAGTTACCAGGTTACCAGTTAGGGAACTATATATATATATATATATATATATCTATATTATATATATAAGGGTGTACCAAATTCTCACCAATTTTGGAAAATTAAGAGAAAAATATTTAGATCAATTGATGAAATATTTTTCTCCTAATTCTCCAAAATTGGTGAAAATTTGGTGTATATATATATAGTATATAGTTCCCTAACTCACTATGTAATGCAATCAAATATAATAGAGATTCCATGTAGCCACACCCTCCCTCATAATATAACCATTCGAGATACAATCATCGCCTATTACTTTTTTATACGTTCATGCATCCCCATGCACATGTGTACAGTATCTGTGTTCCCTTTTTAAATAACGCTCACAGCGATGGTCTCGTATCAAATGTGATATTATGAAGACAAGGATTACATATGCAACGCCATTCACTGACGTTCATAGCGTTTTGTTTGAATTTTTTACATTTTACATTTCATCTGCTCTCACATCGTATTTAGACTTGAAAACTACATTTCCGATATGGAGTCTCTCTCTCTCTCTCTCTCTCTCTCTCTTCTCTCTCTCTCTCTCTCTTCTCTCTCTCTCTCTGCAATGCAAAATGACGATATAAGTACAGAAATAATTATGGACCAAACTGTTTATTGGATTATAACACAGAGTATTGCTGTTTCAATTGGTGATGAGCCACGTACGGAATCCTCGTTAGTATGTTGACTCTCTTTGTATATTTGGCAATGATGCTGCGAGCTGTTCATACCTTGAATACTGTATGGGTACGGGCGGGGTGGTGCTTTGTGTAAATCAGTGAAACCTTTCTTATTAATACCTTTCTTAAACATTGAGTATATATATATATATATATATATATATATTATACTTGAACAAAACCATCAGTACATTTGCAGGTAAAATTACTAATTATGAATTTTTAGATTTTGTTTTTTTAAATTTTAGATTTCCTGCGCTAATACACGATCTACTTTAATTAATGATTTGCTGTGTTTTATGTATATTTATACAGAGAACATTGTACAGTATATATTACGTGATTTAATAAATTAACGAAAGGACCACGGGATAAGATATATTCGAGTACGCCATTTGCGCTGCCATGTTTTTTTTATTACTTGAAGGTGTTAACCCTCTAACGCCGACTGGTTCGAATATGTACCGTTTCAAATACACGCATTTAGACTTAACCCTACAAAAACGTTCAGCGTTAAAGGGTTAAGATACATTTCTTATGTGTAGGTAGAGAGTTATAATTTCGAATTATGTATGGACAAGAGCACACGAGGACTGTGCAGTTTGCTTTGTTCTCACGAAAGCAATTTTGAGAACGTCTGTAATGCCTTATAAGGCGAAAATAAAATACACACGCATATAGTTCCTACGTTCTGTAACGTATTCCAAATCACTTACTGTGAACTATAGTTTTCGCGCTTACTCTTTCAGTCTATGTACGGAGGACAGTCGGTTTCCCTATCATCGAAGTAAAGACACTGAGGTCGGGGGTTCGAATCCCGATGATGCTGGTAATAATAATAATAATAATAATAATACAGAAGTAAGAGCAATGGGTTCCATTAGTTGGCCTGAGAGTTGTACCAGTTTAAAATGGCCCCATTCACTGATTACACTGGTTAACAAAACAAAACTTTTTTCCGCTTCAAGTACTTTAATACCTTTTTTTGACCAATTTTTGGGTGCTGATTACGAATATGGCAATGTTTTTGCTGTATCAGGTCACAATTTTTGGAATTCTGACACCCCTCCCCCTACCATTCACTTAAAAATGGAACAAATTACAATGTGTAAATTTCATTCCATGTATATTTCACAATGATTATGCACTGGATGTTCAGAAATGAGTTTTTTTTTTTTATTTTCGTTTGAATTCAGCACCTGGTTTATCTCTTCTCAGCATCCAGCAAAAGTCAACCATCATGTGAGGATCCCAATGTCCCTTAAAGTTTTTTTCCATCTTTGATATATCCTGGTTGAATTTTTCTCCGTGCTCATCAGACACATCATCAAGATTTTCAGGAAAAAATCAAGATGACTACGTTAGACAGAAGATATGAAGTGCTGGAACTCTCGTTTCTTCTGTCACTGTCTTCCTGAGTTGATCATTTTCCGTGTCTCATCTACCATGTGAGCAGTCCAGCATGCTCTCAAACACACACTTCTCTCCCTATTCCTCACTACATACATATGCATCTCACACACATAATCTTTTAAAAAATTTAAAAATGGCATCAACTTCAAGAGTCTCGGAGTTCCCTGGGGAGGGGACCATAAATGTGACCACTTCTGGCTCCTCCCCCTGCTGATACCGGGAACGCAGACCCGGGCAGCGGGGTTGGATCTGCTACTGCCAATTCGAGATGTTCTAGACCTCTGTCTGATTCACTTTTCTTAAACATCTGCAATATTCGTGGCCTTTTCTCAAATTTTCAATCTGCTGAACACCACTTCTCCTCTAAACCTCATCTTCTTTTCCTCACCGAAACTCAGATGTCTGGGACGACTGACAGCAACCCCTTTTCTGTATCCTCTTACTTCCTCTATACTCAATTTTATTCCAAAGGTGGATGTTGCGTATATGTACGCAATGACCTAACTTGTTCTCGTATTTCCGAACTCGAATCTTCCGAATTCTATACCCTCTGGCTACGGCTTATATGTAGGCTGACCATATTTCCTTGAGACAAAAACGGGACATTGGGATGGCAAAAAAGGGACGGGGGTTATGTAATATTCTGTATTCATGAAAAAGTAAGTACATAAACATATTGAGCTTACAATTATTCTTCAGTGACAGAACCCATACAAAAACACATACAAAACGGTACTGTCCCGTTCAAAACGGTACGTATGGTCAGCCTACTTATATGCCAATCTCAAACTAAATACATCTGCACTGTTTACCTTTCTCCTAATTCTACTGACTCTCCAAAACTCTTTGACTACCTCACTTCCAAAGTGGAATACATTCTTTCCGGCTCTCCCTTTGTTGAAATCTCTATTTTAGGAGATTTCAATGTTTACCACCACCTTTGGCTTTCCTCACATTTCACTGACATCCCTGGTGAACTAGCTTACAACTTTTCTATCCTAAATGACCTGGAGCAGATTGTACAGCACTCTACTCGTATCCCTGATCCCCTTAGGTCCAACATTCTGCATTTATTTCTTACCTCTCATCCTTCTTCTTACTCTGTTAAACTTTTCTCTCCGTGAGGCTCCTCCAATCACAATCTTATATCTGTTTCCTATCCTATCTCTCCAATTTGGCCTTTGGATCCTCCCAAGTGGAGGCGCCTTTGGCACTTCGGCGCCGCTGATTGGGAGGCCCTTAGGGAGTACTTCTGTGATTTCCCATGAAATGATTACTGCTTCCGGGGACGGGGCCCTTCTGGGTGTGCTGAGCGTATCACAGAGGTGATTCTCTCAGGGATGGAGGCGTATATTCCATATTCTATTCCTACTACTAATGCAAAAAAACCTTGGTTTAACTTGTTCTAATGCTGTCCGCAACAGAGAGGAGGCTTTCAGAAAGTACCGTCGCCATCCACCTCCTGACTCTCACTCAACTTATATTTTTGCCCGCAATCGTGCAAAATCTGTTCTTCGACGCGCCAAAAATTCCTTCATCCGACAAAAATGTGAAAATCTATCCAATTTTAATTCTTCTCGCTCTTTCTGGCATCTAGCTAAGAACCTCTTTAACAACTTTACTTCCCCTTCTTTCCCTCCTCTTTCCCATTCCGACGGCACAGTTGCCGTCTCTTCTCCTGATAAAGCTGAACTCTTCGCTCAAACTTTCGCTTACAATTCAACCGTGGGCGATTCCGGTGCTGTTCCTCCATCTCCTCCCCTCTCTGACTTTATTATGTCTGGAAATTAGAATCTCTTCTAAAGATGTTTTTTCTGACCTATCTGGGTTCAACTCTAGGAAAGCGTATGGTCTTGATGATGTTCCTCCTGTTGTTCTTAAGAACTGTGCTTCTGTGCTGACACCCTGCTTAGGCAAACTCTTTCGTCTTTGTCTCTCATCTGGTACTTTTCCTTCCTGCTGGAAGTTCGCTTTCATTCAGTCTGTCCTAAAGAAGGGTGACCGCTCTCAACCCTCCAACTAGCGTCCAATTGCTTTGATTTCTTGCCTTTCTAAAGTTTTTGAATCTATCCTTAATAGGAAGATTCTTAAACACCTTTCTTCTCACAATCTTCTTTCAGATCGTCAGTGTGGATTCCGGAAGGGACGCTCTACTGGCGATTTCTTGCGTATCTCTCTGATTCTTGGTCATTCTCCTTTCGGGATTTCGGTGAAACTTTTGCTATTGCGCAAGACATATCAAAAGCTTTTGATAGAGTGTGGCACAAATCTTTAATTTTGAAACTGCCCTCCTTCGGTTTCTATCCTTCTATCTGTGCCTTCATCTCTAATTTCCTTTCTGGCCGATCTACAGCTGCGGTTGTAGATGGCTACTGTTCTTCTCCTAAAGCTATTAACAGTGATGTTCCTCAGGGTTCTGTTCTGTCACCCACTCTTTTTTTAATTTATTTATGATCTTTTAATTCACACTTCCTGTCCTATTCACTCCTGTGCCGATGATTCCACTCTTCACTTTTCCACCCGCTTCCCAAAGCGTCCCTCTCAACAGTCATGATTCGCGAACATGATTCGCATAGAACGGCTATGGAGCACCTGACCTCTGATCTTTCTGCTATTGGGACAGAGATAACCTTGTGACTTTCAATGTCTCAAAAACTCAGTTCCTCCATCTGTTTACTCGTCACAATCTTCCACACGACTATCCCCTTACCTTCAACAACACACAACTCAATCCTTTCTCTTCTCTTAACATTCTTGGCGTTTCCTTTTCTCGTGATCCATCTTGGAAAGATCACATATACTCTCTTTCTTAAACAGCTTCTAAGAGGTTAGGTGTGTTGTACCGCTTCCGCGGTTTCTCCACCCCGCACTCAGTTGCTGTCTCTGTACAGGGGTCTTGTTCGCCGCTGTATGGAGTATGCTTCTCATGTATGGGGTGGTTCAACCCACACAGCCATACTTGACCGGGTGGAATCAAAGGCTTTTCGTCTCATCAATTCCCCGCCTCTTACTGATTGTTTTCAATCTCTCTCTCTTCGCCGCAATGTTGCCTCACTCTCTCTTTACTATCGCTATCATAATGGACATTGCTCTTCTAAACTCTCTAACTGCATGCCTCCTCTTTTAAGGAGAGCACGCAGTACCAGACTTTCTACACTTTCTCATTCCTTTTTTGTCCAACTATCTAATGCAAGGGTTAATCGGTATTTTCAGTTCTTCATCTACTCAACCATTCAACTCTGGAACAATCTTCCTCAATCCATCTTTTCTCCTGTCTATGACCTCCCATCTTTCAAACGCAGAGTGTCCAGGCATCTCGAAAACCCCGGTCCTAGATTTTGGCTCTCTTCTTCTTCTATTGGAGGGGCGCTTTTGCGGTCATTTGCCCTTGGCCCCCTCCTTCCTACATAAAAAAAAGTGAATCTTTAGAGACATACGAGCTCCTATGTCTTCATAAGCACCTAGAAGTTTATGGATGGGATGAGTATTTTATATTTACCAGCCTTATGACTGACAAAAAAATTCTGGCACACACTCTTGAAGGAATTCCAAGCACATAATTCATTTTGTTCAAGGTGTTCCAGAAATTCATCATCATTTAGAAGAGTTCTTATCTGAGGCCCAATGAAAATTCCATCTTTCAATTTAGCATCAGTAATACTGGGGAATTTGTCAGACAAATACTGAAATCCACGACTGTCTTTGTTCAGGGCCTTCACAAAATTTTTCATGAGACCGAGCTTTATGTGAAGTGGTGGGTAGTTGTTACCATTGTGCAAAAGAACAGCTTTTAAAATGCGCTTAGATGAATCAATAAAAAGATGCCACTGTCTGGGATCATGCTGTATATCAAAGAATGAAAATAAACCTTCTGTATCAGAGCAGAAGCATAAGTGATTCACAGTTTTGAAATAGCATGAAACATCGGAACTTCTTTTTCGAAAGGATATTATTCGAACATCTCTATCAACCAAATTCCACTGTTTCAGTCTTGATGCCAAAAGTTCAACTGCGATTTAGAGAGATATAAATCCCTTACTAAGTCATTCAAGTCATCTTATGTGACGAAATGGGATTAATTTTCATTATCAGGAGGACAAAACTCTGCATCACCAGCACTGTGTTCTGAAGATTCTTCATCAGAAGAGAAATGAAGCACTTTTTTGTCTTCTGGTGGTGCTGGAACTGGCAATTCATCACTGTGAGGTACTGGTTTGATAGTTGAGTCAACCACAGGATAAACAATCTTATGCCTGGTTTTTGGAAGTAAACCCAGTTATTTTGGTTTGCCAGAAGTAGCAGTCATTCACATGATTGTTTGGCTTACCGCCAAATCATTGACACTGCAAATGGCATGCTTTTTCGTTTACCATTCAGCCAGTCTCTTAGCTGGTTTGAACAGAAAGTGCAGTAAACAAGTGGTGCCCAGCTTTTCTCTTGGTCTCCAAGTTGACAACCAAAGTAGTGATAATAGGCTGTTTTAATGAGTGGTGTAATGTTCCTGCGTTGTGAAGATAAAGTGAATAAACTACAAATGTAGCAGAATGAATCGGGTTTATTGCTGCAACCTCTAGAAGCACACATTGTCATCAAATCTGAAAAGAGAGAAAAGTAGATGAAAACATAGTTAAACACAAACATTTGAAAAGTAATGATTAATGAAAAATCTACAGAAAATACGGTCAACCAAACAAATCCACAGAAAACCCCCGACCCGATATGCAAAAAAAAAAAGAAAAAAAAGTTTATATTCGAAATCAGCACCCTCAAATTAAGTAGAATACAGTTACTTTTGAGTCTAAAGCAAAAATTTTGTTGACCAGTGTTATCATCCAGACTGTCGTTCATCTAAGCGACAAAAGTAAAAAACGCCAAAAAACGCAGTAAATTTTTTTGCCAATTTGAAAGTGGAATAACTTTTGAACTTCTGAGAGTATTTCAATGAAAATATCTTCACAAGTTATGGCACTTACAATTTGGTACAACTTTAACTGCGTTTTCTAACGTTTTTTACTTTTGTCGCTTAGCCACTTCTTCCTTGGAGGGTCTCATATGTCCTCACGGGCGAATGAATTCCACAACATATACTGTATAAATATTCTCTTTCATGTTTTGAGATCCTCCGGTATGAAACAATTTCCACTTTCCATGACAACAGATGTTCTAGTGCAACATGTGAGCACCCTCATGTCATGCATCGAAATCTACAGAGGGATTGTTTTTCTAATATGCAGATTAACCTGATCCATTAGCCTCCCCAGTCTTCAAACCTAAACTCCATCGAACATCTTTGGACGGTTTTGAGTAAAGATGTCAGGATCACATTCGTCGATCAAAGTCAGAGATTCAACCAAGATTGATAAAGCGATGAAGCGAAGCTGAAGTGACGCGAGCAGAAACCTTATGGGCGGCATCCTCAAAATGGTTTCAGAAATAAGTGAAGTCAAGGCAGGATCGATGAATTATTGTTAATATAATACAATTCAATAAATAATGTGTAGATTCATTTGAAACTTTCAAGATCTCGTATCACTATAAGGTAATTATCGTACAATTTAGGATGGTATCTCATAATTTATTTTGTTCAAGTATATATATATATATATATATATATATATATATATTAAGAGCGTATCACGGTTCGATCAGTTAACAGGGCGACGCAGCAGTGCTGAGACCCCGCTGAATCGTGGGTTCCAACCCCAGTGCTGCCCAGAGCTGGGCGGTTGTCTTTTCTGTATCTTACGTCGGGGTGAGGCGACGGGCCATGGCCACCCCGGTTAAACTGACTTTCGATAAGGTAGCCCTGGATCTGGCCCCTAACCCCCACTTCATGGGGATATGGGATATTGGATATTACTTTTATATATATATATATATATATATATATACACACACACAGTATATTATTCATTAATGCATTCATAGTTTAAGAGGAAGTATGAAGAGTTGAACGTGAAATTAATAAATGCTATACATCCATGGAGAAAAACAGAAAGCGATTCCAAGACTTTTCATCCTCTGACGAGGTGTTTGAATACATGAAAGGCTTTGAAATCGCTTTATATTTTTCCCTGTGTGTGTGTTTGTGTGTGTGCGCGTTTGTAACACACACAAATATATATACACAGGGTGTTTCATAACATGTGGGACGCACTTTCAGGCATATGTTTATATAAACTTTTTTCATTGTTTTCAGGTCTTGAATCCATCCTGAAAGTATGTTATGAAACACCCTGTATATATATATATATACATCTTGCTCGGAATATTCTCCTATACAAGCGTCGTTCTTTACGTTAATTATACTGCGTGTTTGCAGTTAAAATGTATATAATGTACGGCATGCGGGAGGTGCCCCCTTGGGGCATTGGTTTCTGCGCGTATGTAGGAAAATTACGGCATTTGTTCGAGTGAGGCCCATGGTGTAATGGTTATCATATCTGACGGTTAATTATACTGCGTGTTTGCAGTTAAAATGTATTTGGAAGAGTGAGGTCCATGGTGTAATGGTATCGCGTCTGACCGGCAACCGGAAGATCCCGGGTTCGATTCCCAGGTGGTTACCTCATTTTTTCATTTGTTCCGTTCTCTCTCTCTCGTCTTGCGCGGAATATCTCCTATACAAGCGTCGTTTCTTTACGTTATTTATACTGTGTGTTCTTTGCAGTTGAATGTATATAATGTTACGGCATGCGGGAGGTGCCCCCTTGGGGCATTGGTTTCTGCGAGTATGTAGAAGAATTACGGCATTTGGAAGAGTGAGGTCCATGGTGTAATGGTATCGCGTCTGACCGGCAATCGGAAGATCCCGGGTTCGATTCCCAGGTGGTTACCTCATTTTTTCATTTGTTCCGTTCTCTCTCTCTCGTCTTGCGCGGAATATCTCCTATACAAGCGTCGTTTCTTTACGTTATTTATACTGTGTGTTCTTTGCAGTTGAATGTATATAATGTTACGGCATGCGGGAGGTGCCCCCTTGGGGCATTGGTTTCTGCGAGTATGTAGAAGAATTACGGCATTTGGAAGAGTGAGGTCCATGGTGTAATGGTATCGCGTCTGACCGGCAACCGGAAGATCCCGGGTTCGATTCCCAGGTGGTTACCTCATTTTTTCATTTGTTCCGTTCTCTCTCTCTCGTCTTGCGCGGAATATCTCCTATACAAGCGTCGTTTCTTTACGTTATTTTATACTGTGTGTTCTTTGCAGTTGAATGTATATAATGTTACGGCATGCGGGAGGTGCCCCCTTGGGGCATTGGTTTCTGCGAGTATGTAGAAGAATTACGGCATTTGGAAGAGTGAGGTCCATGGTGTAATGGTATCGCGTCTGACCGGCAATCGGAAGATCCCGGGTTCGATTCCCAGGTGGTTACCTCATTTTTTCATTTGTTCCGTTCTCTCTCTCTCGTCTTGCGCGGAATATCTCCTATACAAGCGTCGTTTCTTTACGTTATTTATACTGTGTGTTCTTTGCAGTTGAATGTATATAATGTTACGGCATGCGGGAGGTGCCCCCTTGGGGCATTGGTTTCTGCGAGTATGTAGAAGAATTACGGCATTTGGAAGAGTGAGGTCCATGGTGTAATGGTATCGCGTCTGACCGGCAATCGGAAGATCCCGGGTTCGATTCCCAGGTGGTTACCTCATTTTTTCATTTGTTCCGTTCTCTCTCTCTCTCGTCTTGCGCGGAATATCTCCTATACAAGCGTCGTTTCTTTACGTTATTTATACTGTGTGTTCTTTGCAGTTGAATGTATATAATGTTACGGCATGCGGGAGGTGCCCCCTTGGGGCATTGGTTTCTGCGAGTATGTAGAAGAATTACGGCATTTGGAAGAGTGAGGTCCATGGTGTAATGGTATCGCGTCTGACCGGCAATCGGAAGATCCCGGGTTCGATTCCCAGGTGGTTACCTCATTTTTTCATTTGTTCCGTTCTCTCTCTCTCGTCTTGCGCGGAATATCTCCTATACAAGCGTCGTTTCTTTACGTTATTTATACTGTGTGTTCTTTGCAGTTGAATATATATATATATATATATATATATATATATATATATATATTCTCGGAGGCCATTGATGATATCAGAAACCGAATAAAGGCCATAAACCCTCCATCCCCCAATATAATGATCTGCGGAGACTTTAACTTCCCATTTATAAAATACAAAAGGTGAATAAGAATATTATATATACACACACACAGTATATATATATATATATACACACACACACACACACACAGTATATATATATATATATATATATATACCAGGACAAGGGGGGCACAAGAGAAGACCAGGAGCAAGCAAAAATGTTGATGGCTCTCATAAATGAGTTTATGCTGACACAGGAGATAAAAGAAAATACCAGAAAAAATAACTGCCTAGATCTGGTATTCACGAATAACACGAACTTGATTGCTGATATAAAAATAACCCCAACCATTATCTCAAATCACAACTTAATCGAGATATCAACAAATATGACGACAACATTAAAAGACAATACACATATTGAGGAATGAATTAAGCAAATTTGGGGCCTTTAAATTAAACTCCAACACTATAAATTGGGAAGCAATCAGATCGCACATGGCCCATATAGAGTGGAGAACAGTTTTAGAGAATAAAACAACTGAAGAAATGCTAACAACCCTGGGAGAAAAGACACTGAGAATTTTAGAAAAATATGCTCCGAAATCACAGCCAAAAGGAAAGAGGAGCTGGCTAGAGAGGCAAAAGAGAAGAATATTCCGCAAAAGAAAGAGAGTGGAGGCGAAGTTAGCCTACTGCTGAGATAATGCCAGGAAAGTAATACAAGAAAAACTGGAGGGTATCGATAGGGAAATACAAACCCTGATTAAGGACCATACAAAGAGGGGAGAGGAAAAGGCGGTAGAAGCAATAAAGGAAAATCCAAAATACTTCTACAGCTATGCAAAAAGGGAAACAAAAATGCGCACCGCTATCGGGCCCTTAAGGAAGAGAAATAATGAACTAACCGACGATCTAAAACAAATATCTGAAACATTGAGAACCCAGTATGAATCAGTTTTCAGTACCCCAAAAAGTGAGAAAGCGATACCTAATATAGATGCATTCTTCGAAGAAAAATTGTAAGGAGAGTGTATAACAGACTTTGATTTTACCCCAGAAGATGTAGCGAGAGCTATAGGATAAATGAAACCACATTCAGCTGCAGGTCCGGACAACTGGAACGCATTATTGATTAAAAACTGTAAAGATGAAATAGCTACACCTTTATACTGGATATGGAAAAGATCCCTAGACACTGGGGAAATACAAGCATCTTGAAAAGAGCAAACATTGTCCCTATACATTAAGGCGGGGATAGATCTCAAGCAAAGAACTATAGACCAGTGTCATTGACGTCCCACCTCACCAAAGTATTTGAAAGAATAGTTAGAGAGAAAATCTACGATTTGTTGGAGACACTGGAAAAATTCAACGAAAATCAGCATGGATAGGGTGCGGCAGAAATACCTCCCACATTTTGCGGCAGAAATACCTCCCACATTTTAAAGGTTGACAAAAAGACCAAGGTAACTGCTATTAAAAAATTTATTTCACTGTTGTTTAAACAAAGGGCTACAGTTTTTATTCATTTGGTTTTAAAAATGACATCCTCCAAATGGTGGCCTCTATTCGCCGTACACTGTTGTAGACGATTTCTAAAGTTTTTCCATCACCCGAAGAGTCATTTCTGGCGGTATTTCTGCACTTTTGGCGAATAGCATCCTTTAATTCTTCAATGGTTGCTGGTCGATGTTTGTAGACCTCAGCTTTCAAGTAACCCCAGAAGAAAATAATCGCAGGGCGAGATCGGGCGAGCGTGCAGGCCATCCAATGTCACCGCGTAAGGAAATCAAATGTCCTGGAAACATCTCTCTCAAGCTTCCATTGATCTTCTCGCTGTGTGTGCGGTGGCTCCATCCTGTTGAAACCACACATCCGGACTCCCAAGGTCTCTGAGTTTTGGTTCCAGAAAGGTCCGCAGCATCTCCACATACCGGTCAGATGTTACTGTAACGAGTGGTCTCCCTCCTCAAAAAAGTAGGGGCCCCATACACCAAATCTCGCAACTGCGCACCACACAGTCACTCGTTCGCAGTGTAGAGGTCTTTCATGAAGCTGTCTAGGGTTATTTTCCGCCCAGTAGCGAAATTCTGCTTATTGACGCAGCCAGAGAGATGAAAGTGAGCTTCATCACTTGTGAGAAGAACAGCATTTGCAGGAACATTTTGAAGGATATCGTCACAGCATGCCATGCGATTTTCCCAGTCGCGTTCATGCAGTTCCTGAACAACCATTAATTTGTATGGATGGAACTTCAGATCGGTTTGTAAAATTCTTCTTCATTTCCGACGTAACATGAAATGAGCACGAAAAGCTCTCTGTGTTGCAATTACAGATTCACCAGTCTTAAAAAACGTTTCAACAGCAAACGCACGGTGTACACCGGTCCAAGCCATGATGGTAACTGATGGTATCTGAAACAAAATGGTAAGACATTAGCTAGATGAAGACACCATTGCCACTTGCCTAAGTTCACTAGCACCACCCAGGTGACAGTTTAAAATGTGGGAGGTATTTCTGCCGCACCCTGACAAAGTGGGAAATAGATCTACAACTTCCTCAGAGAACGTCTACAGGTCATCAAAATTCAAGTTATATCATCATCAGAATCGGAAGTACGCAGCTCAGTACCATAAGGTACAGTACTGGTCCCACTCCTGTTCATTATCATGCTGACAGACATAGACAGCGGAATAAACAGCAACAGTATAGTAACATCCTTTGCAGACGATACAAAGATCAGCAGAAAAATCAGCGATGTAAATGAAGTGGAGGCCTTGCAGAGGGACACGAACAAAATATACAAATTATCAGAAGATAAGAACATGACATTTAACACTGAGAATTTTCAATTCTTGAGATATGGTAGAAATGAGGAACTTAAACAGACTGCATATTATGCAATGTCTCAATGTTGCCTCACTCTCTCTTTACTCTCACTATTATAACGGATACTGCTCTTCTGAACTCTCTAACTACATGCCTCCTCCTTTAAGGAGAGCACGCAGTACCAGACTTTCTACACTTTCTCATTCTTTTCTGTCCAGTTCTCTAACGCAAGGTATTTTCAGGCTTTCATCTACTCAACCGGTCAACTCTAGAACAATTTTCCTCAGTATATCTTTTCCCCTATCTATGACATCCAATCTTTCAAACGCAGTGTCGAAGCATCTCCAAAACCCTGGACCTTGATTTTGGTTCTCTTCTTCTTCTATGGGTGGGGGGTGCGCTTTTGCGGCCGTTCGCCCTTGGCCCTCTCCTTCCTGCATAAAAAAATGGTGTGCTGTACTGGCTCCGCAGTTTCTTCATCCCCACTCAGTTTCAGTTACTTTCGCTTTTCATGTGTAGGGTGGTTCAACCCACACAGCTCTGCTTGACTGGGTGGAATCAAAGGCTTTTCGTCTCATCAATTCCCCACCTCTTACTGATTGTTTTCAATCTCTCTCTCTTCGCCGCAATGTTGCCTCACTCTCTCATTACTCTCGCTACTATAACGGACACTGTTTGACTGAACTCTCTTTGACTGAACGATGTAACAACAACAGTCAGATTACATTATTATAGGACCTACAGTGAACTATCCAGTGTGATAGAAGATTGAAGGAAGTCTTTGTTTTCTGTGAAACACAAGTTTATTTATGCAGAAACTTGAAATATATTTACAGTATTACGTCAATACACTATATGAGAAAGAGAAAACTTCATCAACTTGAGTAGTCTAAGCATCATCATCCTGTTTGCATATACGTTTTGTGTTTCGTATTTATCAATTATTACGAAAGAAATCTTTTATAACTTGAAGAGCCCAATCATTTTCATTAATCAATAAAGTATCATAAATATCATCAACTGTTGCCGCAAAATAGAAAACAACATCTTCCTTCCTTGAATAATCAATTTTAAAATTAGAAAGAGCCGTTTTGAGCAGAAAACTGAGATTTGTTTATAAAAAACCTCTGAACAGTTAGCTAGAACAACGTGAAAAAAGTGTTAGCAGCTGACGAGGAAGCTTCTAACAGTGGCCTGTATCCTCCAGCGCGGGACACGTCAATACGAAGAAGAGGCGACGTCAAACCGAAACATCAACGCGCTGGTGGCCAAACTTCCTCAAATCTCCGTGCAGCGGGCTGTCTACGGTTGGCCAGACTGGCAGTTGATGGCCTGTTGTGTGGCACGGTCAGAGTGCCGATCGGCTCCCGGGGCCGGACCTATTCCAGCGTGCTATTTTTACATTTACGGGGAGCAATTGCGTGCTCCCCGGACTATTCTTACTCTCCGGCGACATTAAGACTAATCCAGGCCCCACTACAACTTACACATGTCACCATACACAAAGACACACACAATAGGACTATAAGACACATACAGAAGTATAATATTAACATATTACAGTACAACGTAGATGGCCTCACAAACAAAATCATGCAGCTTAGGGAATTCGTACACAAACAAAACATTCACATAGCACTTATACAAGAAACAAAACTAAAACGCACACACAAAACACCCACCATCCCTGATTTCACGGCGATCCGTCAAGATTGTACTGGGGGTAACGGGGTTGGACTCATCACTTACATACGTAAAAGCATTAGCTACATTGATGCCACCCAAAACATTACAAACACAATCCAAGCAGATAACACGATAGAAATACAGGCAGTTAACATTAAAACACGCGCAAAACACAACACCACACTAATCAACATTTACATCCCACCAGATAGTTCACCTTAGGTGTCAGCCAATTACAATCCACAGTTACACAATCTGGCCTCTCTCACTAATGTCATCTTAGGAGGAGACTTCAACGCTAAAGACACTAGTTGGTACCTGCACAACCAAAGCAACACCAGAGGCGCCAACATAGCCACACAACTAAACAGCCTCTTCATTCTTAACAATACAGAAGAACATACACACATACCACATCAAGCAGGATACTCAAACTCCTCCCCAGACATAACATTCTGTTCCCCCTCACTAGCAACACATACACACTGGAGAACAGAAAAACAACTGTCATCAGACCACGTGCCCATCATCATTACAACACGTTTTACACTCTGCCCTAAAAGCTTTATGTCACGCGGACGAGCGGAGCCACTCCCCGCTTGCGATTTTTTAGGATGAATGCACTTTGGACAATCCAACGAAAGTGGTCCTTGTTGATTGAGTTCGGCCTGAGTCGTAACGCATCCGAGCAGTCATAACGTGACAACCCGTTGAGCTAATGGAATGCCTCTCTCGGAAGGTATAAATCACAAGTTTTCCTTTTGACAGTCCTTTATTTCTCACAAGGGAAAAAAATATCTTTTAAACTATTAATGAATTTCTGTTACAATACAGAGTAATTAAAGAACATTAAATCCTCTTGGCTACACTTTGTTTAGTGAATTATTGACGAACGAATACCCGCTACAAAGGACTCAGGGGCTCAGCCGCCCCGGCTGGCCCGAGGTTGGCAATCTGACTGACTACCCAAAGGGCACGACGTCTCTCCCTCTCAAGACGCTTCCCTTTGTCCCCCGAATTCCCATGTTGCCACCTTTAACAAAAGACCATTAAACCTGCAAAAAGCCTACTCCAATAGTGATATTCGCAAAACGAATTTATATAATTAGATATTGACAAAATAATTTATATAATTGCAGTTTTACACTCAACTCCCTTATGTGATTTATAATAATCGAAAAGAACACATTAGACTTCAGGAACCCCTGCTTAAGATTATAGACATGACAACACTGTTTCCGTTAGGGTTACGAACGGCCAGATGCCTCACTGGGCGTCGAGGCACGTGATACAAACAAAACATTAAGAATTTGACGGATTCAAACTTTAATCTATATGAACAGAACAATATCCCTTAAAGGACCAGTACTTCAATTTACGCAAACAGAATGATATAACTTCTAATGACACAAACATGGATACTGATCAACCATAGAAATGGTAAGTCGCATGGTTGTGACACTGCTCCCCCCCTGTGAAAAAGGATGTGTTGGTGGGGTGGAAGTTTATTTACAATATATTGAAAAATAAAACCGTGATAATTTCGGAATGGACTAATCAAGGCAATTTGGTGTGAAGAATGATAATTATATTAATGAAATAAAAGAACCCAAGGGAAAAGTTTTAAAATTCCAACAGGTGAATTAAAAAGGTTGAGGTCTAATTACTAAGATTGTAGTGGAAATACTATATCAACAAAGTACGATAAAGTCCGAAGTTTTCACCTTTACAATTTATCAGTATGATCAATTGTGGCAATCATACTACATAAACAACCTTATAAACTAATTAACCATCTAAGTTATTGCCGGCATTTCGACCTAATTATTTCAGTTAGAGTTCCCATTTACAGGATTGAAGCTAATTTAAGTTAATTTTAAGTTTGCCTAACATTATAGTAACAAGATTACCTACTGAACCGTGATAAATTCGGAAGGATTACCAAAAAGATACATACATAATAATGATGAAAAGGACAATTCAAATTTTAAGGTCCAGGAATTTTCAGTTCATATAACTATTTGAAGTGGAATTTAATCCGTCACAACTGACAGAGATAAGAATTTCCGAAGTTATCATGATCGTACAGTTAATAAACTAATCTTATTCACTAATGGTAGGTAAAAATCGAATCACGGTCGCAGAATCGTAAACTTATTGCGAGAACGAATAAGTTGGTATAATATTAAAATTTATTTAAAGAAAAGTAAAAATTAATTTAATGAAAACATTAAAATTTGTTTAGTTACCGTTTTAGATAAATAGATGTCGTTAACCATTAAGAATATCCAGGGAGAAGGAAGATAGGATTTCGTAATGGACGATGTATAGACCTTGGGTCACGAGTATATTTACGTGCATTAGGTGCAGAGTGTAGAATATGGAAGTGGCTGGTTCATCCCGTGAAGAACTAAATCCCTTAGTGGTCAGTGGTAAATTATGAAATTTTGAAGAACGGATTAGCTTAGAGGTTGGTAAAAATTAACTTAAAAAAAGCAACAGGCAAGATTATATATTGTAAGCAGCCATTAAGATTAAATGAATTAAAATAATCCAGAGTAAATATCAAACAGTTAACTGCAATTAAATATACTTTGTCGTGGTGGCCGATGATTTTAGAATAAGGTTTGTAGGATAACAATACGATATGAGTAGTGAATTTCCTGTCCAATCAGTCTGCCAATGATTACAAGTGTGTTTTCAGAGTGTGGGTGAGTGCAATTGGGTGGAAGTGTAGTCAGTATCCGTAGGTTTTTTGTAGTATTTATGCGTACGTGTTTCAATGAAAAAAATGACTGGAGGTACGGAAGGAAAGTGAATTCGAATATGTGTAAAAAGTAATAAAATTCAATCGGGATTATAGAGTTTACGTAATCGAATCAGTTGCACGTATTAAGGTAATTAAAAAAAACTCACTTAAAAGAATTTTAAATTAATCAAAATAAATTAAGCGGTATTGAAAACTGAATTTAGACACAAAATTAAATTCGACTAGTAACATTCATAGGCATATATTAACAGTATATCACCATTAATATTGACCAGAAGTATTAGTACGGTACTTGAATTTTATTTGACGAGTTGACGGGGCATAGGTAATAACAGGTTTTAGTGGAATTCATGGTGAGGGTACAGTTATGTAATTAGTAATATGGAAATGGTGTAACCGAATTATGAGGAGAAAAAGGTGGCACTCTGGTATAACGTGTCAAAATTTGGCTACAATTTTGGTTGATATTTTAACAATTGGTATAATAACAATTTAATGACAATTACCCAAGATTAACTGAATAAAAAAATCAAGAAATAAAAAGTTGAAAATAAAATTCAATTATGAACTATACGGAACTGAAAAAGTGGTTATAAGTTCCGTATAACTAAGAATAAATTAAGAATAAAAACAAAAAAAACTTAACCTAAACTTAGGGTATGTTCGGTCATACGGGTAAATTTCACGAGCAAACGGAGCAAGATAAATTAAGCGCATGAGCAGTGGACTGACCATGCGAGCCTTGCTCACTCACGAAGGAGGGGGTATCGGGGTTAAGCAGAATGACTTTTACGGGTTTCAGAAGATGGTTCAGGAAGAGCCAAAGGGAAAAATCCGCAAAGTAAAGGGCAAGAAGGGCGAAAACATGAATTTGCTGAAGACGGATGAGGATGATCGATGGAACGATCGTATTATGGTACTGAGGGATATTCCGCGCTTGCCCTCCCGTGCGTACAACTTCCGACGGTGGAGTAGGTTTGGGTTCGCTCCCGGCACCTGTGGGCTGAGCCTTGGAATTGGGTGGAAATTCCTCTACCTTTGAAAACAAAATCAAGTCATCTTCCTTAAATAGGGATTCAAGCGAAATGACCAAATCGGGACTTAAAGGAGACGAGTCTTCATTTTTATTTGGAATAGCCGGAACACAGGGAGCTTCAAGTTCCGGCCTGACTGTAACTGAAGGGAGTGACTCGCTCTCGATGGAGTCACAGGGGTCTACTGTGAAGACATTCGAGTCTTCATACTCAAAATTTCCAAGAGTATGTTGGCTTTCTAGTTCTTCGTTCGTCGGAACTAGAACGGAACAATTGAGATTGATGAAGAATCTTCCCCATCTTGTGGCAGTTCCTTTTGATTTTGAACAAACAAAAACAAAAAAAGGATAAATTTTTCCTTCTGGGGCTCCTTCATGGTCTTTCATAAGAGAAAAACAAACAAACAAACATCCCCTAACGAGATGTTGAGTAGGAAAAAAATTCATGGTTCATTTTACGCAGCGTTCCGGAGCGTTCGGTTTCGTGGCCCACGTGGCATCTTCTGCACGAACTCTTCCAGAAAGCTAAAACTAACGTGGGCCACGAAACCGAACGCCCCGGAACGCTGCGTAAAATGAACCATGAATTTTTTTCCTACTCAACATCTCGTTAGGGAATGTTTGTTTGTTTGTTTTTCTCTTATGAAAGACCATGAAGGAGCCCCAGAAGGAAAAATTTATCCTTTTTTGTTTTTGTTTGTTTTTGTCTATGTTTGTTTGTGTTTGCATCATGAAAGACCATGAAGGAAGGTGAGGATGAATCTTTTTTTATAATATTTTTTCTTCTTTTTTGTTTGTTTAAATATCTCTCACGAAAGACCATGAAAAAAACCTCATAAAGGAAGGTAGGAGACCGTCATGAAGGACGGTGAGGGGGGAAATTTTCAAATTGACCCACTCTGTCGGACCAAATGCCATCATACTACTGGTGCTTAGGCTAATTGAGAAACATACTTTAAAGAACCATAACACAGTGCATTTTGCCTTTTGCTGAAACAAAACAGTATTAAACAAACTTTACTTTAGGGCCTATGAAACGTAAAATAAAACGGAATTTGTCAGTTTGTGTACTCTGTCATATTTAATCAAAGAAGTTTGCGAAATCTCGAATTATATCATCGAAACTCGATTGAGGGGGGGGCACTCTCAAGCATGGGTGCCTGAGGCTTCAGCCTCAATTGCCTTAATAATAATCCGCAACTGAGCACAAGCTGTACTGTACAGAAATGTGCAAGTGTGAGGCAGATGACAATGTTTGCCAAAACACTATTGAAAATAACCTTTCATAATTATATTCTTGATGATACGAGTGTTAGCGATGTTGATGATGTCTCTTAACTTTAAATGTTAAAGGCAGAAATATAATATAGAATATGAGAAAGAAATAAAACATAAATGGTTAAGTGTTAGCGATGACGATGATGTGTCTCAAGTGATATAGTTTACATGGTGAAGGCAGAAATATAATATAGAAGAGAGAAAGAAGTATAACATAAATAGTTGAGATTGTCACAACCTGCATTGCTTTCTATTATAATTATTTCAAGTTTTTCAATATATTTTAACAAAATCTTTGTAAATTATGTGAAGTACACTTTGAATTGCGTTTGCCTTCATTTCCCACTTATCTTTAATGAATAAATTGAGAGTTAAGGGATCAGATGTTGGAGAAATATTAAAAAAAAACAGCATCGGATTTGGCTCTTAAATGGTTAAAATTTGATTTGTGCTCCCGAAGCCACAGAGGAAGGTAAAAATTTCCAACATGTTTCTTCATACATGTGGACCTATACTGAACATAAAAATGTTTGTTAGCAAAATTTAACATTCAATGCGCACGGGATTACATAAGGCCCCGGACTATAATATGGTTGACATTATTTTATCGAAATCAATTTAAAATCACCATTTTTTTTATTTGAAAGAAAATTGTATTTAAACTTCATAAAACGAATAAGGTAAGTTTGGTTTTATTTCTTTCGAAATATATATATATATATATATATATATATATATATATATATATATTATATATATATATCGTAAAGAACGACGCTTGTATAGAAGAACATTCCGCGCAAGATGAGGAGGAGAACGAACAAATGAAAAAATGAGGTAACCACCCGGGAATCGAACCCGGGATCTTCCGATTGCCGGTCAGATATGATAACCATTACACCATGGGCCTCACTCGATCAGAAGTCGTAATTCTCCTACATACGCGCAGATTCCCGGGTGGTTACCTCATTTTTTAATTTGTTCGTTCTCCTCCTCATCTTGCGCGGAATGTTCTTCTATACAAGCGTCGTTCTTTACGTTAATTATACTGCGTGTTCTTTGCAGTTGAAAATGTATATATGTGCGGCATGCAGGAGGTGCCCCCCTCGGGGCATTGGTTTCTGCGCGTCTGTAGGAGAATTACGACTTCTGATCGAGTGAGGCCCATGGTGTAATGGTTATCATATCTGACCAGCAATCGGAAGATCCCGCGTTCGATTCCCTGGTGGTTACCTCATTTTTTCATTTGTTCGTTCTCCCTCCTCATCTTGCGCGGAATGTTCTTCTATACAAGCGTCGTTCTTTACGTTAATTATACTGCGTGTTCTTTGCAGTTGAAAATGCATATATATATATATATATATATATATTATATATATATATACACACACGGTGGTAATTCAATAAGTATCCGCGCTTTTTATTTTCATAATTTTATTTTCACATCTGATAGATTATAAACACATCACTTCTCAACATAGTCTCCGTTTCTCAATACACTTAGTCCAGCGATCTACAAGCTTCCTAATGCCACCACAAAAGAATGTTTTTGGCTGTGTGCATAGCCAGTCATGCACAGCCACCGCCTCCTTCAGGTCATCATCGCCTTAGAATCGCTGACCTCTCAAAGCGTCTTTTAGTGGTCCAAACAGGTAAAAATCCGAAGGTGACAGGTCTGGACTGTAGGCTGGATGGTCGAGAATGAAAACGGAGGTGAAACATGGATCCATCACTATGAACCAGAAAGCAAACGACAGAGCATGCAATGGAAGCATCCAACATCTCCCGTTGCAAGGATGTTCAAAGCGCAGCCATCAGCAGGTAAAGTTATGCTAACACTGTTTTGGGATATACGAGGCCCTATCCTTGAACATTATCTAGAACGTGGAACTACAGTAACAAGTGCATCGTATTCTGACATGCTTCGGAATGAGTTAAAGCAAGCAATTCGCACAAAACGGAGAGGGAGATTTTCGGAAGGTGTTATTCTGTTAGACGACAATGCGCGCCCTCATACCGCTGCAGAGACTAGAAAATGCCTTCGAGAACTTAAATTTGAAGTTCTCGACCATCCAGCCTACAGTCAAGACCTGGCACTTTCGGATTTTTACCTCTTTCGATCACTAAAAGAGGCTTTGAGAGGTCAGCGATTCCAAGGCGATGATGACCTGAAGGAGGCGGTGCATAACTGGCTATGCACACAGCCAAAAACATTCTTTTGTGATGGCATTAGGAAGCTTGTAGATCGCTGGACTAAATGTATTGAGAAACAGGGAGACTATGTTGAGAGGTGGTGTTTATAATCTATCAGATGTGAAAATAAATTGTGAAAATAAAAAGTGCGGATACTTATTAAATTACCCTCTTGTGTGTATATATATATATATATATATATATATATATATATATATATATATATGTGTGTGTGTTTGTGTGTGTATATGTGATACACACATACCGTGCATGGAACAAGGAACTCTTCTAGGAAAATTAAATCCACTATAGTCCGAATAAGTAATGGTAAATGACAAATACTATCGTTTTTTCTTTTTCATGATGCTAGCCCGATGTGGGCAACGGGTCACTCAGAAAGAGGTCCCAAAAATATAGCTTCTCTCACCAGCTATCTGCAAAGTAGATAGGATCCAGCTTTGGGACAGGATCTAGGGTTTAAAGCAGCCTAGCGCAGCTACATTCGGACTATAGTGGATTTAATTTTCCTAGAAGAGTTCCTTGTTCCATGCAAGGTCTGTGTGTATCATAAAAAACCTCAGGGAACCATTCTGAGTTCATTCCCATCATGAAACGGACATGTTATGTGCCTTGAAAAGTGGACGCTCAATTCCGCCAGTTGAGGTTTAAGTTTTGGTTTTTGGCTAAAAATATATTAGTTACCCCTTTTTCTTTGATGTATTCAATCTGACGTGAAGGCAGCGAGTCTTTTGCTTATATTGAGGTTCTAACTGTAGCTGGGCTAGGCTGCTTTAAACCCCAGATCCTGTCCCAAAGCTGGATCCTATCTGCTTTGCAGATAGCTGGCGAGGGAAGCTATATTTTTGGGACCTCTTTGCGAGTGACCCGTTGCCCACGTCGGGCTAGCATCATGAAAAAGAAAAAAACTATAGTATTTGTCATTTACCATTACTTATTCTGACTATAGTGGATTTAATTTTTCTAGAAGAGTTCCTTTTTCCATGCACGGTCTGTGTGTATCATAAAAAACCTCAGGGAACCATTCTGAGTTCATTCCCATATATATATATATATATATATATATATCTATATATAATTTTTCATTTGTTCGTTCTCCCTCCTCATCTTGTGCGGAACGTTCTTCTACACAAGCGTCGTTCTTTACATTAATTATACTGTGTTGTTTGCAGTTAAAAATGTATATATATTATATATATATATATATATATATATATATATATATATATTGCCAATTTTTTCAGTTTAGTATCCCAAATCATACCATAATAGGCTATATTACAAAACCTATTGATATTAGGGACGTAGCCAAAGGGGGAGGCGACGGAGGCGGTCGCCTCCTCCCCTTTGGAAAGTCGAGGGAAAAAATCTGCGGTAATTACAACGAAGGTTCACCACTAAACTATAACATTTAACAATTTGGTATCTATATATAAATGGAAGGAGTATATATATATTTTTTTTTTTTAAGCGATATTTTACGTGGTTTTTTAAACATGTCCAAACACGTATCGTACTGAACTACTAAAATATGAGCGCGGGGAAACTGAACATATCTCGGCGCCAGTTAGTTTTGCATGTACTGCAGCATAGTACAGTGTGACGAGTGGGGCGTGTTGCATCATTGCATGTTGGTCAAGCTTCGTTAATTCGTTATACAATATTGCGATGGATATACGAAAATATTTCAAAAGAAAATCAGTTGAGTCGGTTGAAGAACACAATGAAAGTGATACAGCAGAACCCTCCCGTAAACTTATCAGACAAGCGGAAGATGCACATCAACCAGATGCACATCAACCAGAACTAAGCGATGAAAATGCGAGTGTCAGCAATCAAGTACAGGTTGAGATGCCGTCTGAAACGAAGGAGTCACAGGACCAACCGACCACTGGTAAGTTGATCTGGTATAATTACAAATTTACAAAAGAAATGTCTACGTGTTTGATGTATATAAAGGCAAATAATAAAACAATATAATATACTTGTAAATTGCTGGTCAATGAATGTAGAATTATCAAATATCATGTTGCGAGTCATTTAGAATAACTATCGAATATAATATGTAATAATATTTTTAAAAAATCGGATAATCGTTAACACAATCGACACAGCAAACAATTGTTATTGCCATGTGATGTTACCGTTATGATCATGTACCTTCTAAGACTAAGCTACTATTTTGTTAGATGGTTGTGATCAATGTCCAGTGATGCTTATTGTGTCAATTGTCAACAGGTCATGGTCTATATAATGTGTGAATAAAATAGTTACTTTGTTAAATATGAAAACTATAGGATCAATACCTGATTTCAAATTTCAGAAAATACAAGTAATTACATCATAATATAGCTTAGATTGCACCAATGTGACTGTTCTATCCAAACTTTTGTTGGAAAGGGTTCATATTTCATGTGGATGGCTGTATAGTGGCTGTTCAAAAATAGCAGTTGCACTGACGTTTTCAAACAGTTTTTACACAAAATAAGCTTAAAATGCTCTGGCTTACGGGGGTCCGCTCCGGACCCCGCTGGGAGAGCTTCCAGCTTTCCCCCAGACCTCCTAACTGTATGGACTCGCCCGATTCACCACGGAACCTGACGAACGTAGCTCAAGTTCGCCCTCCCCTCTTGGGACATTCCTGGCTACGTCCCTGATTGATATATCGGGTTGTAACATAAATTCTGCTCGATTAGAAAACGGACGATAGATAATAGAATAACCTCAAGATAATGTGAAATAGTTGGTGCTTTCCTGTTAACGGGAATACCCAACCACCCGCCATCATCTGGACTCGTATCTTGCGGAATTGATGTGGCGACAACGTACCGAAAGCAGCGACTTTTTTTCTGCGATTTTAGATGACATAAAGACGTTTTGGCCCCCTACTAACTGATTATCGCTTACATATTAACTAATTTTATTTAAATGATTAATAAATTCGGTACTTACGTATTATCGGGACTACCAAACTGTTTATGATATATTTTTGCTCTCGTCATTTTCGTTTAAACTAACGAAAATATCACAACTTAACCTAACCAATTATCAAAGGCGTACAGTTGACCTAACCGGGCATTCAATTAACCTAACTGGACATTCAGTTGACCTAACCGGGCATTTTCCGTTATATTAACCTGTTAGGTTAATTCAATGCCCGGTTAGGTCAACTGTACGCCCTTGATGATTGGTTAGGTTAAGTTGTGATATTTTCGTTAGTTTAAACGAAAATGACGAGAGCAAAAATACATAACAAACAGTTTGGTGGCGGGTGGTTGGGTAATGGGTATTCCCGTTAAGAGGAAAGCACCAAATAGTTTTAGAAATGTTGCAAAATACACGCGACGACGGGTTCGCACAGGTTTTATCACGATACAGAATGACTTAGGCTAGTGTAGAATTAGGCTAATGAATATTTTCTCTGGTGTTTTTCATACAGTTACAACGCTACCCCCACGATATTATAGTAACTGAAAAAACATGGAGCCCACGAAAGAGCATATTCGACATGTGATGTTGTGTGAGTTCCATAAAGGAATGAGTTCCATAAAAGATGTGTAGGAGATGGTTTGAGAAGTTCAGAAATGGAGACTTCATTCTGAAAGATTATCAACGAACAGGACGACCAAATGAGTTAGATGAAGAGTTGTTGAAAGCAACAGTGGAGGAAAACCCAACGGTAACTGTAAGAGAACTTGGCTTGCAGCTCGGCGTTAGCCATATGACCATTCATCGTCATTTGAAGCTGTTAGGAAAAGTAGTGAAGGTTGGAAAATGGGTTACGCATGATTTGTCACAAGCGAATCTTCAACATTGAATCGATATTTGCACATCACTGCATTTTCGGCAACTGCAGGCACCGTTTTTGAATCGGATCGTCACTGGGGATGAAAAATGAGTCCTCTATAACAATATTAAGCGTCGACATCAGTGGCTTAGCCGTGAAACAAAGCCTGAACCTCAGCCAAGGAATGGACCCCATCTAAAGAAAATTTTGCTATGCGTTTGCTGGGATATGTAAGGAATTATTCATTTTGAGCTTCTGCCAGATAACCAAACAATCATAGCTGAAGTCTACTGCCAACAACTCCAACGACTGAAGATGGCATTACAAGAAAAACGTCCTGCATTAATTAATCGCAGAGGTGTTCTATTCCACCAGGATAACGCGCGCCCTCACATTGCTCGAATCATCACTGCCCAATTGGAGGCATTTGGTTGGGAAAAAATGCTTCATCCACCTTATTCTCCGGACATCGCACCTTCAAACTACCATTCCTTCAGAAGTCTGCAACACCATCTAGATGGACAAAAGTCGCAATCCAGGGAAGCTATCGAAAACGAAGTGATCGCTTTTTTTTTAACTCGAAACCAAGGGATTTCTTCGAACGTGGCATAAAAAAACTTTTCTACAGGTGGGAGGAGGTTATAGAAAAAGAAGGGAATTATATTGATAATTAATTTGTCATTGTCATTTAATTTTTGATCTGAATGAACTAAAAATCGAGCAGAATATATGTTACAACCTTATATAATTAATATACTGTATCATAATTAAACTAATAAGTTACTCAGTAACGTAATAGAAGTCCCTGATTTTCATAGGGCTAATTTTGATAGTTTTGCGGATAGGATGAGAGTAGTGGAGTGGGATAACTTATTTATGGGTAATGACGCAAATTTTCATTGGGAGGCGTTTAAAGAAAGTTTTTTGAATATCGAAAGGGAGTTTATTCCGCGTAGGGCCAAGCGCGCTATTAATCATGGTAGGTCCAAGTGGTGGACTAAGGAAATAGGCGAGTTCATAAACGAGCGTAACAGCGTATAGACTTAATACGCGCAATGGCACGGTAACTAACTTTAATAGATATATCGAGCTTAAACGTCAGGTTAAAGATCTGTTAGGAATGCTAAGTGTAATTTTGAGATACTTGTAGCTGCGGAGAGTAAACATAATCCGAGCAAGTTTTTTGATTACGTCAATAATCGTAAGCCGATAAAAGATAACATAATCCCTCTAGTGGACGCTAACGGCGCTTTGGCTTCCGACGCTCAGGCGATGGGGGGTATTTTTAACAACTTTTTTGTGGCAGTTTTTACCGTAAAAGACGTAAATAATGTCCCCGACTTGGACGATATCGCTCCATTTAGTAGCGAGACTATTTTGGATGAAATAAATGTTTACGATGGTGAGATTGCGCATTATACTGATAAGCTAAAAGTTAGCAAGGCTCCAGGCCCTGACGCGCTTTATCCTAGACATTTGAAAGATTTGAAAGACGTTATCATAGGCCCATTAACAAAAATTTTTAATAAGTCACTCGAAACGGGGATTATTCCTGAAGACTTCAAATTAGCTAACGTTACGCCCATTTTTAAAAAAGGCGACCGCACAGTAGCTAGCAATTATGGGCCTATTAGCTTCACGTCAATTGTCGGTAAACTTCTGGAATTTGGAGCTCGGGATCGTATCGTCGATCACTTAGAAAGTCGCGATTTGATTAATAGTAGTCAGCATGGGTTTCAACGCAATAAATCTTATTTAACTAATTAGTTAGAGTTTTATAACGAAATAGTGCACGAATACAGATCTACAGAAGTTAAGGCTAACAAATACCCTATGATCCACTCTGACGGCTGACGTTATTTATTTAGACTTTAAAAAAGCGTTCGATACAGTTCCGCATAGAAGAGTAATTGCGAAGGTTAACGCGCACGGTATACGCGGTCAGGTAGCTAACTGGTTAGAGGAATGGCTTTGTGCCAGGAAACAGAGGGTCGATGTTACTAGTAAGGAATCGGGGTGGCTGAATGTAGGTAGCGGTGTCCCTCAGGGTTCAGTGTTAGGCCCATTGCTATTCGTAATCTACATTAACGACATAGATGTAGGCTTGACTAGTAACGTGTCAAGATTCGCGGACGATACTAAAATAGACGGTAAAGTCCTTAACGTGGACGATAGAAATAGGCTCCAAGACGATGTAAATAGGATTATAGAGTGGAGGGATAAGTGGCAGATGCAATTTAACGTAGTCAAATGTAACGTTTTGCATATAGGTTCTCGTAACAATAATTACATGTACACGGTAAACAATAGACAGTTAGCGAGCGTTGACGAGGAAGTAGATTTAGGCGTACGCGTATCTAAGGATTTAAAAGTTAGGAATCAGTGCCTGGAGTCTTGCACTAAAGCTAATAGGATGTTAGGTTTCATAGCGCGTAATTTCGAATTTAAATCGAAGAATATTATATTGCCCCTTTACAAGTCCCTAGTCAGGCCTCACTTAGAATATGCCGTTCAGGTTTGGTGCCCGTATTTGCGTGAGGATATTGACAGGTTGGAAAGGGTTCAACGACTGATGCGCCACGAAACTAATTTCGTCACTACGCAACAAGTCTTACGAAGATAGGATTAAAGAGTTGGATTTGCATCACTCGAGACTAGGGGATTAAGGGGGGAGCTTATTGAAGTTTTCAAAATCGTTAATAAAATCGATAACGTAAATTTTGACAAATTGTTCATTTTCGATAATAGCAATACTCGTAATAACGGATTTAAATTACGTGGTAAACGTTTCATCACTAACATCGCTAAAACTTTACGTTTAAAGTAATTGATAAATGGAATAATCTTCCCGCGTCCGTCGCGAACTCTACCAGCGTTAATATGTTTAAAAACCGTTTAGATAGGCATTTTAAAAATATTAACGTCGTATAAAATAATAAAACAATTAGCAACAGGAGCTCTGGGGGGGGATAGTTGAGGTTTGAGTCTGTCGACGATTGATGCCAGCTTGTGACATGCTAGCATTAAATTTATGTTATTAAAAAAAAAATTACACTAACACGAACTTAGATGTAGCTCGTAGCGTAAAGTAACCCACTTTTTGTTATACTCTTCATAATTTTTTTTTTCTTAAGACTGTTTGAGTTAAGACTGTGTTTGTATGGTTTGTAAGCGTTCTTATTTTACTTCTTTTCATCTTTCACCACTTTCCTATTCTCTTCGACTATTTTCCTGACTTGTCGGCAGTGGCCGGCGGATGATGATGGCGAGTCTTTCTCTCTCTTTTTCTGAATGAATGTTAACCCATGAATGATAGGTTTTGCTATTTACTTAACCCCTTATTCTCTTCTTTTAACCCCCTACTCTCTTCTTTCTCTTGGGTTAACCTTAGAGTGGATCTTAGGGCTTTGTTAGCCTTAGCTTTTGTTTGTAGATCATCATCATCGTTATCATCAACAACAACTCGAGTTAACAGAGTTTAAATTATATCCAAAGAAGGTTTTCTACATTATTTGATCCCTTTGACAAAGATTGGCATTTTATTTGGTTTTTAATTTAATCGTATTTGGATGTAACTTTAATGTCTTGTTAATACATATAAAAAATTAATCATAAAAAATTGATTGGATCACTTTGACATATTGCTTCCAAGAGCATTCGGGAAGCAATATGTTAAAGTGATCCTCCTGGGAAGCAATATGTTGAAGTGATTAACACTGGGAAGCAATATATTAAAAAGATAAAGGTTGGTTGGTCACTCTGTGACCATAAATTTACTTTCAATCTAATATTTTAACATGTTATGAGTTACTTTTTATGCCTTTACTTTATTAAAGCGAACATTTTGGATCACCTGAAGATCCGTCACCCCAGCCTTTTTTAGTTAGCTTTATAAGGCTAACTAACGAAAATATCACGACCTAACCTAACCACTCGACAAGGGCGTACAGTAGCCTTAACGATTGGTTAGGTTAAGTCGTGATATTTTCGTTAGTTAGCCTTATAAAGCTAACTCAAAAAAGCTAGGGTGACGGATCTTCAGGTGATCCAGCATTTTTTATCGTACTCCTTATCCTAAATATTGGGAAGCAATATGTTAAAGTGATTAACACTGGGAAGCAATATGTTAAACAGAAGTTCATGGGAAGCAAGATGTTAAAGTAAAACCAATTGATTAATTTTTAAAATGTAATTAAACTAATTAATTGCGCTTAATATTCAACAGTGAGTGTTTATATGATCCCATGATATGGCAAAAGAAAGGTTTTTGCATTGTTGGATGACTTCTAGGTTTATATTTTAGATAAAATTATTTCTGGGTAACATTTAAAATAAAAACGAACCCCAGAAAAACACATTGCATTATTATACCCCTCACCCCCACACACGTGTATATATATATATATATATATGGGTGAACCAAATGTAGGTGGACAGTAAATGATAACGTTATTGTGAGAATACATATTAATTTTTTTGTATACTATAATACAAAATAAAATTTAAATAAATTTAGTTATAATATTTAATATAATATAACACAAACACCATAGTTATAATGAACACCATAGTTATAATATAATATAACACAAACCGTATTCAACCTACTGTCCACCTACTTTTGGTTCACCGTGTATATATAACAGAAAACCACAATCACCGAGGTTAATTTTAATACGAACTTCATTGAAGGGTTAACTCGTGGATTAAAAAAAAAAATCCAGGATAAAATGAGTTCCACTCAAAAGCTAAACTTGGAAGGAAGTTTTTTGGCTACCTGGATGGCTTAATGGTAAGATGTTGGACTCATGACGTTGCTTCGGGACGCGAGGACAAAACTTCATTGGGGCCGCACGATTTACTTCAGTCTTCATATATATATATCAGGGCTGGCAGGTCGGACCCAGATCCAGACCCGGGTTTAACCCAAAAGTGAGATAGGACCCGGACCCGGACCCGATAGTGAATGAATTAGAAAAAAGACCCGGACCCGGACCTGAAAGTGAATTTTAAAATTGACCCAGACCCAGACCCGACCCGAAAGTGAAGGACCCGCACAGCCGGGTTTTTAGTTTACAAAATTTATGTGTGCGCCTTTAGATTTGGCAACAATGTATTGAATTATCACTCCACACTCTAATTGACTCACTGGAAGTGGAAAGTTAACGGTGACGGAAGAACAGCCTAATCGTAATATGTTTTATTGTTTGTTTGTGAGTTGTGTACTGTGTACATTGGTTGGTCTCCAGTGCTTCGTTTGCTATTTATTTGTATTTGCAATGCCTTTACAAGGTCTTCTTTCGGTGGGGAGTGGTAGCAAAAGAACTAGCCTTACAAATGAATATTTTAAATATAATAATATTGATAAACATCTACATGCCAAATTGAAAAGTGTGGAAAAGTGAAGCTTCTCTGAATTCCTTCAAGTTGATTTATATCTCCTTGTTCATAAGAGGAAGTTAGCAGGGAGCAGTATTCTAGTTTGGGGATGATAAGGGTCTTTAGTAGGGGGATTATTATTTTCTCATCTCTCCGTGTAAAAAAAATTAAATAAAATATATATATATATATATATAATGCATTCACTCCATGCACTGTTATATTTATTAATTAACATAAAAAAAATAATTTATGATAGTTGCATTACATCGTTATTCGTTATGATTACAATATTATTATTGCCAGAAATGATGATAATGATTGTAATTTTACAAATAATATAGTTGCAGAGGAAGAAAACTCTTTGGACGAAACCTCTGCCGCGGACCCCATTGAAAAAGAATTGCGACAAAAGGAAAGACTCCTCCAGAAGGAAGGACGAATTCAAACTGTCAATGAGTGCGAAGTTTGGTGCAGGTGTGATACAGTTTGAAAAATGTCCTCGCCTCGCGAAAAAGAGAGATTCAGCTGGGAAACTGATCCATCAAGATCCCATGAAATGGTGGATGGAAATGGGAGGAGAATTAAAACAGGCAGCCTTGGTAGCATTGTCTACTCCGTGCACACAAGTTAGCGTTGAAAGATTGTTCTCCGCTCTAAGCTTCATTCTGAACCCGCAAAGAAATTCTCTTTCGCAATCATTAATTATTAGACGCAGTATTGTTTTTGCGATCGATCGAACGGTGTTGGGGAATAAAGTTTTCTCAAATAAAATAGTGTAGAATAGTCCTAATAAAAATATTTCAGTTAAGAAGCGCATATATATATATATATATATATATATATCAGTGATGTAGGTCTCGAGATCGGTCTCGGTCTCGAGACCGATCTCGAGACCCAATTGCAGATCTCGATCTCGATCTCGGTCTCCGCTATTTAGATCTCGGTCTCGATCTCGGTCTCGACAGACGCGGTCTCGGTTTTTCTCCCGAGACCTTTCGAGACCTCTCGAGACCGTAATGAAAAATACATGTTATTGGCATACTCATGATGGTGGCTTGGTTGAACAGACACAATTCGAAATGTTTATGAAAGTTTGTAAAAGTAAGGGACTCTAGGTATTCACTAATCAGTCACCCCGTTTTGAGTTGCCACGTTTGTCTTGCGGGGGTGGGTGGGGGTCTGGATTTTTTAGGTTGGCGCTACCAAAAAATTATCACAGAATTCATTATACCGGTATATTTTTATCATTAAAATTCATTATAGATCTCTTTGGGCTGAGTGAATGTTGAATTAATGTCATATATATATATATATATATATATATATATATATATATATATATATATTATTAGACCTTATGCTAATTGCTATGCCTCTGTTTATAGTACCGATATGTCAATTTATTTTTCATAGAAATGGTGGTGGAAAAATGCTATACAGGAAACTCAAGCACGGAGAATGAGCAGATACAGAGAGACAGCGCTCATTCTCACAGCAGCGATGACGAAATAAAACAGAGTCAAACCAAAGTTCTGAGACTAATGGCAAAATATCAAAGCTATCGGTCCAAGCAGAAGAACGTTGAAACTGAGAAAATTTTGAACCGCAGGGAAGAGTTGCGGCGGTACCTCTTAGAGATCGATGAATCTCATATTTAGACAACTGCTCTCCAATAAAGTTTGGCACCAGAAAAGGGATAAATTCCTATCACTGGCCAATATTGCCATGACTGTTTTAACAGTGCCTGCCTCTAGTGCTCCAATTGAGCGTGTATTTAGCCATGGAGGCATAATAATGAGGCCCCACAGAAGTCGAACTTCAGCAGATCTTCTGAGCATGCTGATATTCCTTAAGTGTAATGAGCACCTATCATGCTTTAAATAAATGCACAAGTCAAACTGGGTAATGGGTACGTTCATTAAACCTTCTGTAACATATATAAAAGAAGTAAATAAATAAAAAGTACATATATATATATATATATATATATATATATATATATATATATATATACAGGGTGTCCCAGAATTAACTATCTATTCAATGAAATCGGACAAATTTTTTAAAAACACACTTTTATTTATGTTATCATGTTTAATGTGTTAAAAATGTATAAATTTCTAAAAAAATTTCATAATTTTATTTTCATAATTTTTTCATTATCTGGTCCAATGAAAGACCGTCTGAAGTCATAGAATGGCAAAGAGACTCTCCAAAAGTTAACGTGTGGCTTGGAATGACCAAATCCAAAATTTATGGTGCTCCATCTTGTTGAAACGCAACATTATCAAGAATGCCATCATCAAGAAGCTGTGGTTCGAGAAACTGCTGAAGCATATCAAGGTAGACGGTACCGGGCGGTTCGCCTCATTTTTCATTATTCGTTATCTCTCCTCCTCGTGTGCAGAAGCGTTCCTTAACACTTATGTCGTTTCTATTCATTTATATACTGCGCGGTCATTGCAGTTATATGCGCATATTCACGATTTGCGAGGGTGCCCTCTCAGGGCATTGGTTTCTGCCCTATGTGGGAGAATTTCGATTTGTGATTGAGTGAGGTCCGTAGCATAATGGTAGAGCATCCAACCGGCAATTGGAAGGCCCTGGGTTCGATTCCCGGGCGGTTCGCCTCATTTTCATTATTCGTTATCTCTCCTCCTCGTGTGCAGAAGCGTTCCTTAACACTTATGTCGTTTCTATTCATTTATATACTGCGCGGTCATTGCAGTTATATGCGCATATTCACGATTTGCGAGGGTGCCTCTCAGGGCATTGGTTTCTGCCCTATGTGGAGAATTTCGATTTGTGATTGAGTGAGGTCCGTAGCATAATGGTAGAGCATCCAACCGGCAATTGGAAGGCCCTGGGTTCGATTCCCGGGCGGTTCGCCTCATTTTTCATTATTCGTTATCTCTCCTCCTCGTGTGCAGAAGCGTTCCTTAACACTTATGTCGTTTCTATTCATTTATATACTGCGCGGTCATTGCAGTTATATGCGCATATTCACGATTTGCGAGGGTGCCCTCTCAGGGCATTGGTTTCTGCCCTATGTGGGAGAATTTCGATTTGTGATTGAGTGAGGTCCGTAGCATAATGGTAGAGCATCCAACCGGCAATTGGAAGGCCCTGGGTTCGATTCCCGGGCGGTTCGCCTCATTTTTCATTTTCGTTATCTCTCCTCCTCGTGTGCAGAAGCGTTCCTTAACACTTATGTCGTTTCTATTCTTTATATACTGCGCGGTCATTGCAGTTATATGCGCATATTCACGATTTGCGAGGGTGCCCTCTCAGGGCATTGGTTTCTGCCCTATGTGGGAGAATTTCGATTTGTGATTGAGTGAGGTCCGTAGCATAATGGTAGAGCATCCAACCGGCAATTGGAAGGCCCTGGGTTCGATTCCCGGGCGGTTCGCCTCATTTTTCATTATTCGTTATCTCTCCTCCTCGTGTGCAGAAGCGTTCCTTAACACTTATGTCGTTTCAATTCATTTATATACTGCGCGGTCATTGCAGTTATATGCATATATATATATATATTCAAAATAAAAAAATCAGTTAAAAATTCAGAAATCTCTTTCCTGTCTTGCCACAACTTTCAATCTAGATTGTAAGAGATATAAGTACAGGCTATGCTGCTATACCAATATCTGTTTTAAAGGAGTTCACAGAATATGTTGCCCTCAAAATATAAAGACAATATTACTAACAAATTACTTTAATTATTTCATATTATCGGTTTTATTTTTGTTTTTTAAGATAAACAAAGTATTTAATTTTAATGTAAGAAGATGATAATTTCCATTTGAGTTCACTCAAAAAAATATAGAATTTGTTTTCACAAAATTAATTAAAATTTAGAATAAGGAGGCTGAAGAGAGCAATCATACATCGTACTTTGCCCCTTAGCAATGCATGTATAACTATACCTAGTTACTATTAAATATTAATACAATTAATACGCCTACTTTCAAACATTTCCAAAATCGGATTAATTAATGTATATGGCTAGTAGGGTGCATCAAATTTCCCATGATTTTTCAAAAAGTTTTATTTCAATCTGTCCCTATGATTACTGTGTTCCAATGCCTGAAATAGCACATTTGGTCAAATTTCAAAGATTTATGTCGTCATCTAGGGGGTCCACATCATTGATGCAATATTTAGTATTGGAGTTAAACTGACCAAAAATTAAACATTTTATATCCCAGTTTCCGTGTTTGCAAAAGTATCAGAACCAGTAAAAATGTATTAAATAATCAAAACAGGGATACATTACATTGATTTCTACATTACATTCTGACATCTGACATTACATTCTGGTTTATACATTACATTATTGATACTATACATTATTGGTAATACAAGCAAGTCAAAGTCAAAAGAACACTACTTTAATAAAAAATGTTCAAGAACTGTAAATGAACATGAACATGAACAATTAGTTTAGTCTCTAGTTTCCTCTTTCGAAGATTAGGAAGCTTCTTTCTGTCAGATTCAACAACTTGTAGAACATTTTGGTAATGTTCTGATCTGGCAGCCATGAGGAAATCAGAACTTAGCTTCACCCCACACTCAGTCTGATCATTTATGACATAACTGCTGAGATGTGTTCTCTGGATGTTTGAAAGGAAGCTAATTCTGGCCAATTTTCGATATTATGAGTCAGGAAAGAACTGTCAAGTTCCAGAACAGAGAAAATGTACCATGAATCTCCGTTGATTAAGTCGCCAAGCTTTGTCGTGCTGGAAATGGAGTTTGGAAATTTGGGTTTCCCAAATCCCGTACCAAATTGATGTTGTGGTAAAGATGCTTGATCTTGTGCTGGCTTTACTGCTATAAGTTTCTCAGCCAGATAGCGGCATTCAGCTTCAGGGACTGCATCATTAAAGAGTGTGAGAGGTACCATCTCAGCAGTCAGGTACCATAGGTGATGCTTGAGAGCTTTTATCGCACTAGATGATATGCTGGGGCTGAGTTTTTCATATCTGAGGATGTCTTGGTAAAGACAGAGGTCATTCCATGGAGCCTCGACCGCGCTTGAACAGGTGATCCACCACCAGCTGTACAGAAGCAAACAAAGTTGACAAACTCACGCAGTTTGGGTCGTGCTTCCGTGGTAATGGTTCCAGAGGGAAGAGAGCTGATCTGCTCTCCAGCAGCACCATCTTAATGGAGTAGAGAAGCTGGCCATCCACCTAGCCTTGTGTACAGCACCAGGATGTTGAAATGAAAACTCTCTACTTGTCCCATCCAAGTAGAGCAAATAAAGATCAGAAAATTCTTTGTAGTCATCACGTTGATGCTTCACAACAGACTGCACACATGAAATCGCTCTGGCCCTATAGTCATGGATTATGGTTTGTACATCATCTGAATAAGAGGTACCATCCAAAAAATTAAGTGCCTGATTATTGTTGTGCAGAACTGTGTCAAAATGCTTTCGGAACCAACAGAATATGGTAACTTCTGGTGACATTGGTGGTTCTATTTTCAGATCATTGAAGACTTGTGTAAGGATTACCTCGCCAATGTGATGCTGACAAACTGACCACAGTAAAGCTCAACCTATGTCCTGTTGCAGACTAACACATGCAGCACTCACATGACCAGTGTTACTAGTTGTTGTGTCAAAAGTCATGTTCACTGAGTCAACACAATTCCATTATCGGAGAAGCTCCATGGTGAGATTAGCAGTGATTTGACCAGCTGGCTGATCTGTATTTGGCTTGTAGGAAGGCACACCAAGAAGTTTGATGTCATAGGAATTGCCAACTGCTATGGTGAGCCTCTCTTCAGCTTTAGTTTGGTATGACAGAGTTGACATCAGTTTAGAATCCCAGTGAAGAGACAGGAACTGTGGTGGAACCCAGGACTCTTTGACCAATGATGCAAGCTCTTCACCAACCTTATGTCTTGCTCTGTCGGCAGTAGAATATGAGTGTGAAACTTTTTTGTCACATGATTCCTCAATGATGGCTTTGGTAAATGCTGCTTATTGGGCCGGTGTGATCTTCATGCATGTAGACAGGGAAACCATCCTATGGGATTTGAGTATGTCATGACTTATAAAAGCAGTTGTTCCTAAACAAGTTGCTTGGTGAGATTTTTGTGTTTTTGGTTTGTAATCCTCTATATTGCCCTCTTTATCCTCAACATCACTGTTGCTTTCCTCACTGTGCTCAATCTGAACTTTGCTTGTAGATATTGTGCTTCTTTATGAGCTTTAAGCTGTTGTTCTGCTTGCATCATTTCCTTTTCCTGCTTTCTTTGGACTTTTGATGCGAGCTTTTTGTCATGGCTTCCAAATGATGCGACTCTGTCTGATTTCATTGACTGCAAGAACTCCAGATCTTCAGGATCTTTTATGAGTTGCTCAGCATTCCTTGGCCACAACTGAAATGTTTCTTGTAACTCCTTTTCATCCCCTTAAGCTTCGCAACTGCACCAGGCGAAGAACGCCGATCCACTGGAAGTTCCCTAAGTTTTGCATTTTTTGCGGATAGTGCTATAATTTTTTCAACAGCTTTCCTCTCAGTAATCATGGCAGTGTTGCCTTTCTGATAAAATGGAGTAATTTTTTGCAAGACAAATTTAGCATTGTTCCATTTTGTATGGTTAAACAGTAGACCTTCTTGCTGATGAAACATGTAGCATTGCAACACTTGCTCACATGTTGGCAGCCTAGATCCTGTTATCTCTGCATCTGCATCACTGATTCCAGCACCAAGACCATAAATGGCAGCAGTTTGACGAGTTTTAACAGCATATTTATCATTTGTGCTATCTGAACTGGCCATAATGCACGACAGGTGTAAAGAGAGAACACAAAATTCATTAACATAAACACTTGCACATAAACATTTAACATAAACACACAAAAATCACATTTATCATAAATACTTGCATATCAGATTATACATTGCAGTTCCTTTTAGAATATTCTATAACTTTCCACCACTTCCTAGCACTTTGTAGAGGTTTCTATCACTTTATAGAAGTTTCTATCACTTTTTAGAAGTATATATGACCTTTAGAAATATCACTTACATGTTCTTGGGCTGATTTTTGTAGTGAACAAAATTTTTAAACTTCTACTATTTGGATCTCAAATCACAGAATGACTGTGGGGTTGGTGTGCATATAGGAAGTCTGTGTGGACCCCATAAATGGCATTCAAATCCAAAAATAATTCACATAGTAGGTTTTCTTAACCATTGGAACATTTCTAACTTAGGGACAAAGTGCAACTATGTCATTGGTGATTTTGATGCACCCTAATGGCTAGGCTACTACCGTATAGCCATATAATGTTTACTATGTTTCAGAAAACATGTTAATTAATGTAGCTACGGTAGCAGTCTTATTACCTATCCTATACCAGATTATAATTATTACATTTTTAATAATGGATCGGACCCAGACCCGGGTCATATACTGAAAGACTCGACAGGACCTGAAAGTGAACTTTCGGGTCTGACCCGGACCCGGACCCGAAAGTAAATTAGAAAAATGACCCGGACCTGGACCTGAAAGTAAATTAGAAAAATGACCCAGACCCGGACCCGACCCGAAAGTGATAGACCCGCACAGCCCTGATATATATATATATATATATATATATATATATATATATAGAATACTGCTAAAGTTTACTGACCTGCACAGTGCACACACTGGATATCCTTCATATATTCCTAAAACGTTCAAAAAGAAAGCTCCTGTGTTAATTATGGAAATCATAGGAAACAATCAAGTAAGCCATTTAGTGAACCTAAGACACGATAACTCTTACTTGCAAACACCAAATAACTTCACACTTGAAGGAGATGACATCTGTGTTAATCTAGAAACAAATCTAAATACGAACGTTTCTCCTAAAAAATTTTCGTATTCAACTACAAAAAAACAAAAGCTTGGATGGTACTGACTTCTTTCTCTCGCCACCCTTCTCCCAATATCCTATTCCTTTATTTCTCCTAAAACCTTTAAAGAAAATTAGTTTCATGCATAACTTACTGCTTTATTTTACTTCAAAATGCATTCAAAGAAAACTTTTGTTCAACGATTATTTATTTACTTTATTTAAGTTAAAAATCGGTAGTAAAAATTATTATTATTTCAAGAATGAATCCGAACGAATTATGATAAACAAACATCATGACCTTTTTGTCTCCAGTATATAAATTGAATATAATGTAATTTTGCCAGGTAAGGTAATTCTTGTGGCCTCATAGTTGAGGTTTTTGGATGTAGTTTTGAAAATTGTCCTCAGTCAAAAAAATTGTATTTGTATACAGGGTGTTTATAAAGTCCCTATCTATTTCAGTGAAAACATACCAAAAGGGGTAAAATTCAATAACAATATAATAGAAGGCATACAGTTAATGAATACTTAAGCATATGATTTTACATGAGCACCATCAGTATCTCTACAGAGTTCGAATGTGTCAGCAGCATTGCGGAACACATTTTGGAGCATGACAGGGGTTATTTTTGTAACTGCTGTTACGATACGAGCACGTAAATGTCCCAGCTTTATTCAGATTCTCTATACTTATCTTTTAAACAATAAAAAATCTGATTTATATATATATATATATATATATATATATATATATATGAAAATTATTTCACGAAAGTAACACGTGAAAAATAATTATGATGAATAAAACCACAAAGGAAAGGAAACACAGAATGGTGCTCAAGCACCATTCTGTTTCCTTTCCTTCGTGGTTTTATTCATCATATATATATATATATATATATATATATATATATATATATAATTTGAAGTCTTCAGGAATAATCCCCGTTTCGAGTGACTTATTAAAAATCTTCGTTAAGGGGCCTACAATAACGTCTTTCAAATCTTTCAAATGTCTGGGATAAAAATGGTCAGGGCCTGGAGCCTTGCTAACTTTTAGCCTATCGATATAATGCGCAATCTCACCCTCGTAAACAGTTATTTCATCCAAAATAGTCTCGCTACTAAATGGAACGATATCGTCCACGTCGGGGACATTATTTATGTCTTCTACGGTAAAAACTGTCGCAAAAAAGTTATTGAAAATACCCGCCATCGCCTGAGCGTCAGAAGCCAAAGCGCCGTTAACATCCACTAGAGGGCCTATGTTATTTTTTATATCGGCTTACGATTATTAACGTATTCAAAAAACTTTTTTGGATTATGTTTACTATCCGCAGCTATAAGTATCTCTAAATTACGCTTAGCATTCCTAACTGATCTTTTAACCTGACGTATAAGCTCGATATATCTATTAAAGTTAGCTGCCGTGCCATTGCGCTTATTAAGTCTATACGCTCTGTTACGCTCGTTTATGAACTCGCCTATTTCCCTAGTCCACCAGTAGGGCCTACCATGATTTCTAGCGCGCTTGGGCCTACGAGGAATAAACTCCTTTTCAATATTCATAAAACTTTCTTTAAACGCCTCCCAATGCAAATTTGTGTCATTACTAGGGCAGTCAAAAGTTGACCGAAAAAATTAAGAAAGTTGACCTTACGAATTGAAAAAATTGACTTATAAAGTTGCCTTTACTTTCAATAATAAAAACGATACTTTAATTACTTATTCTTACTCTTCTACATCAGTTGACCGATTGTGGTAAATTATGAAGTATTTGCCGACATTTTCTGGCAAAAAATTGCGATCCTTACTTAATAATTTATTAAGCATGGAGAAAGATCTCTCTACAGCGGCAGTTGTTGGTTGACATTGCAAAAGCTGACCATAAACTGTTGGTGAGATTTCAGGTCTACTGAGGTTAATTATTTCACAAATACCATTTGTCTTGAGTCTTGTTTCAATGTATTGTTTGACTGAACACATATCTTCGCCAAGGTTGATAGAAGAAATGGTTTCATATGCCTCTCTAATGGTGCAATCAGATGCTTCCATCCTAGTCACTAAGCTAGCAATCAAACTATAATTCATTTTGATTGACATTAGTTGCTTTGGCAGTTTTTCATTAGCAACACTCTCTTTAGCCTTCTGAACAATGATTCCTTCATCTTCAAAATTTTCCACAATTGTCTTCACATTTGGAAAATTGTCTGCATAATAAAAAGCAGCGTTCAGCCAGCTTGCCCAACGTGTTACAATCGGTTCTGGAGGAGTTCCTATTTCAGCAAACAATTCCTTCCTTCTTTTGTTTTTAAGAGTAGAAGCCTTGACACATGCAATTAAAGTGTCAACATCACTATAAAATGCTCTTATTTGCATCGCACAATTATGTAACAGATGCGCAAGACACGTTACATGGAAAAGTCTTGGAAAAAGTTGCTTGAGTGTCGCTCCAGCTGACACCATGTAACGAGCTGCATCAGACAGAAGTAAACAGAAATTTTCTCTTGGTATCTCGAATTCTTTTACAGTATCGTCAATCTTGTGTATGACAGTTCGTGCATTAACATTTCCAAGAAGAACATCGCACCTGATTAAATATGTTTTCTTGGGAACATCAATAGGTCCAGCAAGTATGTTCAAATATTTGAGCCCCTTACTTCACTTTCATCAACAATTAGGAAAACTAATTTACCCTCTAGCAAATGTTTTATTCTACTTAACTCGCTTTCTGCCTGTTTCATTGCTATTGATCTGCAAGTTGACACGCAAGGCACTGCTACACCTAATTCAGAGAACAATTGTTTCACATGAGGGTTGCTCAACTTATGAAGAGGTATGTTGGCTGACAGAAATGTAGTCAAAAGTTTTTCCGAAAAATCTGAAGACTTGTACTTTAAAAGGGTTTGCGTCTTTTCATTTCCCACATTTTGGTCTATACCACGCTGGTGCTTTTGGGTAGAGCGATGTTTATCCACAAAAAAGGATTTGTCATGCTTGACCACAACACAACAAATCTGACAGTATAGCTCATTTTTTCCTGAACAAATGAATTCATTAGGATATTTTGCAATTATAGCGCGCACTTTAGCAATAGAACTAACTGCAACTTTTGGCATTTTAAATATATGAAATCAAAAGAAATCGAAATCAGTGAAATCACAAATCAGAAAAAATCACAAATCAAAAATGGTAACCAGTAACCACAATACATACGGTACAACACAACCACATCCAAAACCAGAACGGACATAACTGAATAAGACAAATACGAGCAGCGAAGTTGCCAGTTAACCAAAAAGATGCCAATTTTTAGTTATTTTAATTATTTATTCCAAAAAATTGACTTTATTTACCTCATTGCTATTTTTTGACCTAACAGGTAAAAGTTGACTTTGGTTGACCTATTAACTTGGTAATATACCCCCTACAGGTGTTTTTATTGCATTTTCAGTCGTTTCAGCGAAAAGTGCCCCAAAGGAAACAATTGACTTTATTGACTTTTGACCGCCCTAGTTCATTACCCATAAATAAGTTATCCCAGTCCACTACTCTCATCCTATCCGCAAAACTATCAAAATTAGCTCTACGAAAATCAGGGACTTCTATTACGTTACTATCCTTAGTGTTTTCTATCGATAACTGAAACCTAAGAATTTGATGATCACTACATCCTAAACTCTCGCCTACTTCTAAACTATCGACTATATTTTCGCCGTTCGTCATCACCAAATCCAAAATATTGTCACCGCGCGTTGGTTCGGTAACTATCTGTCGTAAAAAATTATCCTCCATGAACTCAATCAATCTCAAACCCTCCTCATTGGGGTCGCCATAATGATGAAAGATTCCCGAAACTACTGAATAGCTGGGTTTTGGTGCGCGCCTCCTGACGTCACCGGGGCTGGATCCCGGGGCTGATGGATTCGTAGTCAGCGATGCTAACCACTACACCACCGAGGCGCATATATATATATATATAGAGGGAGCGTCAAAAGTCTTCATACATAGGCAAAATGGTCACTTTATTATGCAATCACTTGTAAGTCACAAAATATGCTCTATGTGGGCACCATTACACTGAATGCACATACGGATGCGTTCCTCCAAGTCATGGCAAACGCGCGTTAACACGTCTGGTGTTATGCGTGCACACGCATCACGAATGCGTTCCTTTAGGTGGTCCGTGTTTTGTATTTTCACCTGGTACACCATGGCCTTCAAGTGCCCCCACAAGTAAAAATCAAGGGGGGTGAAGTCTGGGGACCTCGGAGGCCACTCCACGGGACCACGGCGGCCAATCCAGTGACCCGGAAACTGCTGATCCAGCCACTGGCGCACGCAGATACCGTAATGGGGTGGCGCCCCGTCTTGCTGAAAGTACGCTGGAAATCACCCGTCTTCGTTCAGCAGGGACGGCATGACTGTGTCTTGCAGTATGTTTAGATACATTTCGGCATTCAGATTGGTGTCAATGAAAAAAGGGCCAACAATTGTGTTGCCCCATATCCCGCACCACACCATCACTTTTCCAGCGCCTTGCGTCTTTGAGGGACTCATCCAGTGCGGGTTGTCATCACTCCAATCACGTACGTTTTGACGATTAACCTCTCCAATCTCCATGAACATAAAAGTTGGCTTCATCTGAAAACAGGATGCCAGCCGAGAACTCCGTGTCTTCGTTCACTTTTGTTCTTGCCCATTCACAGTATTCCAGCCGCCTGTCAGGGTCGTCTTCGCTACGATACTGCAACATTTGCATTTTGTATGGATGCCATTTGTGCTCTTTCATAATGCGGACGATACTCCTTTGGCTGACACCGCATTCTGCAGACATCCGTCGAGTGCTTTTTTGGGCTCTTTGCGAACGCTGCCAGCACCATGGTCGCTGTGCCTTCATCGGTGGCTGTTCGTGGACAGCCACTTCTCGGTTGGTGTGCAACACTTCCAGTCTTCTTGAACTTCTCAATGAGTTTGGCAACGGTGTCGTGTGTGATGTGCGTGCCGGGGGCGTGTCTCCTGTTAAAATCCTCGGCAACCTTGCGACAGCTTCCTGATCCTGCCAGAAGAATGATCTCTATACGTTCTTCTTGGGACAAAGGCATCTCAGCATATTCACCTGCAAAAAAATAAAAAATAAATAATAATTTATTTATCATGACCATTTTGCCTATGTATGGAGACTTTTGACTCACCCACACTCAAGGGTGAGCCACACATATATGGTAAAAAATTAAAATGCACAAATAAGAGTTCCTGAAGCATTGTCTCATTCCATATATGGAAAAAGACTTCATACCGGATTTTGAGCTAAATCCATTAATATTTAAGGGTGATGCAAATTTGAAGAAATTTACCACCTCAAACTGTATAATGATACTAAGGCTTCGAGTTGCGCCACCTCTAAATATGCACAAACCAATCCAGTTTTTTATTTTCAACATCGTTAGTGGTTGTGAAATATGAACAAATGTCATGAGAAATATATTTTTCAATTTCATTTTTTTAGAGCATCTTACCCTGTATATATACTGTATATCATTTGAAAGCTCTTAAAAAGCTCTATCAAATCCAGTAATTTGAAACTAAAAATATCAATTTTCAAAAAAGAAATGATCATAAAATAAGAAATTCGTAGCATAGAATTCTTGTTTTTATATTGTTATGTGGAGCGTGCACAGTTCTATAAATGGTACAGCCTTCATGTTCGTAGCTTTGATAATTTTTGTTTTAGGAATTTCTAAATTTTTTTTTTCGCTCAAATCTCTAATTTTAGGTTCACATTACAATTTCTGAAAATCGGTAAAAGCAGTTGAATAACTGAATCCCATAGCCGATATGCGAGGGTTGGTCAAAATAATGGTAACGCTCGCAGTTTCGATGCTGTAATTTTTTGTCATTAATGACGTTATACACTTTATTAAGTTGATATGTGAATGCATTTAATATTGGAAACATCTATTTTAATATGTTGGTGTTGGTATTTCCTGTTCTTCTAGAATAATAAAAAAAAATGGCGGTTGGTAAAAAGTATCACCGATTATGAAAGGGGCATGACAGTAGGAACCCGTTTGGTTGGTGTCTCTGTTAAAAGTCGCGTGATTTTCCCTGCATCTTGAGGAACAGTCCCCAAAGTTATGAATACATGGAAAGAAATGGAAAAAACTAACCGCATAAGCACGATTGTGTTCCTGTTATTCTCCCCAACTCCAACTTCATCAAGCTTTTGCACTAGTTGGTGTTATGAGGGGGTTTTACTACAGTATCCATAGCATCATTTTGCCTGATGCTGGTCTTCCCAGACTATTGTTAAATTCTGAACAAAGTTTTGATGCAGTTGTCTTTGGTTCATGCTTCATAGCTCGCAATAAGGTTCTGTCACATTCTGTCAGTGTTGCTTTATGAAATTTTATCTAAGTTTATTCGTTTAAAATCACATGATATTTCGATTACACTAGGCAAAATGCAAATATGGAATAAAATATTAATTTATTTAAAAAGTTCTTTGATGCAAATGTAAATTTTTTATCTTAAAATATTTTTAAAACAAAAATTGGGCATTCTTAAAATAGAGAAAGAATTTCTTTGATTAAGTTTTATACAAAATATGTTTTGAATTTAATATAAATTATTTAGTTTAAAAAGTATACTTTTTAATTTTCTTCTAAAAATAAAATATTAAATGTAAATATAATTTTTTTTACCTAAAAATTGATTTACTAAAATTACAATATAGAGAAAAACTATTAATACCCAATTTGTCAAACACATCAGTGACTCCGAGTGGCGTAACAAGAAGAAAACTGTACGTTGCGTGATAGATAATTCATGGAGGGTGGGTCGAATCCAGTAACGGTATATATATATATATATTTCTGTATGTATAATGTGCACAAGCCAGCACCTATGGCTCAGTCGGTAACACCGTTTCCCTATAAGCAAAGGGAAGACACTGAGGTCGGGGGTTCGAATTCCGATGATGTTGGTAATAATAAATACAGGGGTTCTTTTCCAAACTCCAGACCGTTCTTTATATCTAGAAAGTTATATTATTATTACGTGGTTTTGCGTGCTGAGTTAAAAAATTATTCTTTTTTTGGAGAAATAAAAAATAAAAAAGGGATCACCTGAAGATCAGGGCCCCCAGCCTTCTTTAGTTAGCTTCATAAGGCTAACTAACGAAAATATCACGACCTAACCAGTCGTCAAGGGCGTACAGTTGACCTAATGACTGGTTAGGTTAGGTCGTGATATTTTCGTTAGTTAGCATAAAGCTAACTAAAGAAGGCTGGGAGCCCTGGTCTTCAGGTGATCCTAAAAAAGTTACAGCAATTTTTATTTATAATATTAGGTCGATATACATAAATAATGGTAATAAAAATTACTAACTTTTTCATTTTTCATTTCTCAAAAAAAAAAAAAAAAAAAAAACTTTCTTGAACTCAGCACGCAAAACCACATAACAATAATGTAACTTTCTAGTTATAAAGAATGGTCCGGATTTGGGAAAATATCTAATGCAGGAGTTAGAGCAGAGCTTTCGAAACTGGTGTGTCGCGACACATTAGTGTTTTTTGTATTTTGAAAATTTTGATTTTTCTACAAACAAAATCGGCTACAAGATAAACCACCAACTGAAAAATTATCTCATATTTGATATTTGATAACAAAAATTAATTAATGTGTCGTGAAAATTGTTATGCTTAAATAGTTTGTCGCCAACGTTAAAAGTTTGGAAAGCTCTGAGTTAGAGCAATAAGTCCGAATCTCCTGAAGATCAGGCCCCAGCCTTCTTTAGTTAGCTTTATAATTCTAACTAACGGAAATATCACGACCTAACCTAACCAATCGTCAAGGGCGTACAGTTGACCTAACGATTGGTTAGGTTAGGTCGTGATATTTTCGTTAGTTAGCCTTATAAGCCTTATAACTTATAAGGCTAACTAGAGAAGGCTGGGGGCCCTGATCTTCAGGTGATCCATAAGTCCTGCTCACAAATTATTATTTTGTACGCATTTTAATATATGGTAGTTAAATTAAAGAGTTAAACAAAAAATGTTAATATAAAAATAGAATTCCATGAAATTTGCTTAGATTTCATGCAGTAAATTTGAACGTGACTAATTTCAAAGTAAATATAATTTTGGTTTAATTTAATTTTTTTTTGGTCTAAATTAAATAATTACCGTTTTTTTTTTTCAAAATATTTTTGTATTAAAGTTTTAAGTAATTAATATTAAATAACTTGTTTTTAATAAAGAAAGCAAACCTTTTAATTAATCAAGGAAAAATTCATGACCTTTTGTTTAAAGCAAACGAACGAACAAACAGAATTTACTCTTCCCCAATACGAATTATCTCTGTGTTAGAGTCGTTCCATCGCTTAATTTAAACTATATAAAGTCAAACTATATCCTAAAAATAATAATAAAAATTGGATCACCTGAAGATCAGGGCCCCCAGCCTTCTTTAGTTAGCCTTATAAGGCTAACTAACGAAAATATCACGACCTAACCTAACCAATCGTTAGGTCAACTGTACGCCCTTGACGATTGGTTAGGTTAGGTCGTGATATTTTCGTTAGTTAGCCTTATAAAGCTAACTAAAGAAGGCTGGGGCCATGATCTTCAGGTGATCCAAAAATTAATAGAAGCACAAGTGAACAGTATTTCAAAATAGGGATCACCTGAAGATCGGGGACTCCAGCCTCAATTACCAAATGATCTCGTCGTTAAAACTAACGAAGATATCACGACTTAACCTGACCAATCGTCAAGGGCGTACAGTTGACCTAACCGGACATTCAATTTAATTTATTACTATATTTGGTACTGTAAAGCAAAAAACAAGAATACATGGGGGTCCTGATCTTCAGGTTATCCCAAAATAATTTAAGAAAATCCATAAAACCATAAAATCCATAGTGTTTGATAAAATTTCAACAATACTTCAGAATCTCAAATAAAGTTGAGATTATCTTGAATGTCTCTACTTTGTTTATCTAAAAACTGAAATTTAGATATACTGTAATCAGAGACTGAACAAAGAGTCGAGATTGGTTTGTAATCCTTAACCAGAAAAAACTGATTGGTGACGGACGTGATTTGTTTGCTCTCTGATGTTTAATTAAATTTAGTATTTAGCAGCCGACAATCACCCTCTGTTCGGTGCTACTGTAGTATGCGGTCTACCTACGATTCGGCGGTCTACCTTTTAATTGTAGCTTCTTATCTTGTTTACTAATTGTTTGTTTACATCCCATTGTCAATCGCCCTTGACGATTGGTTAGGTTTAGTCATGATATTTTCGTTAGTTTTAACGAAAATATCATGATTAAACCTAACCAATCGTAGGTAGACCGCATACTACAGTAGCACCAATTTTTTTATGTCAGACTCGTTCTTGAATGGTTTCCTGCTTACCTAAATTCATTTCATAAGTTTAAATGAAATTAGTATTTGTTTTTAAATGTTTGCGTTACTCATCAGTCGATGTAGTTTGCAGTAAACCTTTATTTTTGTATTGTCAAGTTTTAAGAATTAATGAAGTTACGAGTAAAAGGAGAAGCTTCAGTACTTCGTATGTTGCTTTTCTCCTTATTTGTGATTAGCCTCACTAATACGCCAGCGTCCGTAGCTGAGTGGGTAACGCGGTTTCCCTATAAACGAAGTGAAAACACTAAGGTCGAGGATTCGAATCCCGATTGATGATGCTGGCAATAATAGAAATTGAAGATTTAGAGCAATTGGTTGGCCTGAGCCTATACCACTTTCTGACCTCACTCATTATTATTTTCCTTGAAACACGATTTAACCGACATTAGTGTTGATAACATCCTGAATCCTAGTTTACTACACGGAGGAGTCAAGTTCGAGCAATCGTCGGTTCAATTCCAACCGCGGTGGCGGTGGGATTCGAATCCGAGTCTTCGATACCTGCTTCCACTCTTCAACCCACCGAACCACGAGAGCTCTGAAACTGATAGCTCCTGGTCTTTACTGAAACGGTAATAAGAATAACACAAGAGTTAGAGCAATGGGCCGTAATGAGGTGCCTGAGCCTTGTGTCAGTTTCTGGTTCTCCTCACTGAATATTATTACTGAAACAATTTAGGTGAACTAAAAGCTCTTTACTTTACTTTCTTCATCGACCGTTTTTTTTTTTAATCAATCCCTTTTTATCTTCATTAAGATTCTGTCCATAGAATCTTCGACCTTAAGGCTCAGATTTTAATTTCAATTAATGAAGGATTCAGAGGTCATTTGGTAAGGAGAATTCTTCGTCTCTTTTTTTTTTAAACACTCATCAGTGATCATTTCTCACTAATCATATATTTTATAAGATTTTATAGTGAAAATAAACTTATTATTTTTTAAAACCACAGAAAGGAAAATTTTTCCATGAATACTTACGTGGAGTGAAGAAAACCTAAAATTCTGACGTCAATGATCTCTAAATCTTGTGCTTGGATGAATTTAACGCAATACTCCTGAATTTTAAATAAATTGTCCTTATGAAACTCTATGTCATTATTAACTTTCCCACAGTAAACTTAAATTTTCCTTTAAATGTGGTAAAAATAAATACAAAAATAAATTCGGTGTACCCATTTTACATCTCTTCATGATATCGCCGAAATTTTGGAGCTTGATTAAAAATGTAAAAAAATGACAAGTTCTGCAAATAAACAAATTACAAAATTATCCTAATTTGTATTTGCGGTGCATTTTCTAATAATTTTTCCTATTCATTCAACACATTAGGCCAGCCACACGCAGGATCGTCTCGCGACTCACGACTCACGACTTGGGTCGTGATTGCAGTGACCGTGACGCGATTCGCGTTGTGTGCGGGGCTCCCATTCTGTCAATGTAAAATCACACGCGACTTGAGTCGTCACGACATGAATTTCATTTGAAAATTTCCAGCTTGTTTCTCGAAATTTGTCTCCGATACTATCTGCTTTGAAGTAAACCGTATTACTGTAAATTCTGTTATTTACAGTTATTAAAGTTTTCTGTCATACAGTTTACTGAAGGATTAATTAGTGTATTTTCTGATGAAACTGCAAGATAAGAGTTTCGCTCGAAAGCTGCGCTTGAAAGGAAGCTTTGATTTCCTGGGTGGTATTGTGGTAAGATGTACGCGGGACGTTGCTCTGCGATGCGGGGCGAACCTTCCTCTGTACTGCACGTTTTATTTCAGTCTCCGTACTAAAATCAATGTACGGTTATTTTAGTTATATATGATGAAAATAACCACGAAGAAAAATGAAAACGCGAAATAGTGCTCAAGCGCTTTCGTCTAATGACATCCTCAGGAACACTGACTTTTTCTGAGGATGTCATTTCATCATATATTATTCACGTGTTACTTTCGTGAAATAATTCACACACACACACACACACATATATATATATATATATATATATATATATATATATATATATATATATATATATATATATATATAACTACAATAACCGTACATTGCAATTTTTAACCTAATTCCACAACTGAAATAAAATCTCATACAAAATTTATCCCTGCACCATTTCCGTGGGTGTAAAAATGCATCCAATTTGTATAAAATTTGGGGAATATCATCGTACGAAAATATTTTAAAAACATCTCGAGTTTTTAACTAAATTTACAATCAACAACCGTCGGAGCTATTGAAGAATAGGGCCCCCAGCCTTCTTTAGTTAGCTTTATAAGGCTAACTAACGAAAATATCATGACCTAACCTAACCAATCGTCAAGGGCGTACAGTTAACCTAACGATTGGTTAGGTTAGGTCGTGATATTTTCGTTAGTTAGCCTTATAGGGCTAACTAAAGAAGGCTAGGGGCCCTGATCTCCAGGTGATCCAGTTTTTAAACTATTTCTTCATAATAGTAATATTGTACAGTTTTATTACTGTAATAATGTACAGTGCTTACAAGAAGTCTCACGCTTCTGTCTCGTCCCAAGCTAGTCTGCTAGGTATAAAATGGGCGGTCCTTATGGCAGCGGAGGTGTGTTCAGATTGGTGCACATAACTGCTCTAACACAATCAATGAAGTCCATTATTACGTCACTTCTGCTACATTTTAGTGTTTAAAATACAACTGATTAAGAAGCAGAATGGAGCAAGTTTCGGGATGTTAGGATGGTTATGGAGCAATCCTAGTCATCATAATATTAGCTGGACATTACATTATACCGTCTCAATATATACTGTAGAGTGTAGACTATAGAGAACGACTAATTCGGCAAATATCCCAAATCATGGCATGATACCTAGTTATTTTGACGAAGGTCTAAATTATTTGCTGAAATGCAATTATTGATATTAAGTAATTGTTGGGAATTGTTGTTAATATTGTTGTTTGTGATATATATCCTACGTGAAGAATCTAATGACCAAATTCCTCAGTGAACCTCTCACGCGCTCGCATTTCGAGGAAGTCACGGTCGTCTCACTAATAGATAGTTTATCCATTGTTTTAAGTAGTAACCTATTAAACGAACTATGTTAAACCTATTCCATCTTATGAAAGTCATTAGTCTAAAGCAATGGTATTCAAACTTTTTCCTTGGCGTACCCCTTTAGTTTGTTTTTTTATTATGGCGCACCTCCTCCCCCTCAGTTTCCAAAATAAAAATGTTATTATACAATTTACACAGAATATGAAGCTATCAAACGATCTTTATTTACGACCACCATTTTAATTATAGAATTTACATTTTACACAACTCAACTCAAGCAATTTACACAAATTTTAACTCAGGCAAATATTAGAATCTAATACAGTTAATTAAAAATCGTCTGAGCTTTTAAAATATATATTTTAAATACTTACAAGTAATTAATGCGATGGGTGGGACTGTTTGTCACTAGCAAGTTGTTTTATTCACGGACGAACATTTGTGAGTGCCATTATGAGGCAAGCTTCTGGATGTAAGCGGTTTCTTTCTTTTGACTTGATAGCTGTCAGTGCCGAAAATCCCTTTTCACATAAATAGGTGGACGGGAATGGAAGTAGTTTGTTGATAGCAAATTCACTTAATTCTTTGTATTCAATATGGGCCAATTTCCAAAACTCGGAGACAGAAAAGTCATTGAATTTATGTTTAAGTGAGCTGTCAGCTGCCAATTCAATCAATTGTTCTTTTAAACGATCGGGAAGCTCCGCATTAGACACAGCAACGTTCGAAAACGGATTCGTTATCCATTCACTTTGTGGGGAATCTCTATTAATACATGGAAAGTAATGCAAAAATGATTCACGAAGGCTCACTAAATGCTGCTTTATAATATTCATAACTGAGTCACTGACAAGAAACTCGTTTTCGTGACAGAATTCGCTGAATATTTGGAAAGGTGTGGTATTATTGTCTTCTATGCACTTTATCCAGTATAAAACTTTCCCAAAAAATCCCTTGACTTTTTCTTGTGCCTGCAATATATTTTTGTCATACCCCTGAAATTGAAGATTAAGTTCATTTAATTTGGTGAATATATCTGCCAAATACAAAGCCACTCCTCATTTTCTATAAATTTTAATAAGTCTAAATTTCGGTTAAGTAAACTTCTCACTTCATTCCTAAGTTCAAAAAGTCGTGTTAATACCTTTCCTCGTGAGAGCCAGCGCACTTCAGTGTGCAAAAGCAACTGAGTATGATTTTTGCCCATTTCCTCAAAGAATTTTAAAGAGGTGTGAATTCACTGCTCGAGACTTGATATAATTTACTATTTTTACAGCATCGTACGATTCGTACCAATATGTACCAATATCGGGTAATTTAATAATAATTTAAATAAAATATAAAAATATACAAATATAAAATAATTAATATTAAATAATTTAATAACAACTTGTACCAATGTTGAGTTCAATTTATAATTAAATATTAATATTATAAATAAATGATTATAATATATATTTTCAAAAAAATTTAAATGATAGATGATAATTATAATTGTATAAATTCATTTTATAATTGATTAACCAACTTGCTTGTTTTTGCAGCAGAGCTTACGTACCCTCAGGAAACCCCTCGCGTACCCCGGTTTGACTACCACTGGTCTAAAGCAAGACTGGTGGGCCGTGAATCAGAGAAATTTGCATTTGATTTGTTCATCGTAATTATTACGTAATATAGTATACTGTATATAGTAGTATATAAGAGTTTATTGGTAGCATATTATATGACAATTCCCATAAACATGTGATGACCTCGATGTTGCCAATTTTATTTTTTTCCTGAAACTATTACCTTCTCATAGTTTGTTTCAACAATGCATATATTATCATCTCCACGAGCATAGACATTACAAGAAAAGATTCTAACTAAGGATAAGTAAAGTTCTTTCATGGTCACAATATATACTTTTATAGATGTCAAACATAAAAATATAATAAAATTCTATATTAACATAAATATATATTCGATACACATTTACGTCATGGCTTTAACATCAGTATTTCGTATAGCTTCCTCCAGCATCAATAATTTCTTGCAATCGTTGCGGCATAGAAGAGGCCAGATTGTAGGGAATGTTTGGTGTTCGGCGTAAGCTCTCCCAACTATTCCTCGTGTGAGCTAAAAGTGCTTCAAATGTTCTTTCATTGCGTTGCTCCCATTCGTTAATCATTATTGCCCAAAGGTTTTCAATCGGATTCAAATCAGGAGAACGTGGTGGCAGAATTAGATTAATAATCTCTGGGTGATCTTCGTACCACGCTCTCACAACGTTACTCTCATGAATGGGACTGTTATCTTTCATTAAGTAAAATGGTTCCTGTGCTGGAACCAGATACGCACGAACACTGGGTAGCAGCACCTCTTCCATCCACTACGTTTGCTCGGGGAAACATTTCCTTCTTCATAGCGTTTTCCGCGCTGCCTCCAACAATGCAGGGAACCATGACTATCTGTTGAAAATGTTTTTTCGTCACAGTACACAACTTTTCTCCAGAATTCTTCCTCCTGCGACAAGTATTGCAAGGCAAATCCCATCCGCGCCTCTTTATGCTCAATCGTCAATGCAGGTTTTATAGCTGGACGGCGAGAAAAATACCCTGCCTCGTGAAGTCTGTTGTTTACTGTATTTGCGCTACAACGAAGGTTCAGGTGTCTGTAAATATGCGTCGCTGGAACAAACTGATGCTCTCTGGCATGATTAACAATCGCAGCATCTTCCTCTTGAGATGTTGAACGCGGAGGACCAGACCTCGGCAAAGTAGCGATTGAGTTTTCTGCTTCATACCGATGAATCCACCGTTCCACAGTGCTTCGATGAACGTCTAGTCGTCTTGGTATTTCTCTTATTGGCACACCATATTCATGCAATATCACCATTGCTCCCCGCATTGCCTGGGTCGTCTCGTGGTGCACAGACGGCCTTTCCATCTCTGTGTAAATGGCTTATGTGAAGCGTGCTGGGACGATAAAGGAAATGAGGATAACATGCACCCCTTCTGAAATTGATTTCGGTTGTGAAGGGTACCAACCCTTCGAATGGTAATAATAATCAGCCAATTTCCTATTTTGTTGAACAAATGCATAAAAAATTCGTCTTAAAAGCCAAGGATCCAAAGATTGTCAGCAATAGTTTATATCCCAACTGAATATAGTCAACCATCAACAGTATAATCATATTTTATTTCCATAACTACTCATGACTATTCTGTCATAGTAAATAACCTTATTATGACTTAGGTAGTAGTGGTAATTCTGAATGGCGGCCTCTAGTCACATACGTTAAACCTATCAGTGCGTCTAAGACCAGACTCTTCTGTTTCTGTCAATTCATTGTTAGTTTAAGGTATTTTGCTCTTTGTCTTTCTAGGTCTAGGGCATTAAAATAAATATTTGAGTTTGTTTTAGCATTTCCTCCTCCCTTCGTAATTCCCCACCCAACCTCGTTTCCTTCGACATAGCAACGCTTACCTCCATCCTCATTCCACTTCCTTCATTAAACCTATTATCGCTTTTACTGTCATTTCCTTCCATCCTTCAATGCCAGCGTTCTTAAACCTAGCACATAAATTATATAATATGGAATCTAACACCTTAGAACTCTACGCATTCATGTTACTTGAAGACGCCTGTGTCTTAGGGGAATCTAAACGTTGAGAGTGGGCTTGAGGGGTAGTCTATAGATTATTACAGATGACCTTGAACGCTCCAACTATTTAAAAATGATTATTTATTACGCACATCATATGGCATAATACACACATGAATTTAAGTATCTCTTACACCGTTAGAGCATTTATGTGCACCAATCCAAACACACCTTCGCTGCCATAAGGACCGCCCATTTTATACCTAACAGACTAGCTTGGGACGAGACAGAGGCGCGAGACTTCTTGTAAGCACTGTACATTATTAATGTTTAGTTTAGTTATTGGTCTGACTATGCGTCGTAGTGGTGGTAACTATATTATTCCAAATAGCCACAAATTAATTTCGAATTCCAGGCACGAACACAAAACATCACGTGTAAGTATTTTTTTCCTATTTTACTGCACGTTATTTTATACATATTAGGAACTGTTAAGAATAAATACAGACTCTTCACCTTCAACTTCAGTAGGGTCACTTTCCAGGTAGATCTCTGGGAAATCTAGAAATATTCCTCGGATATTTCGAAGGGTCAAAGAAATGTACGCATTAACCCGAAATACGAAATAATGGAGTGCGAATTAACGTGTTCCAGTATACATTATATATATATATACTCAGATACTGTGTTTGCATAATCAACAAAACCCATATTTTAAGTGTATATAAACTGTATATTTTATATTGTTGACCAAATTAAATAAACACCTTTGGTTTTCCCATTATTTTTGATTTGATAAGTCAATAAATAATTAACAGCTTTATTAAATACAAAATATATTTAGAATCGTGTTGCTTTTCCCCTCAAATTATGTAAAGCTGACATACGTTTTGGCGTTCCATCGATGAGCTTGGCCATTTGTTCTTGAGGACAATCATCATTCTGTCTATTTACATTTGTCCTCTCTCTCTCTCTCTCTCCCTCCCCGAGCCAGGCGTCAGGCACGAAGGTGCTGGCCTGGATAGTGTTCGATGTACCGCGACAGTCGTTGCCGATAGAATAGAAAAACTGAACGCGTTTAAGGCTCTTGGGCTACAGTCTTCAACAAATCGTTGAAAACGGGCCAGATGCCTGGTGACTGGAGGGAAGCCAACGTGACCCCTATCTTTAAGAAACGGGATCACGAAAGTCCAGGGAACTATCGTCCCATTAGTCTCACTTCAGTTGTAGGTAAATTATTAGAGGGGATAATAGCGGATAGGATCGTTGACCATTTGGATTCCTACAAGCTGCTTGGGGACTCCCAACATGGGTTTAGACGGCATAGGTCGTGTCTCACCAACTTGCTCGAGTTTTTTCACGTCATGTTGAGTGAGTATGATAAGAGAAGGGCGATTGATATACTTTATCTCGACTTTGAGAAAGCCTTTGAGAAGGTACCTCACCGCCGGCTAATGGCGAAAGTGCGCGCGCTGGGTATCGGTGGGGAAGTAGGTAGGTGGATTGAAAACTGGCTGAAGAATAGGCAGCAGAGGGTTGTAATTAAAGGAGCTAGTTCGGGTTGGGCCTCGATCACTAGCGGGGTTCCTCAGGGTTCCGTTTTGGGGCCACTGTTGTTTATCATTTACATAAATGATATCGATGGTGGCATCGTCAGTCGGATCACCAAATTCGCTGATGACACCAAGCTTGGGGCCAATGTTGGGACGCCGGAGGCGATAGAGCAACTGCGTGCGGACCTAGGTAGGATAGGAGAGTGGTCCGAAAAATGGCAAATGCCGTTTAACTTGGGTAAATGCAAGGTGATGCACATTGGCTACGCCAATCCCAAGTCGGACTACTCGATGTTAGGGAGTAATATCGAGGCGACTGATTTGGAAAAGGACTTGGGTGTGCTAATTAGCAGCGACCTTAAGTTTACCAAACAGTGAGTAGAGGTGGAAAAGAAAGCCCAGAAGCTGTTGGGTTATATCAGGAGGCAATTTCAGTTTCGGAACAAGAAGATTGTGCGCTCTCTGTACAATTCCCTGGTTCGGCCGCACCTGGAGTATGCTGTGCAGTTCTGGTCGCCCACCTTCAGGAAAGATATTGAGAGGCTAGAGGGAGTGCAGGCGAGGGCCACAAAGTTAATCCTCTCCGTTAGGCATATGGGCTACAATCGACGCTTACGCGCCCTGAACTTGTTTTCGCTGGAAACTCGGAGGCTGCGCGGTCAACTCATCGAGGTTTTCAAGCTCTTACGCGGGTTCAACGATGTCGATTTTAGAAGCATGTTTAGTTTAAATGATAACCCAACTCGCAACAATGGTTGGAAGTTGGATTTGAAACGGTTTAGGACTAGTGTGTGTGGGAATTACGTTACCTATGAGATCTGTGACACGTGGAACAGGTTACCTTCAGAAGTTGTGAACAGTTCCTTTGTGGATCATTTCAAGAAAAGGTTAGACCGAATCTTGCACACTATTTGAGTGTGTAGAAAATTTTCCGTGGCACCCGTTGCCATTGGTACCTCCTCGGTATGGGTCGCAAGGCCTTTTGAGGTACTTCTTTTCCTTGTAACTCTCTCTCTCTCTCTCTTTCGGGAGGGCGGGTGAAGTTTGTTGCACAATCCTGTCCCGTGGGTCACTAGGACCCTATCCCATCCCTACTCTGTCCTTTTAGCTTAGGTTAAGGATACTTTCCTCTGACTGCAAAAAAAAAGAAAATGTACTTTTAGTATGAAGTCTTTTTCTCTACTTTTACTATAAGGACCCTACTGCTACGTCATGCGTGAGAAGAGAGGCTTTGGAGCCTCTATAAATAACACCATTTAAGGCTCGTAGGTCGTGAGAGATTGGGATGGAGGGGTCCCAGGCGTAGGGGCGCGATTAATGGAGTGTGGCTAGTGCCCCGTTAAGCCCATTCCTAACGCGTAATGGCATGACCAGCCCCCTGCGACCGTTCTTTGGTGACCAATTGATGGTGCTTGACTGTATTGCTCTTAGATGATAGAGCTTTACTGCCCAGCTGGCTGCCAGGCCAGCGGAAAGTCTCGGGAGTAGCTGCTGGGTCTGGTGGGATATCCCTTGAACACTGGATTCTAAGAATCTGGCCGTTTGTGAGTGGCTAGTAAGACTTAGTAAGGAGATGCATCTCGCTGTCACTCCTGGCGGGAAATCCGTGACGCCTGCATCGCGTGTGTTTGTCAGTTGGTAGCTGCAACACGTTTGGGAATGTCCGGCCCTGGGGAAACCTTTGGTCGGTGCGGCAGTAGCGAGATCTGTAGTCTTCTGGAAAGGATGAACGTCACTGGCAGATAGGCGGATGCGGCTTGCGCGGGAAGAATTCACCGACCCCCTCCATTTTTATGTACTGGTCAGAAAGTTTTCGATAGTTTTCATTGCTAGAACGCTTTATCTTATTCAGTGTATTCGGAGTTAGAAAAATAAGTTACAATGACTGGACCACAGAAACTGAAGGCTGAGTGCGTGAAGTGTGAAGTAAACCAGTGGGTGACGAACTTCAAAGAAGCTTGCTTCGAGAAGAGCAACCACTCCAGCATGTGCCGTTTTTGCGAACTCATGCAGTTGTACGAGAAGCTAGAGGAGAGGGTCCGGCGGCTCGAGTCGTCCAGGTCGGCTGTTGGAGGCGCGGCGGTCGCTGCCGCAGCTGCGCCCTCCACCCCGGAGCTTATTGATAGGATAGCCGCCCTAGAAAGGCGGTCCAATGGCGGACTGAACAGAGCTCAAGACCGCGGAGAAAGGGTAGAGGTGCAACCGGGGGCCGGGGTGCAAAATTAGTGTCGGGAATTGCCAGCGATCCACGTGGAGTGCACGGAACCGCGACGCAAGGTGGAGGGGGGGGGGAGGACGCAAAGAAGGGGCCGATAGAGAAGGGTGGGAAGGGGACGATAAAGAAAAGGGGTTGGAAGGGGCCTACTGATGGCCTAAAGAAGCCGAAGGATGTAGCTCCAGGTCGGGGTGGGTCGGGTGCTGTAAGTGCAGCTGGGTCTACTGGTGGCGACGGGTATCGAAAGGTCTCGGGCAAGAAGGCTGCGAGGCCGAAGCCTGAGACCCCGGTTGCCGCTGTCAGGACCTCCAACCGCTTTAGTCTTCTGTGCACGAAGGAGGAAGGCACTGTTTTGATTGGGGACTCGCAGATCAGGGGCCAGGAGAAGTACTTTGCTTTTGCAAATCGGGACAGGAGGAAGGTAAGGTGCTTACCCGGGCGGGGAACGGCGCACTTAAGGAAGGAGTTAGAGAAACTGCGCGTGGCTAGTCGGAGGACTGCAATCGTTGTCCACAATGGTGGCAACGATCTGTTCCTCAAAGGCGGTAGGGTAGGTTTGACCGAAGGGATCACCACCGAGATCATGTTTCTTGCGGATGATCTAAAACTTAAAACAGACAGGGGAATGTTGATGGGTATTTTACCGCGGATGAATACCAGTGACCACGCTCTTAGTAAGGTCATTGGCATCAACGACAGGGTGCAAGACTTGTGCGTCCCACTGAGCGTGAGGTTTGTTGACCCCTTCGACGCGTTTTCAGGTAGATGGGGCCTTTATAAGAGAGATGGTGTCCACCTCAATGACAAGGGTAAAGGTCGCTGCATAAACTGGGAAGACAAGACTGCTGATGCCGAAGGGAGGAGGCTAGTTGACTTTGTTGATGAGAACTTCCTGACTCAGTGGGTTAATGGGCCTACACGAGGCGAAAACGTTCTAGACTTAGTATTCACGACCGAAGACAACCTCGTCACTGGCCTCACCATTGACGAATCGTTGGGCGGGAGTGATCACGGTCTGATTAGGTTCTGTGTCTGCGTCCCTCGGGTAAAGCGGAGTAACTCGAAAAGCAGTAAGCACGATCTACAGCGGGCGGACTTTATTGGCCTCCGAGATACCGTAGGTGAGATGGGGTTAGAGGTCGGCGGCCATGTTGAGGGAGTGTGGAGTGCATTCCGGGACCAGTTTATGGTGCTGCAGTCTGCTACCATACCCTCAAAAGCAGTCACCCATGCTTCAACGCAACCTAAGTGGTTCAGTCGGGACATCGCTTTGGCTATTCGAAATAGGAAAGCTGCGTATAGGATGGTGAAGGCCAATCGTTCCCATGAGAACACTGAGGCATATGTCCGCCTGTGCAAGGAAGTGAAGGCGAATGTTAGGCTAGCCAAACGTAACGAAGAACTCTGGATGGCAAGCCTCTGCAAGGGGAACCCCAATGAGTTCTCCAGTTATGTTAATAGTAGAAAGCCCATTAGAAGCATGATAGGCCCGCTAAAGGACCCCAGCGGCGCGCTGCGGACGTCCGACGTGGACATCGCTAATGCGCTGAATGAGTACTTTGCGGGAGTGTTCACCAGGGAGGACACCCGCGTCATCCCCGAGCCAGGTGTCAGGCACGACGGTGCTCGCCTGGATTGTGTTCGGTGTACCGCGACAGACAGACGTTGTCGATAGACTAGACAAACGGAGTGCGTTTAAGGCTCCTGGGTTAGATCAGTTCCTCCCCAGAGTGTTGCGGGAAGTGCGCGACCAGGTGGCTCCCCATTTGGCTACAGTCTTCAACAAATCGTTGACGGGCCAGGTGCCTGGAGGGAAGCCAACGTGACCACTATCTTTAAGAAAGGGGATCACGAAAGTCCAGGGAACTATAGTCTCATTATTCTTACTTCGGTTGTAGGTAAATTACACTAGGCAACAAATTTCAACCTTTTTTTTGTTACAGACACGTGAACTACTGATTCCTACTAAAGCGCTGATGCTGATTTCAGATCTGATATCAATATTTCTCTATCACGTCTAGATTTTGTGTAACCGAAAACCCCTATTTTTCATTTTTTTTCTCACCCGCTTCTATTACGAAAGCCGTCTAAGCTACTTTTCCGTGCCACGTTTTATGTTAAGCATACTTAAATAATTAGTGAACAGGGATGTCTTTCCTCCTTTATTCTGGCTTAAGACAGACTGCGGAATTCCGCTGGCGGAGTTACCACCCCTGCGCCCAACCATCCACCCAAAGCGCGTTAGTATTTTGTTGTTACTACTGAAAGGCAAATTCCTGTTCTTAAGTGAAACTTTGGTGTGTCCTCTTCCTTTGTCGCTTGTAGGATGACGAGCTCTCCTTCTGCAGGAACCAACAATAATCTCCCATCATATTTGGGTTGAAATTACCTTGGTATCTGTTTTCCATAACTGAGATCTGTTGGTGGAAGCGCTCACCATGCTCGTCACTTACAGCCCCAAGGTTGGCCGGGAAGAAGTCAAGATGAGAATGTAAAAAATGAATTTTCAAAGACATTCTGCATCCCATTATTTCATAAGATTTAAGCATGTTTTCTACGAGTTTACGGTGGTTTTCAGCTTTGTAGTTTCCAAGAAAATTTTTGACAACTTCAACGAAAGATGTCCATGCTCCTAGTTCATTCTCATTTAGGTTAGATGGAAACGATGAGTCGTGGATGACACTGCGGATCTGTGGTCCAGTGAAAACTCCAGCTTCTAGCTTAGCATCTGTCAATATTCCTTTGAATTTATCCTTTAAATATTGGAAACCACTACCTTGATGATCCATACCCTTCACGAAATTTTTAATAAGGCCAAGTTTAATGTGAAGTGGTGGAAGATGTACTTTCTGAGGGTCAATAAGTGCTGGGTGTTTCACATTGTATTTACCAACAACATGTTCAGTTCTAGATGGCCAATCATGTTTTTTGTAGTGGTTCTTGTCATCTCTGCTGTTCCATAGACACAAAAAGCACATATGCTTTGTGTAGCCCAACTGTAACCCAAGAAGTAATGATACAACTTTAAGGTCGCCACAAATATTCCATGTGTGGTCCTTATATTTGATGAGTCTTAGCAGCAGTTTCATCGATTCATAAGTCTCATTAAGGCCAGTGGCATGTGCTACAGGTATTGAAGGTTTTTCATTGCCGTTGTGCAGTAATACAGCTTTAAGGCTAGCTTTACTAGAGTCAATGAACAGTCTCCATTCTTTTGGATCATAGCGACAGCCAATCCCTTGCATCAGACCACTGATATCGTGGCAGAAACAAACGTTTTCTTCCTGTAAGTAAAATGATGAAAACTGCAAATGGCGATGGCGGAAATGGGAAACTTTGGTGTTTGGTTGGAGAAGATTAAATTCTTGAAGTCTTGAACCAAGCAACTCTGCCTTTTCTTTTGGTAATTCCAAATCGCGCACTAAGTCATTTAACTCCGCTTGACTTAACAAATGTGGGGAAATATTTGCATCTGGAACATATATGCCATCTTTCCCTGTTTCTATATCACTAGCAGAATCTTCAGATGAACTGCTGTCTGTTATCGTTGCTGGTGGAACTGGTGGTGGATTTGTTTCATCATGTCGTACTGGTTTCATTGCTGATTCGCAGTTTGGGTACGTGATCTTTGATTTGTTTTTCTTTGTGAAACCAGCAATCTTTGTCAAACAAAAATAACAATCATTGAAGTGATTTTTCGGCTCACGCGAAACCATGGGGACTGAGAACGGCATAGCTTTTCTTTTACCATTCATCCAAGCTATTAACATTGCATTGCACTGTGCACAGCAAATATGTGGTGCCCAGTCCCTCTGTTGGTCTCCTAACTTACAGTCAAAATAACACTTGTAGGCAAGTTTAATCTTTGTTGTTATGTTTCTACGTTGTGGCTTAGGTGTATATTGTCCACAGACAAAGCAGAAGTTGTCTGGGTGATTTACGTCTATTTGATGCCATTTTGAATTACCATACAATATCTGAAAAAACGTAGAAAGTAATTATTACGATGTGCAAAATAAAAAGAAATACACACCGTAGTACAAAACAAATGCTATAAAAACACACAAGTCACCACAACCTGTCACTTGCTCATCAGCAGAGAGCTTCAACAACCGTTCTGCTTGACTGTCACGTAGCGACTGACCGTTGGGCCGTTGCCCGTTACTATGCTCTTGACTCAGTGTTGCCAACTCGGGATAAATTTTATTTATCAAAATTGTTCGAATTTGTATATAGTTGGCAAAAAAAATTGTTTTAACCTTGAAAAGCAAGTTTCATATTACTGGCATTAAGCCGATTAAAACCAAAATCTGGACGTGGTAGAAAATTTTACTAAAAGTGATTTGCATTTTACACAAAATCTAGACGTGATAGAAAAAATCTAATTATAGATTTGAAATCAGCATACCGAAATTAGCTAGGAGCACCTATTTGGTCTTCTGTAACAAAATCTTTGTTGCCTAGTGTTATTAGAGGGGATAATAGCGAATAGGATCGTTGACCATTTGGATTCCTACAAGCTGCTTGGGGACTCCCAACATGAGTTTAGGCGGCATATGTCGTGTCTCACCAACCTGCTCGAGTTTTTCCACGTCATGTGGAGTGAGTACGATAAGAGTAGGACGATTGATATACTTTATCTCTACTTTCAGAAAGCCTTTGATAAGGTACCTCACCGCCAACTTATGGCCAAAGTCCGCACACTGGGTATCGATGGGGAAGTAGGTAGCTGGATTGAAGACTGGCTGTAGAATAGGCAGCAGAGGGTTGTAATTAAAGGGGCTAGCTCGGGTTGGGCCTCGGTCACTAGCGGGGTTCCTCAGAGTTCCGTTTTAGGGCCACTATTGTTTATCATTTACATAAATGGTATCGACGCTGGCATCGTCAGTAGGACCGCCAAATTCGCTGATAACACCAAGCTTTGGGCCAATGTTGGGACACCCGAAGCGATCGAGCAACTGTGTGCGGACCTACGTAGGATAGGAGTGGGGGTCCAAAAAAAATGGCAAATGCCGTTTAACTTGGGTAAATGTAAGATCATGCACATTGGCTACGCCAATCCCAAATCGGACTACTCCATGTTGGGGAGTAATATCGAGGCCACTGATTTGAAAAAGGACGGGTGTGCTAATTAGCAGCGCCCTTAAGTTTACCAAACAGTGCGTAGAGGTGGAAAAGAAAAGCCAGAAGCTGTTGGGTTATTTGAGGAGTCAATTTCCATTTCGGAACAAGGAGATTGTGCTCTCTCTGTACAATTCCCTGGTTCGGCCGCACCTGGAGTATGCTGTGCAGTTCTGGTCGCCCACCCTCTCGGAAAGATATGGAGAGGCTGGAGCGAGTGCAGGCGAGGGCCACAAAGTTAATCCCTTCCGTTAGGCATATGGGCTACAATCGACGCTTACTCACCCTGAATTTGCTTTCGTTGGAAACTCGGAGACTGTACGGTCAACTCATCGAGGTTTTCAAGCTCTTACACGGGTTTGACGATGTCGAATTTAGAAGGGTTTTGTTTATATGGTAACACAACAATTACTTTACCTATAAGATCTCTGACCCGTGGAACAGGCTACCTTCAGAAGTTGTAACTCTCTCTCTCTCTATATATATATATATATATATATATATATATATATATATATATACTGGCGACAATCATTCTTAGGGAATCGAAGTTTGATAAGAAATGAAAAGTCCAGGACAATGACTCCAAACATTTAATGTAAACGTTTCGACCCAAATGAGGGTCATCATCAATGCAATGCTGAACAAGAATAATTAAAAGTTAAACAGGAAACATAGGAAAAAGTATATAATTAAAAGATAGAAAAATTTAAAGATTAAAAGATACAAATTAAAAGTTAAACAGGATACATAAGAAAAGAGTAATATGAAAAACAGTGCCCCAAATACATAAAAATAGGGACTTACCCAAAGTAGAACAAGGTAACGGATCAAAGGTGTTGGATGGAATGAGCGAAAAAATATTGGCAATGGCGGAAGAAGGGGACAAAGCAGTTGGTTGGGTGAGTTATAATGTAAATAATTTAAAGTATATATATATATATATATATATATATATATATATATATAAATATAATATTTATTGGCTTAAAAGTGGCTTGGTAATTTTAATTTATTTATTAAGTTTTTATTTCCTTTTAGTAAACTCATAATAAAGCGCCTAAATTTGACATCTACTCGCTCTCTTATTGTTAATTTACACGACTCTGCGCTCTTAATCTCAAAGAGGACCAGCCACGAGTTGCTTGTTTTAATTCGAGGCACGAGATGATGCCTGGAATGAAAACCGATCTTTTTTTCGTCTTCGCTTACATTGAATGTTTTGTTTCTTTTATGGGATGCAATACCTTCCTCGGCGATCATTTTAGTATGTTTTTATTTCATTTTTAAAACTCGTAATAAAATTTTCAGTGTGTGTGTGTGTGTGTGTGTGTCTCGCTCTCGCAGTTGTTTTATCGAGTGTTTTCTCTACCTTTTGATGTAAATATTGTTTGGGAAACTTCCATTTTCATATCTTGTTTCTGAGGAGGAATGAGAAGGCCGAGCGGTACTCAATTAATGCCAGTTTTTTACGTAGTTTAGCATATATATAGTCTACGCTTCTTCTCTGAAAGCTTCTATGTTAATCTCAGTATTTTATTATACTGATAGCAATTTTTTCATTCTTAGCATAAATTAAACTTTCCATTTGCCGATGTCGTTATACTCTGGAATCTCGTGCTTATAATTCGGACACACTATTTGTTGTCAATTAATTGTTTCGATACTATTTTATTGCCATTCGTGCGCTGTTGTTTACATGTTTTAGGAAATTAAAGTGAAGTACACCATCCTTTGCTTTCATATGCCTCGCGTGGTTATTTTCTTTTTGCATTATTAAATTCTATTCGTGTAAAACTTCCGTACAAATTTTGGTATCGCTTCCATACGAGATGTAACTGGGTTACCGCGAATGTCTGTTTTGTCGAGTTATTTGGGTTCCCCTCTTCTGGTCCGTGTCACCAGGTCATCATACCATAACTTTATATACACAATGGAACAACGGTATCCGCACAAAATCCTGACAAGTTAGGTTCGATCTGTTACTGAAAGCTTCCAAGGATTTAGCGGGATTTTGAATGTTGGATTTAGTATACCGAACCGAGCACATCAGTGCTTTTTTATATTTTCATCTATATTAAGAGAACACTTTTTTCCTGATACAAGACTAATGTTCGTTGATTTTTTGGATTTAATCCCATTGCAGCGGGAGCCGTCTCTTCTAATTACTCAAAATCTTCGGGCCTCCCGCTCGACAAAGGAACCCTGCGGAATTTAGTTCACTAGAGGGATCGACAATGACTTGGCAAATACAATTCTATGATTTATTACAAACGGCAAAAAAAATATAATACAAAAATATACGTTTCTCTATTTTAACGTAGCCACGAGTAAAAAATAAAGAAAATCAATATAATAAAAGCCTATCCGTAGTGTGGAATTTAACCTAATTCGCGTGAGGGACGACTGAACAAAATCTTAACAGACTCGAGGTGTTTTCCAATGAAATTTGACACTCCGATCGCCTTCAACTTTTTCTTCCTTGTAAAAATTTCCCAGATTCCTCCCGATGTTTTAACAAAATTCTTATTATTCTCTCTTTTCTCAGTAAATCTTCGAATGGTCAAAACCGAGATGCTGTAACAAGGAATACGTTCACATCGAACAAGGTTGGACGGGCAATTATTTTGGGCTGTCCAACTCAGGGCCCTCAGTTGAACGGGGATAAATTGAACAGCCAGCCACTTGGAGCTTCCTTTTGCTAAAATCTTCTAACAAGTACTTAGCATGGATGGAACAAGGTGAAAATAAACTGGAGGGGTCGACCAGCGGTCACCCTGATGACTATTGGCTGCAGACAATTCCGAAGAATTCAGCCGAAACCTTTGGCCGTGAATGGAACTCGCGGTTGAAACTTCTGCGCAGAGAGGTTTCAAAACTTAAATTCCTGCAATTCAGCTCCAAATATTAACAGATCTTGTTACCTTTGAAATAGTAGACTTCTATTTTTTCCACTTTCTACACCAATTAAACTTTAGTTTTCAAAATGATTGGTCTTAACACCAGCACCGACGACTTTCTCACAGCTAACACAGCGATAAACTCTTCCAACCCTTTCGTTCTTCTTCTTACCTCATGCATTCATTCCAAGCTAACAAAAGACGATCGCGCACACAATCACACTCATGGACGCATTCATACGTCCAAAAAAACATCACTCTACCATATTTCATTCATCGACGTTGAACTACTCCAATGACAACCTTCATGATTCAGGAAGACGCTCCAATATTTAATTTACCTGGTAGACTAAGGCAAAGTGGAAATAGAAGAAAAGAATCAGGGAGAACGGCTTCTCAACCGCACCCCCTACACCATTTATAAATTTAACCCTACTAATTTTGATCTCAATCTTGCACCCTCAAAGCACTAAGCAAAAGTTCCTTCTATGCAACTGGTTTGTCTCTGTTTCTAGATTTGACGGGGCTACGTTGTGGCCAGTGTCGTAACACCGCTTCTCGTCGATCGGCGAAATTAAGTGACGTTGGGTCTGAGTAGTAATTGGGTGGGAGACCGTCCTCTGCGTCCAGATTACGTAGCGACCCGTGGTTCGGATCCCACACGTAAAGGTGTAGGTTCCCTCCGTCATATGATCTTAGATGTTGCGAAGGAGGTTAAACAACCCCATCATTACAATATTCATTATGCGATGAATTTTAAATTGTTTCTTTTTATCTTTGCAAAGGACTCAGTAAAACTACTTTCATTTTATAGCTCATTATTAACCTGTGGCCTCTATGTTTTCCTTGGATACAATAGGAACTAAACTTTACACGAAACTCTCTGAGGAAGAAGTGGCTAAGCGACAAAAGTTAAAAACGCCAGAAAACGCAGTAAAAATTTCTCCTCGAAATATCTTCAAAAGTTCAAAAGTCATGGCACTTTCAAATTTGTTAAAAAAATTTTAACTGCGTTTTCTGGCGTTTGTTTTTTACTTTTGTCGCTGAGCCACTTCTTCCTCGGAGTGTCTCAGATAGTATTCAATGATTTATTGAACGAAGCTATATTTTATTCCATATATAATAATTTTTGTCTAATGCAGCCCAAGCAATTCAACCTAATTTAGATTATTGTGACCCGAATGAAGGTTTTTGCGCATTACCTTTTTCATTTTGATGGAATCGGTGATGCATTATTTACAGTTTAAGTTTTTCGTGTCAGAATTTTGTGATTTTGTGGGTTTTCTGTGTGTGTATTGGTTTATTCGTGTGTATATTTGAGTATTGCTCAGACTCACACGCCTATACTGAAAACGAGACGTTGCAAACATAGAAGACATACAAAAGAATTTTACGTCTAAGATAGAGGAAACGAAAGATGAAGACCACTGGTCTCGATTACAATCCCTGAAACTCTACTCTCTGGAAAGAAGACGCGAGCGGTACACAATAATATACATAAGGAAAATACTCGAGGGCAGTGGCGAAACTAGGTTGTTGTGGGCCCTGGTGCAAAATACTCACATGGGCCCCCCTAAAAAAACCACGTCACAATGCGTGTTGATAAATATTTACAAAACTTTAGACACAATATATCTACTCACCGTTTATTTAAAGTCAACTTTTCTGGTTTTCATTTCAGCAAAAGTGGTCACCATTTCCTCTAAATTTAATTATCTTACATTTTTATTTTCAATTGAAACTATCTCTATTTTTAACAGGGCAACAGTGATATTTACTTTTTTATAGTTATTCTTATTAGCTAATCTTTAGATTTGTATTTGCTTTCTAAGTACAATTTTTATATATTAAACAAATTATGATGGGCCCCCAAGGCTGTGGGCCGCAGTGCATTGCACCGCCTGCACCCTTGGTAGTTTCGCCACTGCTCGAGGGTTGTGTCCCTAACCTTAGAAACGAAAGAGAAACACACTGGAATGACAGAAGAGGTAGATTCTGTATGCGAAGAAGAAAAATACCCTCACGAACACGTGCGTCAAAACGCTTCAACTGGGAACTGAGGAACCTCCAGCACACTAACATGAATAATTTAAAAAACCAACTTGGACAGGTTCTTTTCCAAAATCCCTGAACAGTCATGCGTAGCTATCTATGAGAGCAGGAGGAGAGTGGAAACCACCTCTCTTTCCTCCTCCAAATCCCGTCGATCCTGAACAATCATTCGAAGCCATCAGACTTGGACATATTCGTGTGTATATATATATATAATATATATATATATATATAATATATATATATATATATATACACACACATAATATACTAGGGGCACTCAATATATTTTGGCCCACCCTTTTTTCTAAGCTAACTAATAGGCCATGGGGATGAAATGTCCTTGTATAAAACCGCTTTTAAACACCCTTGTATAAAACCGATGGTTAACGCAGTTTCGAAAATGGCGTCTGACAGTGATGTGCGTCGTAAACAGAGCTGTTATCGAGTTCTTAACCGCAGAGAAGGAAATAGTTGGAAATATTCACAAACGTCTACAAAACGTTTTCGGAGATGCTGTTGTTGATCGAAGCACAGTTGGATGCGGGTCTAAACGTGTGAGATCATCGGAGAGAGGGAGAGCCAGCCTCGATGATGAGCCACGTAGCGGTCGCTTGGCATCAGCTGTGACATCTCACACTGTGCAACATGCTAACAGCATCATTCGATCAAATCGGCGCGTCACATACCAGAAGCTATCACTGGATCTAGGAATTAGTGAAGGAAGTGTGAATACGATAATTCATTAACTGGGATACTCAATAGTGTGTTCACGGTTTGTTCCTCGCCAAGTGACTGAAGATCACAACGCCCAAAGAAAAGAAATTGCTTCTGAGTCGTTGGTTCGATACGAGACAGAAGGGGATGACTTCTTTTACGAATTGTGACTGGGGATGAGACTTGGGTACACCACTTTCAACCTGAAACAAAACGCTAATCCATGAAGTGGCATCACGCAGACTCCCCACGCAAGAAAAAGTTCAAAATGGCTCCCTCTGCACGAAAGGTTATGGCCACCATCTTCTGGGACTTGAAAGGGGTGATTCTGGTGGACACTATGAAGAAAGGACAAACAATCAACTCAGAGGCATATATTGCTACCCTACAGAGACTCCAGAGACGTATAAAGCGAATTCGACCGCAGAGAAAACTGGAAGACGTCCCTCTTTTGCACGACAACGCAAGACCACACAACAGTTTGCAAACAAGAGAGGCCACCACAAAAATGCGCTTGACCCTGTTACCCCACCCTCCACACAGCCCTGACCTGGCACCTTCAGACTTCCATTTGTTTGGGCCAATGAAGGATGCTGTTCGTGGAAGAAAGTTTCAGAGTGAGGATGAAGTTATTGAGGAGGTTAAGAGGTGGCTCCAGCGGAAGCCAGCGGCCTTTTACCAGCAAGGAATAAAGGCCCTTCTTTCGAGGTGGAGGAAAGCCGTAGAAAAGGATGGAGACTATGTGGAAAAATAAAAACTTGTAAAAAAAGTATGTAACTACTTGTGTACAAAATTTCTGGAACTTACAAGGAAACTTGGAAAGAAAAAAAAGAGGTGAGGCAAAATATATAGAGTGGCCCTCGTATATCAGTTGTAGCTCTCTAATCTAAGAAAAGAGATTCAAGTAAATTTGAAATTTTTCACAGGCTTTAATTAAATGCGAAAGTGCACAATTACGAGAAATGAGATGAGCCATGGTTGATTGATACTGTCCAATCACTTGGTTCTTCAAAAATTTACGCAGCAGCCTTTTACATCCTTGCCACGAGCAAGAAAAAAAAATAAGGTGGACACACTCTTTAAAATTATACTCTACAGATGCAGAGAATATTCTTATTCAATTAATTTGGATATTAATTATTAAAATCTTAATATCTGAATAAATTTGAATTCTGGAAAGATGGGAGACGAATTCAAGAATAAAAGAATAATAGAAATTTCAATTTTCCGAAAATCAAATTTACTCAGAAATAAAAATTTCAATAATTAATGTCTATAAAATGTTTAATGTCTGTGTCTGTACAGTGTAACACAAAAAATTCTGTCCAGCTTTATATATACAGTAGACCCTCACTATTCGCGGGGGTTACGTTTTTGGATTTCGCCGATGAGTTGATGGTGATGAGATGATGATGATATTGAATGGAGATGATTTTCTCTTAGATGCCATGATCAAAAAGTTAGTAAGGGCACTTGAAATAGTAAATAAAATCACGAGATACACGGAACAACCTTGCGGGACCCTCGCAGGCGCAGACTGACGCTACATGGGAGATAAAATGGCGCTTGTATTCTTCCGCGGGAACTACTGTGTTCGCTGCGACCCACGAATAGTCGAGCGCCTGGGTCGTGATCTGCAAGGGGTTGCCACAATAAATTGACCGTGAATAAGCAAATCCGTGAGCAAAAACCCGCGAACGGAGAGGGTCTACTGTATATATATATATATATATATATATATATATATATATATATATATATATATATAGGCAACGAAACCGGCACCCCGATTGGAAAACGAATCGGAACCATCTGTATGCGAAAACGATGGAGAAAAAATAAAAATAATCCTAGCCAACATTCAGGGCCTTAAATCAAATCATTCCCTAGACAAAGTTTTATACCTGAAAGGACTCGTGCAAGAAGCCGGAGCAGACTTTGCATGCCTCATGGAAACTCATCTAAAGGACTGCCAGGCGAACTGTGAAAATTGTGAGTCCTGTATTGACAAAAAAGAAATATAAATTGACAACTATAACACCCTCCGAGCCAACAGAACAGTGAGACATAAAGGAGGATGTGCTATTTACACACGCGAAAGACATTTGGCAGAAATGACTAAGTACCTCAAACAGCTACGTAGAATGTGTAGCAGCAAAAGTTGAAAAATTAAATATGGTACTAATTGTAATGTACAGACCCCCAAACACGCCAACCTCAAAATTTTCAGATTCCATTACAGAGGTAAGAAACTGGGTAAAAGATCTACACTCTCCAACCCCAAATATTTTCCTCTGTGGCGATTTTAATATCCCATTCATGAAATATAAAAGGATGGGAAAAAATATATGTATACACCAGGACAAGGGGGGCACATGAGAAGACCAGGAGCAGGTAAAAATACTCGCTCTAGCTGATGAATTTATGTCAACGCAAGAAATAACAGAAAACACAAGAAAAACAACTGGCTAAATTTCGTATTTACAAACAACAGCAACCTAATTGATAGGGTAGAAATATCCCCAACTATGATATCGGACCACAACATCATTGAAATAACTAATATAAAGGCAACAGAAAAGGAAAGAACACGCACAACAGAAAGAAGCAACTTCGAAATTTTTAATTTTCATTCCAAAGCAATAAACTGGGAAGATGTTACATCCAGCATGGAAGTAATAGATTGGAAAACCATTTTCGAGGCCAAGACTTGGGAGGAAATGCTAATGACTTTAGAGGAGAAGACGTTAGAAATTGTAGAAAAACATGTCCCAAAAATACAACAAAGAGGAAAGAGAAGCAGGTTCGAGAGACAAAAGAGGGCATTGTTCTGAAAGAGAAAAAGAGAGTGCAAAATTAAGTAACTGTAAAAATAACAACATCAGAAAAATATTAAATGATAAACTGCAAAGTATCGATGACGTCATACAGGAACTAATTGAGAAGCATACAGAAAAAGAAGACGACACTATAGAAGCGATAAAGGCTAACTCAAAGTACTTCTATAATTTCGCAAAGAGAAAGTCGAAAAACCATGCGACTATCGGACCTTTAAAAAACGAGAACAGTGCTTTATCTGATGAGCTAACAGAAGTATCTGAAATATTACGAGCTCAGTACAATCACCTTTCAGTATCCCAAAAACTGACAAATTGATATGCAATAGAAACACGTTCTTTGAAGAAGAACTACAAGGGGGAGAGTATAACGGACTTCGACTTTACGACGGATGATATTACACACGCCATACGAAAACTAAAAACACACTCAGCAGTAGGACCGGAAAAATGGAATGCCACACTGATAAAAAACTGCAAGAATGCAATCGCTGAGCCCCTATATTGGATATGGAAACGATCACTAGACACGAGAGTAATGTTGGGCATCCTGAAGAGCGCGAACATAGTCCCAATATATAAAGGAGGAGATCGATCCGAGGCCAAAAACTATAGGCCAGTGTCGCTTACATCTCATCTCACTAAAATATTTGAAAGAATAGTTAGACAGAAAATCTATGACTTTTTGGAAACTCAAAAAATTCAATGATAACCAACGTGGGTTTCGGTCAGGCAGATCAGCCTATCACAACTAATGGAACACAACAACAACATTATTGATGCACTGGAAAGTAATGAAAACTATGATGTACTATACACAGACTTTGCCAAAGCGTTCGACAAGTGTGACCATGGAATCATAATACATAAACTGAAATATATGGGAATAACAGGAAAAGGGAAATGGATATATAATTTCCTTAGTGAGCGGTGGCAAGTCGTTACAGAACAAGGAATATTTTCATCAGAATCAGAGGTATTAGTTCCACTACTCTTCATAATCATGCTAACTGACATAGATGAGGAAGTTAACAGAGACAGCACAGTAACGTCCTTTGCGGATGACACAAAGATCAGTAGAAAAATAAGAAACCCAGAAGATATAGAATATCTACAAACCGACATGAACAGAATCTACAAGTGGACGAAAGACAACAAAATGAAATTTAACACTGAGAAATTTCAGCTGTTACGGTACGGAAAAAGAGAAGACCTAAAATTCATGGAATATTATACTCCAAATGGACAGGAAATCCAGAGAAATTCTAGAGCAAAAGATTTAGGGGTTGTAATGACTGATGATGCGAAATTTGAAACACAAAATAAGATAGCAGTAAACAGAGCAAAGAGAATAACGGGGCAGATATTAAGAACCTTTAAACGAAGGGATAGGGATGTAATGATTCCTCTACTGAAAACCTTGATCATACCCAAATTGGAATACTGCTCGGTCCTAACATGCCCATATAAAAAAGAAGACATTGGACAGCTGGAAGGGATTCAGAGAAGCTTCACAGCCAAGATCAAGGGGTGCAAAGAACTAAATTACTGAGAAAGGCTACGCGAACTAGACCTATATTCACTGGAAAGAAGAAGAGAGAGATACACCATTATTTACACTTGGAAAATAATGGAGAAACTAGTCCCTAATCTTATTCTGACCCCTACAACTCCCCAAACAACAGTGGAAAGTAGAAAAGGTAGACTGTGCCGTGTTCCCAAATTAAAGGCGAGACGGAATATTCTTAACCCTGAAAGAAAATAGTTTTGTTGAGAGAGGACCAAAACTGCTTAATCAGTTGCCCAAAGACCTAAGAAACACGAAGGGAGTTGCAGTGGACATCTTCAAAAGAAGATTAGACGCCAGGCTCAGAAAATTCCCCGATGAGCCGGGCGTACCTGGCAATGTGAGGTGGAGAGCACAAGAATCCTACTCACTACTTCACCAGGCCAACTCGAGAGGAGGGGCGACAAGGTTGACCTTCGTCAAATGAGGAATCATCGCGCGAAACCTTTGTAAGGTTTACGGTTTTATATATATATATATATATATATATATATATATATATATATATATATTAGGGCCCTGCTGCGAAGTTTCGAAATTCAATTCGATTCGATTCGATTTCTAGAAGACCGATTGATGCTAATTTCGAATCGGGCATTCGCTCTTCTCTACTTTTTTAATTTCCTGTAACATCATCTACTGGTTTCATTGGAAAGTTTGGTCAATAATCTTTTATAGAAAGAGTTCTGCTTCAAAAAAGTCAAGAAAAAAAGCTAAGTTGTCGCTCAGTAGAGCAGACAGACGGCATGAGTAGAGTAACTGCTGGATTGATGCGTTGCGTGCATCCTAGCTTGTCTGTATGACTGTCGGTTATATTTTTATTTGTGAATATGTTTTTAAGTGACCGGTTCACGATTTATTGACTTAATAACGCACTATTTAATATTACAACACTTTTTACTGTCACAAAATAACATACGTTAGTACGTCGGTCGGACTAGTCAGACAGTCGGGAGCCCGACTCCACAACGGCATTGCCTCTCTAAACATAATGCAAAAACATTGATCTGCGCTCAAAAAAACAAAAACTTGTTCTAACTTTTGTTCAAGTACAATCAAACTTTTGCTTTCAGAAAGATTCTCCTTTTACTTCTGTGCAAGAACACTTGTTTTCACTCTTCTAACATTCTTTTCACTCATGTTCAAGTATACTTTTGTTCTCAGGAAGATTTACTTTTCTAATCCTTATTAATCGTGTGCTGAAGTACACTACCGTAAATAAAGAATTAGTTTCTATAAGATTTAGCCTTCATTTCAGTCTATATATCCTACATATTATGCACTGCCTCATTCGATTCCAGATTCGATTTGAATCCGATATTTCACGATTATTTCACTCGAGATTCGATTCATGAGACAATTTTAGATTTCCAGGGCCCTAATATACACGATATATATATATATATATATTATATATATATATATATTATATATATATATATATATATATATATAGGGTGAACCAAATGTAGGTGGACAGTAAATGATAACGTTTATTTTGAGAATACATATTTAATTTTTTTGTATACTATAATACAAAATAAAATTTAAATAAATTTAGTTATAATATTTAATATAATAAAACACAAACACCATAGTTATAATGAACACCATAGTTATAATATAATATACACAAACCGTATTCAACCTACTGTCCACCTACTTTTGGTTCACCGTGTATATATATATATATATATATATATATATATATACATATATATATATATACACTTTATTAAAAGCCACTACACTACAATATATATATATATGTTATAATGTTATAATGTTTCAGACCAATAAAGACCCAAGGATTCACTCATGGCTGGTCTACCTAACGATGTTCGTAATTGTGTATTGTGCATGCCCTACGTGGTGGCGGAGAGGACCTACAATTTTACGTGGGTTCCGAACCACAAGGCCTTAATTTTACTACCTTAAACTATACCCAATCTATCAACATATGCGTCTAATCGATTTTTAAACGTGTTTATAGACATGCTACTAATTACTTCTACGGCAAACTATTCCAGCTATTTACTATTCTATGCGTAAAAAAGTTTTTGGCAACTGCTATCTCGAACCTTCTACTTGTCAATTTACACCCGTTATTTCTAGTCCTATTATATTGAGATATTTCGAAAAAGCTATCTCAATCTACGTTATCGAACCCATTCATAATTTTGAAAACCTGGATTAGATCACTCTTTAGCTTACTGGCCTATAATTTTCCGCCGCACCTTTATCACCTTTCGTAAAGATAGGTGTTACATTTGCTAACTTGAAATTATCTGGTACGCACCCCTCAGAAATAGACGCATTAAAAATCTTTGTTAGCGGCACAACAATGCTTTCTTTTAATTCTTTTAGTTGTATGGGATATATGGAATCCGGCCCCGGTGATTTATGCATCTTCATTTTATCAATATAGCGCATTACCTCCCTTTAACTAACCACAATATTATCCAAAATTACCCTTATCAAAAGGTATTATGTCTATGACCGTAGGGATATTCGTTACATCTTCTATAGTAAAGAGTGACGTAAAATATTCGTTTAGCAAGGTAGCCATTTGCTTGTTTTCAGGAACTAGCTTTCCGTTAACATTTTTCAACGGCCCCAAGACACTTTTTACTGGATTTCTTTGTTGACGTATTGAAAGAATCGCTTGGGGTTTTCTTTACCGTCACGAACTATGGAGATTTCAAATTCGCGTTTGGATTTTTTTATTACACTTTTCCCTTCACACCTAAGAGATATGTAGTTGTTTCGTAACCACAAATTGTTTGTATCGCACTTATGTAGCCTATAAGCCCTATCTCTACTCTTTATAATGTCTCCTACTCTAGAAGTAAACCACAAGGGCTTGTTGTTTACTTTCGCACGCTTAATTTTGTACGGTACACATTCCTCATTTATAGTCCTAAATACTGTTTCAAACGATACCCACATTAGTTTTGCGTTGGAGATCCCCATTACGTTTTCCCAATTGACGTCTGACAATTCATTTTGAAATTTACAAAAGTCTGCGTGCTGGAAGTTAGGAATTTTAGTTGAGTTAGCTGGTTTCGAGTGACTTACTGAGAGGACAAACTCTACCATATTGTGATCGCTATTGCTTAACGGTTCTATTACTTGAAGATCAGTAATTAGCCTATCATCCGAAGTTATTACTAAATCTAAGATACTGTCCAACCTCGTAGGTTCCCCAACCTTTTGAATAAGAAAGCTATCCTCGAGAAAATTAACTAAACGATTACCTTCCGCGTCTCCCTGCATTGTATCGTAATTTACGTTGGCGCAATTAAAGTCACCCATAACTAAGGACTGCTCACTACCAATTATTCTCTTTAGTTCACGATATAACGCTTCTTCCGCATCAGCTGTTTGATTAGGGGGCCTATATATAACCGCAACAAGAAGTTTGAAATCGTTCAATTTGAGTTCTGCTACAGTCGAATCTATCGGTTCTGGAATTGTGTGCTTTACTTCTATAACGTTCGCAATATTATCTTTCATATACAACATAACATCACCTCCTCGCCTACCTATTCTGTTTTTAACAAAATGTCTATAACCTCTAATTTGATACTCCCCTACAAAGTGACGTGTTTCAGTGCTAAGCCACGATTCATTTATCGCAATTAAAGAAAAAAAATCGTTTATTTTATTCCGTAGGCTACGAGCATTTAAGGATAGAACCTTCCAAATTGTTTGTAATTGCGACACCTTCGCGAGCACAGGTGAAATTTGAGGAAATTACGCCGGGACCGTTCGAGTTACGGCAGCCTGAAAAGAAGAGACAGTATTATGACATAGTCTTCCTAAACGCACGCGCAGCTCCAACGTCATTAAGATGAAGTCCATCTCCGAGGAACAAGTCCCTCCTGCCGTAGAAACTGTTCCAAAAATTCGCAAAATGCACCCCTTCCTGTTGGCAAACAGACTTTAGGTTATTGTTGATATAGTTCGCCTTGTTGTAGAAATCGCTACGTTGGATAATTCGAGGAAGTATACCTGTTAAAACAATCTTATTAGTTTTACCTTCAATCGCTCTAGTAAGTCCCTGTACCTAGCCAGCAGCTCTTCCGATCTAGAATTTAAAACGTTATTAGTACCGACATGAATAACATACGTTGTGTCCTCAGAGGTTCCGTCTGTAAAATGGTCAACACCAGTGGCGACTCGTGGTATAAATGTATTGGGGTGCGATTTCATAAAATTTATAATTTTTAGAATTCTAGTACATAAACAATCACATGGTGCTTCCGTACGGTACTTATATGTCAAAAGAAGCCATAAATTTGTATTAAAAAAATATTTTAATAAAATATAAAAATAATTGTTGAATAAATTTGACTATAATAAATTTGACTATAATAAATTTGACTATAATAAATTTGACTATAATAATGTATCACTGTACGACAACACGGACTCACAATAGGCTAGTGCGAATCCAACTGCCGCTCACAAGAGTACTGTACTTGTATTAACATATGCGGCTATGCCAGACGTACAATTCTAGTTAATTACAAATAAGTAATAATTTTAATAAAATACATATAAATGGCTTATATCATTATTACTGAAGTAACTATTAGTAAAAATAAAGTTATTATAAAAAAAATTCGCGATTGTACTTATATTTTCATTACAACAGTAAAATATAATTTATATTTACTTGAGCGAAAAATCTATCGCTCCATTTGGCTGCAATATTATTTTTATTCAAACAGCGGTACGCTGTTTGAAGCTATGCTATAAGTTTAGAATATTATGTACTATATGAAGGCTTACTCAAAATGCCTCATGAATCATGATATGCCACATGAATTTTTAAAATATATTTCAAGAATATTTATTTTAATATCTTAAAATTAATATATTTTTTATCTGTTAAATTAATATTTATCGTTTCAAGCAAGGGGGAGCGACCGCTCCATCGCTCCTATACGCCAGTCGCCACTGGTCAACACTATTAGTTATATCCTCCACCCTTGCACCAGGGTAGCAGTAACGGCACCTACGACGAGGGTTTCTCCCACAAAATTCTTCGAGCTGCTCTCGAACAATGGAATCACCAACGAGTCGTATTTCCGGTTCATCAGCATCTTCGAAACCTAAAACAGAAAACTTATTGTTTGTTATTACTGGTAGACAAGTTTTAGGTTTTCTCAATGGGGCTCCATTACGCACTTGAACGAAGGGTTGTGAACTAGGGGAAGAGAGAGGGCTATTAGCAAAGCTGGGCACTTGCGGTTTTTTTGCGGTACTGCGGTACTGCGGTACTACCGCACTACCAAACCGGTACCGCATAACGCAGTACCGCAAAGGATCGCTGAAAGTACAGCCTGTACTTTCAGCGATCCTTTGCGGTACTGCGTTATGCGGTACCGGTTTGGTAGTGCGGTAGTACCGCAGTACCGCAAAAAAAACCGCAAGTGCCCAGCTTTGGCTATTAGTACTATTTATATTATTAGTAGAAACTGAGGCAGGAGGGGTCGTAACTGGAGTCTCAAGGACTTCTAATTTTGCCGTCAAGAGCATCACCCTTTCTTCAAGCTTCACTCTGGCCTCCTTCTCACGTTCTAACTCGTTTCTTAGCACTTCCATGCTTGAGCGCCACCTGCACACTACCTGTTCATTATTATTAGCCATTGTAAACGCGTAAGCGGCAAATTTCCCTTCACAGCGACGGCAGGTACTTGACGGGGTGCCATGCTATTAATTAAAAAACAAACATAAAAAAGCCGAGCGTTTGGAAATAATAAATTACAACGTAGGTTTACTGCGTGCTTATTGTGCCGTCACCTGCGCAAGCCCGCAAAAATGATCTTGAAACGCAGAAACAGGTTCTTATAACACAAATTTATACTAAATGAATATATACTTAATTAAGCTACCGACGAAAGATCTGTAAAAGAAAAAATATTAATAAAACTTATCTGTCCGCTATTCGACCGACTTTTTTTCTTTCCTTTTTTCCTTTTTTCCACGGTGGGTGACCACACCCTACTTGATCACCGTTGCAAGGGAAAATGAACCTTATGAAACCTCGTTTTCTAATAGATTCGAAAAACAAACAAGGGAAATTCAACCTTATGAAACCTCGTTTTCTAATAGATTCGGAAAACAAACAAGGCAAGCCACATGCACTAGCCTTGGTTTAATCAAATAATATAGTAATGAACAAAGTCAATAAATGAAATATATTCGTTAATGAATGATTAGTAACACGAAGTAATTTAGTTAAGAATATATATATATTATGTCAGGGAAGGAGTTAGCAAGCGTAGAGCAGGAAACAAAGTACAGCAGCTGTCAATAAAGCGAACAAAGTGCTCGGTTTTATAGCTCGGAATTTTGCGTAAAAATTGCGCGATATTATTGTTCCTCTTTATAAATCATTAGTTAGGCCCCATTTGGAGTACGCGATCCAATTTTGGATATACACACACTATATATTGTAGTGAAGTGGTTTTTAATAAAGTATATATATATATATATATATATATATATGTGTATATATATATATATATATATATACACACTGTGGTGTAGTGGTGTAGTGGTTAGCGTCGCTGACTACGAATCCATCTGTCCCGGGTTCGAGACCCGATGGCAGCCGGCGCGCAGCAAAACCCAGCTGTTCATCCTTCCATACAATAAAGAAAGTGGTTGGTAGATAAATGGGTACCTTAGGTCGCCTAGTAAAGATGCTGGGCTGCTGATGGGGTGGTTCGGATTCCACGTTAAACTGTAGGTTTAAGGTGAAGAGCTTGACCTTCCTCAGAATGAACAATTCGGGCAGAAGCTAACCAAAGGTCAAAGGTTATATATATATATATATATATATATATATATATATATATATATATATAATATATATTGTAGTGATTTTTAATAAAGATAAAATAATAGTGTCTAATAAGAATTAAATGCTTTGTTCATAAGAATTTAATAATGTTTGTTTAATAAAGAAGAAAATAATGTTTAATAAGAAATTGATAATGGTTTCTTTGAAATTAAGAATATAAAGTGGTAGTTGGCAACACCTCTAAATGGGTCTAGAGAAACAGCGAAATGCCCAAGGCAGTCGTTGGCAGGTTTTGTCCTGATTGGGTTGTTTTTCGTATCTAGAATGTTATTGTTCATTTAAAATATTTAATTGCGTCTCTCTCCCCAATTAAATGTTAACGCTAATTCTACTCTCGTATTACCCCGTTCGTTTAAAATGTTTCGGTATAAATAAAAAGTCACTAACTAGTGAATAAAAGTATTTAATTTATTCCCCGATGTCCTTTGCATTGTTCGAAAGTTTAATGGCGACCACGTTTAGTCGTCTACCCGTCGTATGCTCGTGTTTATAAAGCACAGTGAAGCAAGTGTAAAGAGAAGAAAGAGCAATGATAAGAGAAATTGACTAATAAAAGTAAATAATAAATTGTAAACGAGGGGAAATAAATCACTACATTTCTGGTGGCAGCTAATCTTATTAAATTGTTATCAATTTAATAATACGAACCCACGCACTCCGTTATTAAGATAGGCCCTTTAAAAAATAAATCGCGACATTTTTGAGGGGATAAGCGGTGGTCCCTATTAAATTCAAAAGAAGGGCATTCCCACGTCCTCTGTACGCGTCTTATATTGCGGCTAAATTACATTGCTACCCGTTTTATAGTATTTATAAAATTAGTAGATATTTTGTTTCGGTAAATTAAACAGTAAAATGCATTGTGTGTGTACCTCAATTGCACGCAAATTCCGATTCCCATTCCTTAAAAATTCGTTGTATCTATAATTCAAGATGGCGCGCGTCATTTTCGAAATAGCGCGTCATTTTCGAAATTTCTCCTCATAGCGTCATTTCGAAATTTTTGATGGAGTCAGTCAGACTGTTTCACCCGTTCGACTCGGTTTGAATAAAAATTCGCGAGTCGTTGTTTTTCTTTTCATGGAGTCAGACTCTGTTTCGACTGCTCGACTCAGTTTGAGTAAAAATTCTTGAGTCGTATTTTTCTTCCCATAGCGTCCGTTCTCATTCCGTTTTCTTCAGATTTCGTTTTCTTGAGTCGTGGAGACTTATTTAAAATTTAGAAATTCCGTCCGATGGTTCATTTCTTTTTTTTTCTTCAATTTTTATTGCTTTTTATACAGCCTGTCTATTTTGTGTTTAAAAATTGTTTGGTGTTTACATTTTCGGAATTAATAATAATTGTGGTGATCATAATAATAATTAGTAAATAAACTTTACACTTACTTATATGAATTAAATTATTTTAGTTGTAATGAAATTGTGACGTGCATTTTTATACGGTAAGCTTTAAAAGGTTTGAGTGTATGTTTAACGCATTTCTAGGTGTATATATATATATATATATATATATATATATATATGAAAATTATTTCACGAAAGTAACACGTGAAAAATATTTATGATGAATAAAACCACGAAGGAAAGGAAACACAAAATGGTGCTCAAGCGCTTTCGTCTAATGACATCCTCAGTGTTCCTGAGGATGTCATTAGACGAAAGCGCTTGAGCACCATTTTGTGTTTCCTTTCCTTCGTGGTTTTATTCATCATATATATATATATATATATATATATATATATATATATATATATATATATATATATAGCGAATTGTCAAAGGGTAAACAAGTAACAAAATTTTCCAGTATCTAGTAGGTAGTTTTTAAGGTTATTTTTTGACTGGATGTAAATAAAGGATTTCAAACCGACACATGAGCATCATATGTGTATAATTTTAAGGTTGCTTTATAATTTTAAAGTAGCTTTATAATTTTAAGGTAGATAATTGTAATTTTAAGGTTTAAAGTCGAAGAATAATGCTTAAAGACACTAATTTATACTGGGTCGATTCGGACTGCTTGAGTTTATTTGCCTGCCGTATGTAAATTGTATGAGACCTCAAAATAAGCTAAATTTGCTATAAAAAGATAAAAATTTGTTTAATACAGGAATTGTTTTAGTAAATTCTTTTGATAAATTAATTTATGCTTTTTTTTTAAAGTTTATAATATCATACATTCAATTTTATTTTATAAGTAGGCTGATTTTTGTTGTCTATTTTTTTCATTCTTTCATGAGTTTTAATGAAAATTCCAAGTGATATTTTGTATGAATAGGCTGATTAAATTTTTTTTTATTCTGAAATTAGATTTTATTGTGTTAAGGAGTGTTTTTGCTTAACATTTTAATTTGGGTATAAATAATGAAAAATGTTTTTTACGTTCGCATTTTGCATAGAAAATATTACAGAATTATTTCATGATGTAATAGAGTTTGGTTTGGTTAGGGATATTTTTATAGAGGTTCACTTACAAACAAGTGAACACTCGCTTCATAATACAATGAATTATTTTAATTTTTTGTTTACGCAGTGGGTTACGCTGTATTTTTGGGTTCATAATATCTGTTCTTAGTATCAGTCAGTCAGAGGTGCATTGCAGTGTTTCACTGTTCATATTAGTAACTTTTTACCGTGAATAAGTGCAGACCAGTGAAAAAAAAACTTAAAAGTTTTTGTGTTATTCAGTGATAGTGTGCATTTGAAGTGAGAATGGAGGCTTATTCAAACAGAGAAATGGCAGACATGCATCTCATGTATGGATTTGCTAAGTGTAATGCAGCCATAGCAAGACGTCTGTATGTGGAAAGGTTTCTGAATCGCCATCTGCCAGAAAAGATGACCTTTCAGAGAATAGACTAGCAACTTGGTGATATAGGATCATTCAACAAGTGAGTTTCAGATGGTGGTAGACCAACAGTACCAGAACTGTTGAGGTGGAGGAGTGGGTCCTGAATCTTGTGGAGGAACATCCTGGTGTCAGCACCCGAAGGATAGCAGCAGCAGAGGGTGTAAGATACACAACTGTGTGGAGAATTTTATATATATATATATATATATATATATACACACACACACACACTTGACCTTGACATATATATATATATATATTTCCTTGTGAACAGACGTGTTCTATCGAGTGTCCAGTATTACCAATTGAATAAGTGGGTTTATTCGAAATATCTTTAAAAAAAATAAGTGTTTGGTGCTTTCTTAACTAAATTACCTCCTGTTATTAATTATTATTCATAAACGAATACATTTTATTATATATATATATATATATATATATATATATATATATATATATATACACGAGAGCCACTCAATATATTTTGCCCTATCTATTTTTTTCTTTCCAAGTTTCCTCGTACGTTCCAGAAATTTTGTACACTAGTAGTAACATACCATTTTTACAAGTTTTTATTTTTCCACATAGTCCATCCTTTTCTACGGCTTTCCTCCACCTCGAAACAAGGGCCTTTATTCCTTGCTGGTAAAAATCCGCTGGGTTCCGCTGGAGTCACCTCTTAACCTTCTCAACAACCTCATCCTCACTCTGAAACTTTCTTCCACGAATAGTATCCTTCATTGGCCCAAACAAATGGAAGTCTGAAGGTGCCAGGTCAGGGCTGTATGGAGGGTGGGGTAACACAGTAAGCGCATTTTTGTGATGGCTTCTCTTGTTTGCAAACTGTTGTGTGGTGTTGCGTTATCGTGCAAAAGAAGGACGTCTTCCAGTTTTCTCTCCTTTCGAATTCGCTTTATACGTCTCTGAAGTCTCTGTAGGGTAGCAATATACTATGCCTTTGAGTTGATTGTTTGTTTTTCTTCATAATGTCCACCAGAATCACTTCTTTCATGTCCCAGAAAATGATGGCCATAACCTTTCGTGCAGAGGGAGCCATTTTTAAATTTTTCTTGCGTGGGGAGTCTGCGTGCTGCCACTCCATGGATTGGCGTTTTGTTTCAGGTTCAAAGTGGTGTACCCAAGTCTCATCCCCAGTCACAATTCGTGAAAGCAAGTCATCCCCTTCTGTCTCGTATCGAACCAACGACTCAGAAGCAATTTCTTTTCTTTGGATTTTGTGATCTTCAGTCAGTTCGCGAGGAACAAATCGTGAACACACTTTTGAGTATCCCAGTTACTGAATTATCGTATTCACATTTCCTTCATTAATTCCTAGCTCCAGTGATAGCTCCTTGTATGTGACTCGCCGATTTGATCGAATGATGCTGTTAGCACGTTGCACAGTGTGAGATGTCATAGTCGATGCCGGGCGACCGCTGCATGGCTCATCTTCGAGGCTGGCTCTCCCTCTCTCCGATGATCTCACACGTTTAGACCAGCGTTTACTTTGATCAACAACAGCATCTTCGTAAACATTTTGTAGACGGTTGTGAATATTTCCAACTGTTTCCTTCTCTGCGGTTAAGAACTCGATAACAGCTCTCTGTTTACGACGCACATTAGTGTCAGACGCCATTTTTGAAACTGCGTTAACCATCAGTTTTATCCAAGGGCGTTTAAAAGCGGTTTTAAATTAGTGCTTGCATAATACCGAAAATTTTCAATACCGGTATTTGGAGGCAATTATGCTAATCCCGGTATTGATACCGGTATTATGAAAAAAATAATTTATTTTGATTTATTATGGTGCCACCCTACCAACCCTCCCACAAGTCTGAGGGACTTGCAGTACTCACCATATTTACTATAAATTAATGACCCAACTCCAAATAGATGGCATTCTATTCGAAAAAGTTTATACAGTAAATTACTAAATTGTAATAAAAATATTATTTGAATTTTTTTTTAGCATATTATTATACAACTACTGGGGTAGATAGAAATTATTAGTATCTAAATATTTATTCTTAGTTTGATTTTGAAAGTATGCTTTGAGGAAACAAAGAGCATCTAGGGATTGTTCAGAGAGACTTGATCTCAGTTTCGTCAGAAATAGGCCTGCAGCAGAAAAGGCTCTTTCTGATTCTGCACTTGTAGGTTTAATTGAAAGCAGTGCCTTGTACAGCTTCTCTAAATTCTCACTTCTCTGTAAAGTAACTTCCAAGCTTTTAAATTCATTAGTAACATCAAAATCAATGGAATTTTTTTTAGATGGCACTTTTCCTAGTTTGTCCATTTCTTGCATGTATTCACTCAGTAATGAATCTGCTTCCACTTCAGTCTTATCGGAGGACTAAATTGCCTAAATTTTACAATAGCAATTTTTGTCAATACCGAAAACCTATAATATCGGTATCGGTATTATTTGTACTTCTTCAATACCGGTATTAATACCGGTATTTCAATACCGGTTTTAACCCCTAGGTTTTATACAAGGAGGGGAGGTTCAAAGTGGAAAATTCCGGTTATGTGAAGCGCAGAAAGTTGAAACTTACGGCCCAAAAGACATTTCAGGCCCATGGCCTATTATTTAGCTAAGAAAAAAAGGGTGGGGCAAAATATATTGAGTGCTCCTAGTATATATATATATATATATATATATATATAACCTCGTTGCTGTTCCGTGCGTTGATCTCTCTTCACACGAAAGTCAAGCTGGTGGCCCCGCCTCTAGGTCTGGCTTGGTGAAGGAGCGAGTTGCTTTCTTGCGCTCTCCAGCGTACATAGCCAAGTACACCCGGCTCATCTGGTACCGTCCTGAGCCAGGCACCGTCTTCTTTTGAAGACTTCAACTTAGACCCCTATAACGTTTCTTAAGTCCTTAGGAAGGTGGTTAAAAAGTCTTGGCCCCCTGACAACCAAGCTATTTTCAATGCAAAAAACTTCACTTTTTTTCTACGTGAAGGTCAAAATATGAAAATAAAAACCCACTCTAATAGACAGAGTTTATTTCCACAACAGTTTCGACGCCCACTGGCATCCTCCTCGGGTGGATACAGAAAAACGAATGAACCAAAACAAGAGGGAAAAACAGTCCAGGGACCGACCGTTAAGAAATTCGCACCTAGGTTAGATCCCATTCTCCCGACACCGGAAGGGCATTTTCATTAAGTACCTTCGCACAAATTTAAAACTATCTTCCTGTTCTAAACATACAGATTCTATTATTTTTTTTATTTTTTTTTTTACATAATTATTACATTTATTATTAAATTTATTACATTTAATATTGTATAATTATTTATTACAGAAATTATAAATTTATTATTACATTGGTTATTACATTGTTGTTTATTATACAGAACTTATAAACCGAAAAACGAATGAAAAAGGCGATTAGGAAACAATCCAGAGACCATTGAGAAATTCGCACCTAGGTTAGATACCGTTCTACCGACACCGGAAGGGCATTTTATTACAGGGTCCGCTTATAAGTACATCCCACAAATTAAAACTATCTTCTTGTTCTATACATACAGATTCTAATATTTTGACATAATTACTGCATTTATTATTGCATTTACATTTTTTTAACATTTATTATTATTACCTTTACCCTAATTATTAAATTTATAATATTACCTTTATTATTACATCTGTTGCATTTATATTTATTTCCACATTTATTACTTCCATTATTACATTTACTAAAAGCGAGTAAGGAAACAATCCAGAGACCTTCAAGAAATTCACACTTAGGTTCGAACACGTTCCCACGACTCCGTAAGGGATTTTTTTTTACCAAGAATCTCATTAAAGGGTCTAACTTATAAGTACCTTCGCACAAATTAAAATTATCTACTTTTTCTATACACACAGATTCTATTATTTTTCTTTTGACATAATTATTACATTTATAAAGTACCTTACTTGATTCCCAATCTATAGCATGATTATTTTGGCTGGCGTGATAAAAAATGGCATTATTAGTATTACAATAAAAAAAAAATAATAAAAATATAATAATAATAGAATCTGTATGTTTAGAACAGGAAGATAGTTTTAAATTTGTGCGAATGTACTTAATGAAAATGCCCTTCCGGTGTCGGGAGAATGGGATCTAACCTAGGTGCGAATTTCTTAACGGTCGGTCCCTGGACTGTTTTTCCCTCTTGTTTTGGTTCATTCGTTTTTCTGTATCCACCCGAGGAGGATGCCAGTGGACGTCGAAACTGTTGTGGAAATAAACTCTGTCTATTAGAGTGGGTTTTTATTTTCAAGCTATTTTCCTTCAGTGCTATTTTCCAGTGTTGTTTGAATGGTAATTGGGTTTAGTTCGAGGTTTGGTACCAGTTTCTCGATCATTTTCCATATGTAGATTATGGTGTACCTCTCTCTTCTTCTTTTCAGGGAGTACAGATTTAGTTTACATCGTCTTTCTCAGTAGTTGAGTTCTTTGCAACCATCAATCTTTGCTGTAAAATGTCTCTGAGTTTCTTCTAGTTTATTAGTTTCTCCCTTTTTATATGGGGACGTCAAAAGTGAGCAGTATTCAAGTTTTGGTATAATCAGTGTTTTCAGCAGAGGAATCATGACTGTCCTGTCCCTTCCTTTGAACGTTCTTAGTACCTGTCCCACTACTCTTTTTCCTTTATTTATCGCTATCTGATTTTGTGTTTCGAATTTCGCATCATCGGTCATTATTACCCCCACATCGATCGCTTTCGTGCTTCTCTGAATTTCCTGTCTATCTGGAGCATAATATGCAGTCTAAGTTCCTCTTTTCTACCATATCTCAAGAGCTGAAATTTCTCGGTGTTAAATGTCATGTTGTTGTCTTCTGACCATTTGTATATATTGTTCGTGTCCCTCTGCAAGGCCTCCACTTCATTTACATCGCTGATTTTTTCTGCTGATCTTTGTATCGTCTGCAAAGGATGTTACTACACTGTTGCTGTTTACTCCGCTGTCTATGTTTGTTAGTATGATAATGAACAGGAGTGGGGTCAGTACTACACCTTGTAGTACTGAGCTGCGTACTTCCGATTCTGATGATGATATACCTTGAATTCTGACGACCTGTAGACGTTCTCTGAGGAAGTTGTAGATCCATTTTCCCACTTTGCCTGTTTTTCCCATATATTTCATTTTATCTGCTATTATACCGTGATCACATTTGTCGAAAGCTTTAGCAAATTCCGTGTATATGGCATCGCAGTTGTCATTGCCTTCCAGTGCATCTAGGATATTGTTGTAGTGTTCTATTAGTTATGATAGGCATGATCTACCTGATCGCAGTCCGTGCTGATTTTCGTTGAATCTTTCCAGTGTCTCCAAGAAATCATAAATTTTCTCTCTAACTATTCTTTCAAATACTTTGGTGAGGTGGGACGTCAATAACACTGGTCTATAGTTCTTTGCTTGAGATCTGTCCCCTCCTTTATATATAGGGACAATGTTTTCTCTCTTCAAGATGCTCGGTATTTCCCCAGTGTCTAGGGATCTTCTCCATATCCAGTATAAAGGTGTAGCTATTTCATTTTTAGTTTTTAATCAATCCAATTGTCCTGACCTCCAGCTGAATGTGGTTTCATTTGTCCTATAGCTCTCGCTACATCTTCTGGGGTAAAATCAAAGTCTGTTATACACTCTCCTTGCAATTACTCTTCAAAGAATGCATCTATGTCAGGTATCGCTTTGTCACTTTTTGGGGTACTGAAAACTGATTCATACTGGGCTCTCAGTGTTTCAGATATTTCTTAGATCGTCGGTTAGTTCATTACTTCTCTTCCATCAGGGCCCAATTGCGGCGCGCGTTTTTGTTTAACTTTTCGCATAGCTATAGAAGTATTTTGGATTTTCCTTTATTGCTTCTATTGTCTTTTCCTCTTCCTTCTCTGTTTGGTCCTTAATCAGGGCTTGTATTTCCCTATCGATACCTTCTAGTTTTTCTTGTATTACTTTCCTGGTATTATCTATCTATCTATCTATCTATCTATCTATCTATCTATCTATCTATATATATATATATATATTAACCCTTCCGTCTATGGCCTTGGGCGGTTCGAAGTTGACGGGGGTTCTGGTTAGGTGGCAGCAACGGATTTTTTACTCTGGAGTATCTGGTACCGAATAGGAAATCGCAGAAGTTTCTCTTATACTACTTTCTGGTTTCTTCTTGTAGCTAATCGGAGGATTCTGTGGAGCTTACTAAATTCTCTGAAGGTTCCCCGATTCTTCTTGTAATGTATCGGAAAATTATTTTTCTCTATTTAAGACTAAGTTCTCTGAAGAGAGCACGGCTCGAAGGAGAAGACAAAGATATTCTCTTACTGTAGTTTACTGCTAAAATGTTACAGGTAATGCTTATCCTCTAATTCAGATCAGACAATCAGAATGAACACTGGAGAAATTTTAGGCGGTTTTATACTCCATTTTTTAATGACATTATTATTTAATGCTGACCTGTTTTGTTTTTTATTCTCAATAGGCTGAGTTATTTTGCAAAATATTTAATGTTAAGGTACATATTTTAGCTGTAGCAATGTCTAGACAGATTTTTGTTTTAAACCGCATATTGACAGATCTGATGTTATCATGATCTGCCGAGTTAACTAAAAATGGAAATTGAAATATGCATTTTATTATGAATTACAATTAAACATGCATATGAGCAAAAATTAAATGCTTAAGATTTAAAATTAAATGTTAAGCAAGACATGACTTCATCTTTTACAACGAAGAGAAAATGTATACAGAAAATGAAAATGAACATTGTAGAATTTAACAAGATTACATTATTAAGTTAAATGATTTAAGTGATTTAAAGTGATTTAAAGTTAAGTGATTTAAAAAGAAATAATTCACCAATTATCCAGCAGAAATAAAATAGAAAGCGAATCAAAAATTTTGTCCGAACTTCGTCAGCGTGATGCGAATTTGGACTCTATATGTGAAAATGAATATAAGAATATAAATATATCAGAATATAAGGATTATATAAATATAAGGATTATATAAATATACGAATTATATAAATATACGAATTATATAACTATACGAATTATATAACTATACGAATTATACGAATGAATATGAATTATATGAATAAATATAAGAATTATATGAATGAATATAAGAATTATATGAATATATGAATTATTCATTGTTCATTTTCACACACACACACACACATATATTATATATATACAGGGTGTCCCAGAATTAACTATCTATTTCAATGAAATCGGACAAATTTAATAAAAACTGACATAATTTTGTGTTTATTACTAAATTATGATACAAAAACAAATAGATTTATAAATCATAAGTCAAAACTTTATTGAGAAGTTTCAACATGTGCACCGTCTGTATCTCTGCAAATTTCAAATCTATCCTCAGCGCTGCGAAACACATTTTGAAGCATTTCAGGTGTTATCTCCCGCACTGCCAACTGGATGCGTTCTTTAAGTTCAGCTAAACTATTGATCTTTTGGCGATAAACCTTCGTTTTTATGAAACCCCATGCAAAGAAATCCAGGGGTGTCAAATCCGGAGAACGCGGAGGCCAAGGTCGAGGTCCTCCACGTCCAATCCACCGATTCGGAAGGCGTCTGTTGAGGTATTCTCGAACAATTAGAGCATAATGACATGGTGCTCCATCTTGTTGAAACACAACATTATCAAGAATGCCATCATCAAGAAGCTGTGGTTCGAGAAACTGCTGAAGCATATCAAGGTAGACGGTACCTGTTACAGTTGCTTCCGCAAAGAAGAATGGGCCATAAATTTTGGATTTGGTCATTCCAAGCCACACGTTAACTTTTGGAGAGTCTCTTTGCCATTCTATGACTTCAGACGGTCTTTCATTGGACCAGATACGACAGTTGTGTCGATTGACTTTACCACACGTGTGGAAAGTCGCCTCATCACTGAATAAGATGTTATCCAATAAACTTTCATTTTCGATTTGATCCACAATTTCTGCACACCTTGCTGCTCGATTTGGATATCCTCTTCATTTAGGGCATGCAGTATTTGAATGTGATAAGCCTTTTTCATCAGTGTCGAACGCAAGATTCTATGAACTGTTGTCTTGGATATGTTGAGTCTTCGACCGGCCTCCCTAACCGAAGTTGTTGGTTCATCCTCAAACAATTGTCGTACCTGTTCGGTACTGTTACGTGCTGTCCTTGGGCGTCCTCTTCCCACCTCGTCGTGTACGGATCCAGTTCTTTTAAATTTGTTCACAAGTTCACGAATCGCTTTGTCTGTAGGACCGGTTCTGTGGAATCTTCTTGTAAATTTTTCTCTGATTTCATTACATTGCATTCCTTTGATACGGGATGTTACAACAAAGATGCGTTCTTGTGTATTCATTATTAATAGGGTTCTGAAAGAGAATGAAAATAAAACTATGAAAAACTATGAAAAAATTATGAAAATAAAATTATGAAAAAAATTTAGAAATTTATACATTTTTAACACATATTAAACATGATAAACATAAATAAATGTGTGTTTTTAAAAAATTTGTCCGATTTCATTGAAATAGATAGTTAATTCTGGGACACCCTGTGTATATATTATATATATTATATATATATATAATATATTATATATATATATAATATATATATATATATATATATACTGTATATACATATACTATATTATATTTATATATATATATCTCGCGGCTCGGCAAAAAAAAAAGGGAGGCCTCGAACCTTTGCTGTAAAATCCAAGTTATCGTCAGAATTCAATATTTTTTTCACATCCCACAACTACGTAAATTTCCTATACGGTGAGCGGATTTAAAAAAAAACTAATGAAAATTACGGATTTATTGAACATTTCTTTATGTCACTGGAAAATCTCCATTTAAACTACTACTGCATGGTATCTGCAGATAAAAAGTTACAAAGTACTCACATATGGTGTTACCTTGATGTTAAAAAACTGCTCGATATGTTTACCACGAACTTCTAGAATCTTTTTCAGTCTAGGACGGAACTCATCTATGGCTTTATTGATTTGTTGTTGTAGTAGCTCATCCCATTTTTCCAGAAGAAGCTGTCGTAAATGAGCGACATTTCTTACTTTGACCCGATAAATTCTGTGACAAATTTTCCCAAAGGCCGTAATCAACAGGATTTAACCCTTTGAGGACCACGGGACATATGTGTCCAAGCGAAATAATAATATAAATTGTACAATGATGCAACGTTTCTACAAATACATCTAAATGTTTATATAGGTATCATTTAGTTGTTGGAAAATTAACCCCAAAATGGGTTATTTAAGTGACTACAGTTACTAACATATCTAATTGTGAATACCAATAACACCTAAACTTTTAAGTTCAAAGAAACGTATACCGGTCGTCAAAGGGTTAAATCAGGACTGTTTGGTGGCCAAATTTAATACCGCTACCTGGTATTCTTTTGATATCTCTTGTTTTATCGATTTTCTTGAGAAGCTTGTCCAAACCTCCTGCAGCTGGCTTACGTTAATTAAAATCACTTTAATTATCAACTTGAACCTATGATTAGCAAGATTTTTCTGGAATATTCGCCATAAATCCAATTTCTCAGTTAAAATGCTAAAAGATGGCATACAAATCATAAAATTACCTAGTAGAAACATACTAAAATTTCATGGTTCTATGTATCATATTTGGCGAGATATGAAGGATTTAAAAGGTCTTCCTTTTTTTTGCCGACCTGATATACTATATATATATATATATATATATATATATATAATATATATATATATATATATACACACGACACAGTACAATTAATGTAAAGAACAACGCTTGTGTCGTTTGCAGTTAAAACGTATATATATATATTATATAATAATATATATATATATATATATATATATTATATATATATATATATATATATATATATATATATATATGGCATGAGAACGTGCTCCCTCAAAGGGCATTCGATTCCGTTCGTACGTAGGAGAATTACGAGTTCTGATTCATGGAGGCACTTGGTGTAATGGTTAGCATATCTGACCGGCAATCGGATGATCCCTGGTTCGATTCCCGAGAGGTGCCTCAATTTTCATTGCTCGTTTTCTCTCCTCCTCTTGCGCGGACACACTTCTATACAAGCATCGTTTTTTTACATTAATTATACTGTGTCATTTGCAGTTAAAATGTGTATATATATATATACGGCATGAGAAGGTGCCCCCTCAAAGGGCATTCGATTCCGCTCGTACGTAGGAGAATTACGAGTTCTGATTCATGGAAGCCCTTGGTGTAATGGTTAGCATATCTGACCGGCAATCGGATGATCCCGGGTTCGGTTCCCGGGAGGTGCCTCATTTTTCATTGTTCGTTTTCTCTCCTTCTCTTGTGCGGACACTCTTCTAAACAAGCGTCGTTCTTTATATATATATATATATATATATATATGATGAATAAAACCACGAAGGAAAGGAAACACAAAACGGTGCTCAAGCGCTTTCGTCTAATGACATCCTCAGGAACACTGAAATACATAAAAGGTTTCGGCCTATATATAGGTTACAGAAAGAGAAAAAAAAATATATAAATAAATAACATACATACACACAAACATATATACATATATATATATATATATATATATATACATATCTACACACATACACACATATATATATATATATATATATATGCAATAAACGGAGAAGTAAAAATAAAACTTGAAAATTAAGGATTAGAGGATTAACAAAGAGGCATATCGATTTTTAGCACAAGACCAAATGAGTTTTAAAAATAATACAAATTTATACTGGAGATACGCCCGGGTTTAACACTTTGCCTTTTTAGAGTCAAGTTTCGATATATATAAAAAAATAAATTGAAGATTAAAAGTTAATAAAGTAGCTTACAAGTTTACCAAAGATTAAGTGTCCTACCCTTTTTATCTAGATTTGTTTTGAAGGAATTCAAAACAACAGGATCGAGTTGAAAAAGACCTTTGCTTATGTTGAAGTTATTTGAAAGTTGAATAATGGCAGACTCAAGAATATTTCTATTGACAATGTTGCTCGAATGAAATAAAACTGAAGCATTATTCCAATCAATACAGTGGGATAACTCTGACAAATGGACAAAAAGAGCACTGGACAACTGTCCTGTTCTGACGGAATATTGATGCTGTTTTATACGTGTGTGCAAATCTTTTCCCGTCTGACCTATGTAAAAGGAATCACATTGTTTACACCCAATTTTATAGATAATGCCTGAATTATTGGTAGGGTCGAATTGGAAAAAATCAACGGTATTGGAAGTGATCTGTGTTACCCATCTGCGTTTATGGAATCTTGTCTCAACAAGGCAAAACGAACTTTCTATCGTGTCAATAATAACACTCGTACTTTGTCAAAAAATATTTTAGTACTTCCATTTTTCCCGGGCTTTTTAGGCATTGCTAATGTACTTAAACTTTTGGATATTAATGTACTATTTTCATATAACAATATTGTGAAAAATATCATAGTAAAAAATAGCCCTACCAATAATTCAGGCATTATCTATAAAATTGGGTGTAAACAATGTGATTCCTTTTACATAGGTCAGACGGGAAAGGATTTGCACACACGTATAAAACAGCATCAATATTCCGTCAGAACAGGACAGTTGTCCAGTGCTCTTTTTGTCCATTTGTCAGAGTTATCCCACTGTATTGATTGGAATAATGCTTCAGTTTATTTCATTCGAGCAACATTGTCAATAGAAATATTCTTGAGTCTGCCATTATTCAACTTTCAAATAACTTCAACATAAGCAAAGGTCTTTTTCAACTCGATCCTGTTGTTTTGAATTCCTTCAAAACAAATCTAGATAAAAAGGGTAGGACACTTAATCTTTGGTAAACTTGTAAGCTACTTTATTAACTTTTAATCTTCAATTTATTTTTATATATATCGAAACTTGACTCTAAAAAGGCAAAGTGTTAAAACCGGGCGTATCTCCAGTATAAATTTGTATTATTTTTATAACTCATTTGATCTTGTGCTAAAAATCGATATGCCTCTTTGTTAATCCTCTAATCCTTAATTTTTAAGTTTTATTTTTACTTCTCCGTTTATTGCATATATATATATATATATATGTGTATGTGTGTAGATATGTATGTATATATATATATATGTTTGTGTGTATGTTATTGATTTATTTTTTTTTTTTCTCTTTCTGTAACCTATATATAGGCCGTAACCTTTTATGTATTTCAGTGTTCCTGAGGATGTCATTAGACGAAAGCGCTTGAGCACCGTTTTGTGTTTCCTTTCCTTCGTGGTTTTATTCATCATAAATATTTTTTACGTGTTACTTTCGTGAAATAATTTTCATATATATATATATATATATATATATATATACACACACAAACTCAGAATGGTCCCCTGAGAAACTTATATGTTAAACACAACACAGAACGTACGTAGAACAAGGAAATCTTCTGGAAAATTACATCCACTATAGTTCGAATAAGTAATGATAAATGGCAAATACTATAGTTTTTCTTTTTCATGATAGAAAGCCCAACGTGGGCACCGGGTTACTCGCAAAGAGGCCCAAAATATAGGTTCCCTCACCAGCTATCTGCAAAGCAGATAGGATCCAGCTTTGGGACAGGATCTAGGGTTTACAGCTTATACCTAGCCTACTACATTGAGGTTTAAGTTTTGTTTTTTTGGCTAAAATACAATAGTTACCCCTTTTTCTTTGATGTATTCAATCCGACGTGAATGCAACGAGTTTCTTGCGTATATTGAGGTTCTGAATGTAGTAGGCTAGGTATAAGCTAGCTGGTGAGGAAAGCTATATTTTGCGCCTCTTTGCGAGTAACCCGGTGCCCACGTTGGGCTTTCCATCATGAAAAAGAAAAAACTATAGTATTTGTCATTTATCATTACTTATTCGAACTATAGTGGATCTCATTTCCCAGAAGAGTTCCTTGTTCCATGCACGGTCTGTGTTTAACATATATATATATATATATATATATATATATATATATATATAAATATATATATATTTTTTTTTTTTTTTTTTTTTTTTTAAAGTTCGGGAAGAACCGATTCGCCTCTATTTAAAAGGGCATATCTCGGCGGAAAAACAAAGAAAAAGTGAGAGGAAAGACAGAGGAAAAAGAAAGGGTGGAGGGGACAGTCGAAGTGGAAAAAGACCAAGGATGACAAGGACTGCAGGGTCGAGCCCCATCATCCTTGGGTGCTAGGGCCGGGAGGGCGCACGTGAAACCTCCAGGAACAAGCACGTACAAACGAGCACAAAGAGCACTCAAGAGCACGAGCTTAGAACCCCCTTGCGGGGATATATATATATATATACATATATATATATATATATATAATATATATATATATTATATATATATGTATATATATATATACAGGCCCGGATTTAGCTATAGGCGAACTAGGCGATCGCCTAGGGCCTCGCGCCAAAGGGGGCCTCGCTCAAGCCGTTTTGCGCGTTCTGTTCAAGTGATATTAATGATTTAGAACTCTATGAAGAACTTAAAGTACTTTGCAGGTTTATACCTGAGAAAACGGATCTCGGAAATGCCCTTGTTTATATAGTGCAAAAACAACTAAGTGAGATTTATCCTAATGTTTATGTTGCACTTCGAATAGTATTAATCATCCCAGTTACTGTTGCTTCGGCTGAAAGAAGTTTCTCGCGTCTCAAACTTATTAAAACATATTTGCGTTCCACCATGTCTCAAGCGAGATTGCAATCATTAGCTATGTTATCAATAGAAAACGATATAACAAATTCATTAGATTATTCTCAATTAATTGAAGAGTTTAGCTCGAAGAAAAGTAGAAAAGCATTGCTGTAATATTCAAGGAGCATCTGAACCAAATATTAAAGCATTAATATTTAGCCTGATAAGTCGATCGCTCACTATTATAAAAAATGAAATGTCAACATCTCTTATACATCACATATGAAAAACGTTTGTATACTATGGAAAGTTATTACCTATAATATTATATAAATCTCAGAAATCATTGTCTTATATTTTCGATACAAATCTTGATTCATATTATAATTTATACTTATTTGTATGGTTTATTTATATTTCTTATACAATTTCCATGCGTGATTATTTTGGTTTGGTTTAATTTTTAAGTGCTGGCATAGTTCTGTCTATGCGGGATTCTAATATTGCTGGTATAGTACCGATAATTAAGTCCATATTTTCATATATATAGGCCTAGGGCCTCGCAATTTCTAGATCTGCCTAGGGCCTCGCAACTTCTAGATCCGGCCCTGTATATATATATATATATATATATATATATATATATATATATATATATATATTAAGCCAATACAAGGAAAGAAGGTCAGAGAAAATTCGAAAGAGCCATAAAACGGGAAGGTCAAGTTTTCGAGACGAAATTTGAGAAGTGAGAAGAAAAGCGGAAAATTAAAGGGAAGAATAAAGAATAAAGGAAAGAATAAGGGAATAAAGGAATAAAGAAAGAATAAAGAAAATAATAAATAATAAAGAATAAAGACAGAATAAAGGAAAGAATGGCAAAAAATACGAAGAAGTGTGTAAACTGTGGTAAATTCAGAAAACTGAATAGAGCGGGATTATGTTTAATGGAATGCGCTGCGCACCAGCTCTGCGATTGCAAAAATGAAGCGGACCAGACCACGGGCTTAAAATGCATTCTGTGCAGTACCTTTAAACACTACGAATGCATGAACTTTAATAGAAAAGACAAGAAAATGATCAATAGAATGAATAACAAAATCATAGGCATTTATGGCTTCCTGTGCATAACATGCATGGAAAAAAATAAGAATATGGTACAAAGAGCAATGAAAATGGGCAATACATGTTTACCGACAGAGGACAAGGAAACACCAAGAAACGCTGACACAAACAATCACGAGGCGCAGGTCAACGCAATACACGAAAGCACGCTACAGGACAACACAATACAGAAAAGCACGCTACAGGGAGATGCAAAAGTAGCCTCAGAGAATGAAATATCCCTACCAAAGAGAGCGATAACAGGAACACAAAAGAGAAAGAGAGGGATACCAGGAATACAAAGGAGAAAGAGGAAGATACCAAAACCACTAATGAAAATTCGTCGAAGACAAAAAAAACACTGAGTAGGGAAGAAGTGGTGGTGGAACAGAAAAAAGCAATTGAATCACATAGAGCTCGTAAGAAGATTAAATGACGGGCCATATTTGAATACTATAAAGCAAGGTCGTGCATATATGGAGCAAATTGCAGGTACAGTTACCCAAAAAAATGCCTTGATATGATGAGTTATGGAAGATGCAGATACGGACAAAACTGCCACTTTTTCCACCCTCCTATGTGCAGACAGTCACTGACAGAGAAAATGACTAAATATAGAGTGCCCATATTTTCATACAAAAGGTACCCAAAGAAGAGAACGGGGAAGAACAGACCCTATCCGTATTAGAAGTAACAACAGGAGCAAGGAAACAAATTTTTAGAGGAAATGAAAACTATAAAAGCACAGCTTGCCCTGCAGACAAGAAAGGACAGGACTCCGCAGGTATATTCCTCACACCATTACATACATCACCCCTCTATCCAACACCACCCACCGATAATACAACCACAGTGGTATCAAGTGCCGCAACCCCAATTCTCCGAAATGCAGCGGCCAAACCACACCAAACAGGAACTGACATCGACCTGGAAACGACCACTATATAGGAAAACTAAACACGGAAATTAGAAACCCAATAAATGTTTTGTACACAAACATTCAAGGCCTCTACACGGACCATGCAGGCTGCAAATTACAATTCTTACAGAATTTAGCTACCGAATCCAGCATAGATATTATATGCCTAACGGAAACACACTTGCATAAATGCGAAAAAGGCTGTTAAAACTGTATCGAGGGTACTGAGTTAGCATTACTGGACTACAACATACACAGAGCAGATAGAGTGGTTAGACGAGGGGGAGGGTATTGCATGTACGTGAAAAACACATACACATGTGAAGTGAAGGTACACAAACGAAACAGCACGGTTGAAGTTATTATATTAGAAGTAAAAGAACTGAACCTAACCGTTATGAACATCTACAGACCACCAAATACCACAAAAAGTGAATTCCAATTTACTACAAATGAAATAGAAACATATTAAAATTAATTGAAACTCCGCCAACAAATATTCTAATTTTCGGGGATTTTAATTTCTCATTCATAACATGGAAGAAAAATGACGAAGTTATATATGTCGAGAAGTTTCATGGCAACATTACTAAAGATGATAGAACCCAAGCAACAATGCTTTTAGATATTATGGAACATTACGTTCTTACCCAGGAAATCTATGAAGCCACGAGAAAAGAGAACGTTTTGGATTTAATCTTGACAAATAACAACGAGATAATAATAATAAATAAAAAAGTAACGCACACAAAGTTCTTCGACCATAACCTCATCGATAAACAATTGAAGTTAGCACCCAGAGGTCCAAAAACGCATCCTAGAGAGGCAGATGGAATATTTGAAGGCTTAAACATAAATTCAAAGAAAGTAAATTGGGAAAACATAAATAAAGATTTAAAGGAGGTAAATTGGGAATTGCTACTTCACGAGAAGACTCCATACAAGAAATACTATGTATAATAGAGACTGAAACCAAAACTATAATACTGAAACATATTCCAGAGAAATAGGAAAGAGAGTTTCAGTGATTGTAGTCGAGACCAGTAGTTTTCACCTTCCGTTTCCTCTATCTTAGATGTAAAAGTCCTTTGTATAGCTTCAACGTTCGCAATGTCTCGTTTTCTGTATGGGCTTGTGAGTACTGAGCAATACTCAGTTATTAGGTAAGACTAGACTCTTTCACAACTTGAACATGATGTTTGCTTTTCTGCTGCGGAAGCTCCTCCAGATGATTCCCATTATTTTTCTAGCCGTTGCAATTTTGATGTTATAGTGCTCTCTGAATTCTGCATCCGATGATATTATTACTCCAAGATCCCTGACTTGTGGATTTGGTGTTATCTGTTTGGCTTGCAGAGTTTCGTACCCTTTATTCTGTAGCTCCTTGTTATTACCATATCTTAGAAGTTGGAATTTTTCTTCGTTGAACTTCATATTGTTGTCTTCTGCCCACTGAAATAATGTTTCAATGTCGTGTTGTAATCTTTCTATGTCACCTTCGTTCAATATTTCCTTACATATCTTTGTGTCATCTGAGAAACATGATACAATACTGTTATTGATATCTGCATCAATATCTGCAATAATTATTATGAACAGCAAGGGAGCTAGTACTGCCCCTTGTGGGACAGAGCTCTCTACTTCCAAGACTTCCGATTTAACTCCATTTACCACCACTCCTTGTGTTCTTTGCGTCAAGAAATTAAATATCCAGCTTTCCAGTAATTCCTGTATTCTTAAGTTTATGTGCTATAATTCCATGGTCGCATTTATCGAAGGCTTTAGCAAAGTCAGTATATATTACATCTATGTTTTGTCCTCGACACAGTGTTTCCAATATTTTCTCCTGGTGGTCTAATAGCTGTGATAGGCATGATCTTCCAGCCCTGAAACCATGTTGATTTGGGTTGTATAAGTTCTTTTCTTGTAGGTAGTAGGTAGTTTTGCTTCTAATTATACGTTCAAAGCACTTTATAAGGTGTGAGGTGAGAGCTACCGGCCGATAATTCTTGGGCATTGCTCTGTTACCACCTTTGAATAAAGGGGCAATGTTCGCGTCCTTTAATGGCAATGGAATTTGTCCTGTGTCAAGTGATTTCCTTCATAGTAAGTATATCGGTTTGGCAATACTCACTTTACATTTCTTCAGAAATGTGGCACTCCATGCGTCTGGCCCTGGTGCCGAATTGTCTCGCATCTGTCATAGAGCCTTAATTACATCTTCTGAGAACTCTAAGTTCATTAATAGGGTAATAGGTTAATAGTCCATTAATGAGGTTAATTAAAGAGTTAAAGACTGGTTCTGCGTCAGGGGTGGATGACCTATCGAATGAGCACTTAAAATATGCCAATGACGTAGTATGTTTGCATATATCATTGCTTTTATCAGCCATGCTTGCTCATAGCCATATCCCTACTAGAAAAACTCTTGTTACTCCGATTAAATGATTCCCTATGGACATCTCCTAATCAGTTTGGTTTTAAAAGGTCCCACTCAACTGATCTGTGTATCTATGTACTTAAAGAAGCAATATCTAAATACAGTGACAGTAATTCAAATATTTATAGCTATTTCCTACATATAAGTAAGGCATATGATAGAGTGAACCACAATATTTTATTTAAAAAAAACTAGAAGACAGGAAGGTTCCCATGTACATATTAAATTTATTGAAATTTTGGTATTCCCACCAATCTTTTACTGTTATGTGGGGCAATGTACTATCCGAATGTTTTGGCTCCTCTTGCGGGGTGAGACAAGGCTCCTTGTTCCCCCCTATTTTGTTTAATGTGTATATTGACGGATTAATTGCTTCACTTAATGAGACAACAGTGGTATGTTGTATAGATAACACAAGGATAAATAACTTAGTTTATGCCGATGATATGGTGTTAATAAGTCCCTCTGTTAAAGGTCTGGATCGGCTACTAAAAGTCTGCGAAGTGTATTCGCAGAAACATATTCTTTTTAATGTTACAAAAACTAAGGTTATGCAGTTTCATCCTAAAAGCTATAATCAGCCAGCTGACATTAGGTTTAAAATGAGAGGTGAAGTAATTGAGGAAGTACAAGAGTTTAAGTATTTGGGTCAAACTATTACCAGCACCTTGAGTGATGACTCGGATATAAGAAAACAATCTCGAAGCCTTTGTGCTAAAGCGAATATGACTAAGGAACTTTCGGTTTTGTACAAGTGAAGCGAAAGACTATCTTTCGTACTTTCTGCAGTAATATATACGGACAGCAACTCTGGGTGAATTATAAAAAAGGTTCTGGCAGAATCCTAAATTTGCTATACGACAGGTCTTTTAGACTCTTATATAAATTACCCCCGAGATGCTCAGCTTCGCAAATATTTGCTACCCGTAATGTCACGAGCTTCCCGGAGGTAAGACGTGCTCAATACAGTCTAATGCAAAGAATTAAAAAATCAACCAACCCGATTATCCAAGCTAGTCATGAGTCCTGCCGTTTATCCTCTAAGCTATGGACTTCTTGGTACGAAAACGTCTGTCTGTAGCTCCACTTAACTTGGACATTACTGTATTATTTTGTAATCAATTGTATATATATTTTTATCCTTAGTATGTGAACTGTCATTGTATTAATAATATTTGTCATATGGACTCTAGTCTGCCATTAAACCTTTTCATTTTCATTTACATTTTCATTTCATAATATATATATATATATATATATATATATATATATATATATATATATATATATATATATATATATATGTTAAACACAGACCGTGCATGGCACAAGGAACTCTTCTGGGAAAATTAAATCCACTATAGTCCGAATAAGTAATGATAAATGACAAATACCATAGTTTTTTTCCTTTTTCATGATTTTAGCCCGACGTGGGCAACGGGTCTCTCGCAAAGAGATCCCATAATATAGCTTCCCTCACCAGCTATCTGCAAAGCAGACAGGATCCAGCTTTGGGACGTGGATCTAGGGTTTAAAGCAAACCTAGATCCCTACACTCAGAACCTCTATATAAGTTACCCCCCTTTTCTTTGATTTATTCAACACGACGTGAATGCAACGAGTCTTTTACTTATATAGAGGTTCTGAGTGTAGGGATCTAGGTTGCTTTAAACCCTAGATCCACGTCCAAAGCTGGATCCTGTCTGCTTTGCAGATAGCTGGTGAGGGAAGCTATATTTATGGGATCTCTTTGCGAGAGACCCGTTGCCCACGTCGGGCTAAAATCATGAAAAAGGAAAAAAAAAAAAAAAAAAAAAAATAAAAAAAAACTATGGTATTTGTCATTTATCATTACTTATTCGGACTATAGTGGATTTAATTTCCCAGAAGAGTTCCTTGTGCCATGCACGGTCTGTGTTTAACATTATTGTTCTCAGGGAACCATTCTGAGTTTGTGTATATATATATATATATATATATATATAATATAAAGTAAAGATCTCATTTTCCACCGAATTGGGGTGAGAAGCAGAAACAACCGGGATGAAAAATACAAAAAGTAGTAAAGAGGAGAAAAGGCAGAAAGTAAAGCGTACACATCTGTAGCGACAGACGCCTTCAGATACTTTCGCGATTTCCACATAACCACGACCAAGATGACGTCACAACCAAGATGACGTTACAACGTGTAACAGGCCCCAGTGGCCTGGTGTCATTCACGTAACTATATAAAGACTGTCATTACCTCACGCGTATACTGAAGTCATTAATCAAGTGCACATTTATAACATTTCAATACAACTTTCATTCAAACAACTGCAACGTTTATTTGTCTCCCTTAAACCTCATTTATTTTGTTTAATAAAGGAAGAAAACTCACTCTATTAGTTTCCTTAATTAATAACATTATTTGATCTGAAAAGATCATCGTGACTCCAGCCCCGGCAATAATAATCAACATTAACAAATTAACCTTAATTAACATTATTAGAGTGCCAACGAGACACTAAACATCAATTCACACAGGAGTGCTGATGGATCAGCACCACGTCCATGCTGATTAAATTCCACACCTGGAGTGCATCATACGCTATGTGTGGTGGAGTTTCCAGGCTTTGTCAAAAATAAGGAGACAGAGTCCAGAGAGTTTACATACTTCTAAGAAACCTCCTTGATTCCAATCTACTTGCAGTCACTTCTCGTAAATAACTCAGTTCAAGTCCACACTTACTCACACAATCATTCACTATTCCATGCACCCACTCGTAGTTCTTTTGTTCAATACACGTCCCTGGTACTTAAAAGATTCTACCACCTTTGGTGTTTCATCATTCACCATCACATGACAGTCAGAATTTCCCTCACTCTCCACAATCAATAATTTACTCTTACCCACATTCACTTTCAACAATCTTCTTTCGCACGCCACCACAAAACTCTTAACAACTTCTTGCATATTACACTCACTCTGAGCAAATAACACAGTATCATCCGCATAAACAGATTCGACAGGTCTCACCTATTTACATCACACACCAGATTCATTCCTCTTTCTACCAGTTGCACTTTCACCTCTCTCATGACTCCATCCATAAGCAGAATGAACAGTCACGGGGACATCATACACCCTTAACACACACAACAACACTTATATCAAACCATTCACTCATTTTTTGTTTACTCTCTCACAATCCATACATTGCTTCTATCATAGAGACTTCACCCTATTCATGAACCTACCGCCAATCCCATATACTCTCAAGACCTGCCATATTGCTTCTTTATCCACTCTATCATACGCTTTCTCAAGACCCATAACTGCCATGTATAACTTGCAATTCCTTTCACTTGCTTTCTCACTCACTTGTCTCACTGCGAACACTTGATTCACACAGCCTGTTCCAGCTCGGAACCCTCCTTGCTCATCGCTCACTAAGGATTCTGTAATACCACGAGCACGTTCTATTATTATCCTACCATACACCTTCCCCACCACACTCAACGGACTTATACCTCTGTAGTTCTTACATTAACTCCTTTCACCTTTCATTTTATACAATAGAACAATTACTGCTTTCTTCCAGTTTCCAGGCACTCTCCCATTTGTTCATGCGCTCTGACATATGCACCACAACCACTCTTGCCTTTTCAATCGCCTGTACTTAATCATTTCTCCATACATTCCATACACATCTGCCGCTTTTCCACTTTTCAGCTTCCGAACCGCCTCTCACTTCACCCTTGGTTATATTTTCAGGCACTCTGTCATGTGTTCTCACACCGACAAATCCCACCATATTTATACTTGCACTTCTCTCATCATTTCTATCCATCAAACCATCGAAATATTCCTTCCATCTATTTCGTAGATCTACAGCCGCTGTGAGCATTATTCCATTTTTATCCCTTACTTTCATTCTTACTTTCTTAGTTTCATTTCTGCACTTCCACACTTCCTTCCAGAACAGCTTTCAATTCTCTACGTAATTCTCATTTATCGTCTTTCCAAACTCATTATTTACTCTGTTTCTTCTGCCGCACTAGTCTCTTCAAACTTCTCTTGCTCTCTTCATACGCCCTCTTCCTTTTCTATCACATTTACCTTGCACAGGCAACATCCATTTCCACTATTTATCCTCAACCGCTGATTCAGCCTCGGGCATTCCACCACGCTGTAGCCCTCTTCTTCTTCTTCTTCCTGATGCGCATCCCACACCACTGTTATCCATTTGTTCTGCATCTTTTACACTCAATTCATCATTTACTCTCTTACTATACTCATCTGCCACCTTTCTCACCATTAATTTTTCCATTTTAATTCTTTCGTGACCTATTTTCCCTCCCCGTACAATCTTTCCCCTCCTCTCTCTGTCTCTGTCTCTGTCTCTCTCTCTCTCTCTATATATATATATATATATATATATATATATAATGAACAGGAACACCAGAGAAAAAATAAACAACCTTCAAGGTTTAATCAGTACCAACGTTTCGGAATGTACTAATTCCATCTTCAGGGCTAAAACAATAAAAAGCCAATTCACATACAAAATACAAATTGCAATTGTAAGTTGCTTAAAAACAATTTAAAGTAACAAAGTTAAAATTATAAAAAGTAGCAAAGAAAATATAAAAGCATTAAAACTAAAAGGTAAATAGATGAAATTAAAATAAAGTTAAAATTATAAAAAGTAGCTACCTTATATGGAAACCTCAAGTTTAAAATTAGAAACAAACTTTTAAAATTGCTCAAGGAATTCTACCCACAACTATGTATAAAAATTATATTCACCCCGTCTAAATCGATTTATCACTTATTTAAATACAACGATGTTATTCCTACACTTCTTAAATCATCCATAGTTTACCATTACAAGTGTGACCACTGTATGGGGTCATATATAAGTAAAACTAAAAGACACCTAAAATCTTGTATTTACGAACATCTCAGTAAATCGGTCCATACAAATTTACCTCTTGGCAAGCCACCTAATTCTCTTATACGTAACCATTCACACAACAATAACCACCTAATTTTACAGTCTAGTTTCGCCGTACTTGCTGCCGGAACCTCTGTCCTTAAGCTTAAAATTATGGAATATTTGTTCATTATAAATTAAAACCAGACCTCAATTCTGATGAATCATCGTAAGGTCTGCTGTTTTAGTTAAGGTACTTGTTTATTTTATTTATTTACTTTTGGTTTTAACTCTAAAAGTACGACCGCTACATATTGTTAACCTTTCAAATACACGCATTCATAACTTAACCCGACAAACAAATCCGGCGTTAAAGGGTTAATGCTTTCATATTTTTTCCTAGCTACTTCTTATAATTTTAACTTTATTTTAATTTCATTTATTTACCGTTTAGTTTGGTATTATTGCAGTTTCGGCCCAATCGGTTCTCGGCAATTTTGATGTGTTGTTTAGCTGTATCTCTTCATTTCGGACAACTTTTTCTAATACCACTTCCGTCGCAAATGGATAATAACGGAGATAATAAATATAATAATTTTTGGTCCGCCATATTGTCTCATTACCCCTGCCTTTCTACGTGTCTCTATCCCGCACGAGGACGGCGAGTCTGAGGGCGACGACATTGACGAGCCTGCGGCCGACCCTGCTCCTCAACCCGTCATTTCTCATTAAGGTTAGGTTAGGTTAGATTGGACTGAGTTGGGTTGGGTTATGAAACTTGTTTTTCCTATTTTTTAATGTGATTCACTCGAATTTGACATCAATTTCCATTGCAAATCACTCGTTTTTGGCTTTTGATGTTGGGTGGTGGGTATCTCAAAAAAGAGTGATTTGCAATGGAAACGGATGCCAAATTCGAATGAATCGCATCAAAAAACATAGGAAAAACGCAAGTTTCATGTTCAAAACGAATTGGGGCCGAAACTGCAAATTTACCTTTAGTTTTAATGCTTTTACATTTTCTTAGCTACTTTTTATAATTTTAACTTTGTTACTTTAAATTATCTTTAAACAACTTACAATTGTAATTTGTATTTTGTATGCGAATTGGCTTTTTATTGTTTTAGCCCTGAAGATGGAATTAGTGCATTCCGAAACGTTGATACTGATTAAACCTTGAAGGATGTTTATTTTGGATCACTTGAAGATCAGGGCCTCCATGTTTTCTTGTTTTTTGCTTTACAGTACCAAATATAATAATAAATTAAATTGAATGCCCGGTTAGGTTAACTGTACGTCCTTGACGATTGGTTAGGTTAAGTCGTGATATTTTCGTTGGTTTTAACGAAGATATCATTTGGTAATTGAGGCTGGGGGCCCTGATCTTCAGGTGATCCTTTTTTTTCTCTGGTGTTCCTGTTCATTTTATATATATATATATATATATATATACACACACACACACAGGGTGTTTCATAACATGTGGGACGCACTTTCAGGATGGATTCAGGACCTGAAAACAATGAAAAAAGTTTATATAAACATATGCCCAAAATCGCTTTGTTTCTGAGTTATAACCCGTTGTGTGTTCCAGCAAGTATCCACCCTTACCTTTAAAGGAAGTGCTCAAAATGACCGTTTTGTGCTTGAATACACACTTGAACAAGCCTCGTCATAGACTGCCTGACGCGTTCAAACATTCAAGGTATTGCTCGGATTTTCTGGTATCCTTGTTCTACACCAGGGGTCACCAACCTGGGCAGTAGCGCCCACTAGTGGGCTCACATTAAAGGTAATTAAACATTTATTTCATTATTTATTTTATTGATTATGTTGATTTATTCTTTTTGATCTAAGGTGGGCAAGCTTTTTTAATTTTCAAAAAATCGTAAAAGTGGGCGGTGAACAAAAAAAAAGGTTGGTGACCCCTGTTCTACACGTTGGCGAAGCATTTCAACGTTGTCAATGGGTGTCACGTAAACGATGGATTTCAGATGATCCCACAGGTAAAAATCGAGTGGATTCAAGTCCGGGGAGCGAGCAGGCCACGCAATGGGTCCTCCACGGCCTATCCATTTATCAGGGAAATGGTCATCTAAATAGTCTACTCTACTAAAATGAGGCGGAGCGCCGTCATGTATAAACTACATACGACGTCGGACACCAAGAGGTAAGTCGCTTAAATCATTCCTTAAAAAATTGGAATAGGATTCTCCTGTTAATCTTCCAGGCAAAACAAAAGGTCCGATTAAGTTGTCGGCAATAAGTCCTGCCCATACATTGATACTAAATTATCTGATAGACGGCGATTCGGAAACCTTTCCGCATATAGACGTCTTGCTGCGGCCGCATTACACTCGGCAAGTCCATACATGAGATGCAATGTCTGCCATTTCTCTGTTTGAATAAGCCTCCATTCTCACTTCAAATGCACACTATCACTGAATAGCACAAAACCTCTTAAGGTTTTTTTTTCACTGGACTGCACTTATTCACAGTAAGAAGTTACGAATACGAACAATGAAACACCGCGATGCACCTCTGACTGACTGATGGCTCTACACTCAACGATATTGAAACATGTCATAGAGTGTACGAAACATTACAATCGGCAAGGCCATACATGAACTAAGTCTCGTACACACTCGCAAACATTGTCGGCAAGCAGTGTTTGTAAACAGTTTGCGGATAGAATTGCTGGAACACAAAACGAGCTGTAACTCGGAAACAAAGCGATTTCGGGCATATGTTTATATAAACTTTTTCATTGTTTTCAGTTCCTGAATCCATCCTGAAAATGCGTCCCTCATGTTATGAAACACCCTGTATATATATATATATATGTATATATATATATATATATATATATATATATATATATATATATATATATATGAATAGAAACGACATAAGTATTAAGGAACGTTTCTGCACACGAGGAGGAGAGATAACGAAATAATGAAAAATGAGGCGGTTCGCCTCATTTTTCATTATTTCGTTATCTCTCCTCCTCGTGTGCAGAAACGTTCCTTAATACTTATGTCGTTTCTATTCATTTATATACTGCGCGGTCATTGCAGTTATTTGCATATATATATATATATATATATATGTGTGTGTGTGTGTGTGTGTGTATACGTGTACTTTATAATTATGCCATATTTTCAAGAACTAATTAAAAATCAATGGATTAACTTGCGTTCATGGAACTTGGCACGATTTAATGTTGAAGAATGGAAGTTATTTTACAGGTACAGAACATGCTCAAAGCGTTCTTCCCTTTGCGAAATTTCGTGAGGAATCCGAGTAATGTAATTTCATGTCACGACCTTCAACTTCTCGGTATAAATGGAGTGGGTTCAACGTTCAGTCGATGCTTTTAGAACTTCCACTGGGACTTTCTTTAAAGACACAGTCCTTTAGATATCCCTACAGAAAGTAATCGCACTGGGACTGCGGTCAGGTGACAGAGATTGCCACTAAGATCTCAGTCGTGAAGGTGAGTACCCGTAAGACAGGACTCTCGGACCAGAAGTTTTATTCATAAAGTGAAAAACGACATTTGCTGTATGAGGTTTTTCGCCGTCTTGTTTATATCGAATTTTGTCCATATGGGATTACAAACATATTTGAAGGAGAGAGTCTTCGAAGAAAATTTCAGGACACTGAAAGCTCCAAAGGTAACAACTAAACGTGGAACCCGTTCCATTTGTAAAATAATAATTAAATAAATAAATAAAACTTATCCTTGTACAGTAATCGGACAAAGCTTTTTTAACATATTCTGTCTGGTCTGACCCACCAGTGGGACGAATTAGAACAAATTTGCTCGTAAAATTGAAGTACTACCATGGCCAGCTAATTCTCCTGAGCTTAATCCGACAGAAAATCTTTGGAATATTGCTAAACAGAAGATCCAAAATCGTAAACCAGAAACACTTAGTGAATTGAAGAGGTATTTGATGACAACCTGGCAATCGGTAACTACAGAAGAATGCAAAAGGCTTGCCGACTCGATGCCACGTCGATTGGAGGCCGTAATCAGGGCTAAAGGTGGACCAACTAAATACTAAAAAGTAGAGATGAAAAATCTTTGATAAAGGTTTAATATATTGGCAGTTCTCAATAAACATAATGATTTTATTATACTTTTTTATAACACCTGACAAGATATTCTAATATTCTGGTATGTCGCTATGCATTAACTTTTCACTATATAATAAGTAGTTTGTTATATTTTAATTTTTTTTTTTTCAAAACTGGCACACAAGTCTTTTTATCATAATGACGTCACATATACTCGATATTCCTCATAGATGTGTATATTTAAACGTATTATCAAGGACATGAGCACATTTGAGACAATATTCTATTTCTTTGATCCAGAGTTGTATATGAACCAAAACTACTCCCACCACGATTCGAAACAGGGTTCAAATCTGCCAGGAGCAATTTTACTTTGTATAAAAACCGCACGTACTCATGCGTGTTATTATATATATATATATATATATATATATATATATATATATATATATATATATATATATATATATATATATATATATATATATATATATAATTCAAGTAATATTCGCAAGAGCCAATTCCAACCAAATCGATTTTGATTACAAATCTGAATGCAGGTACCTGAAATAACTTGAAATGGAGATCTCTGATTTGCCTATATATATATATATATATATATATATATATATAATATATATATATATATATATATATATATACGCACACGGAGTTTCCAAAAATATTTTTTGTGATTTTATGATGTAGAAGTAGCAAAATAACGCGGTGGTTTTAAAGTAAGACACAGTACATTAAGTCATGCAAATTTATTAGTAAATCTCTACATGTGCTCCGCTGGTGGCTCTGCAAACATGTAATCGATACTCGAATTCAATCCATATTCATGATGGCTACTGTGATCTTCTGTTTCTGCAGTTTCAAATTATCCACTTTTTCGAAAGAAATAAGGTCTTTTACGTATTCGGACCCCTTCCTTCCGTTAAAAAAAAAAAAAAAAAAATCAAGTGGTGTCAAATCCGGCGATCTTGGTAGTCAAGTGATTGGGCTTGCTCAATCGGTCCAACAGTCGTGGAATTTCTCATTCAGAACAACACGCACAATGATTATTGTAACGTGTTGGGGTTCCATTTTGTTGAAAGATTTTGTCCAGTACTTCTTCAACTTGAGAGATGACAGTTTTTAATCATATCCAGATAGGTTGTGCCGGTAACCGTTTCCTCTGCGAAGAAGGACCTAGAACCCTGATACATATTAGCTCACACAATGCACCCACTCTGGGGCCTTCGTGCATGTATTCGATGATAGCATGTGGATGTTCCGAGCCCCAAAATCTACAGTCGTGACAATTTACCTTCCCGCTTGAGTGAATCATTGCCTCGTCGGTGTAAAGAATGCGATTCAGAAAATTCTGGTCTTCATCTAAGTTTTGCCACACGGATGCAACAAAATCCATCGTTAAGTTTAATTTTCAGCACAAGTTGGAGTTATAACGTGTAGACGAAGCCGTTTAGGCAGAAATTTGTGAACTGTTGATTTAGGAATGGTTACTTCGCGGCTACAGTATGAAATAGATTGTTTGGGCTACCCAAAAATGATTGCCTTTTGCATCTTCATCTGATATTCATGGTCTTAGCCGAAGATTTCTTTCGCAAGTTATTCCCGGTTTCCTTGAACTCTGCCAATTTGTGATTGTTTGTCAGTCGGAGGTCGTAAAAATGTACTCGTTATGAGAGAGAGAGAGAGAGAGAGAGAGAGTTACAAGGAAAAGAAGTACCTCAAAAGGCCTTGCGGCCCATACCGAGGAGGTACTAATGGCAACGGTTGCCAGGGAAAATTTTCTACACCCTCAAATAGTGTGCAAGATTTGGTAACCTTTTCTTAAACTGATCCACAGTGGAACTGTTCACAACTTCTGAAGGTAACCTGTTCCACGTGTCACAGATCTTATAGGTGAAGTAATTCCCACACACATTAGTCCTAAACCGCTTCAAATCCAACTTCCAACCATTGTTGCGAGTTGGGTTATCATTTAAACTAAACATGCTTCTAAAATCGACATCGTTTGAACCCGCGTTAGAACTTGAAAACCTCGATGAGTTGACCGCGCAGCCTCCGAGTTTCCAGCGAAAACAAGTTCAGGGCGCGTAACCGTCGATTGCAGCCCAAATGCCTAACGGAAGGGATTAACTTTGTGGCCCTCGCCTGCACTCGCTCCAGCCTCTCAATATCTTTCCTGAGGGAGGGCGACCAAAACTGCACAGCATATTCCAGGTGCGGCCGAACCAGGGAATTGTACAGAGAGACCACAATCTCCTTGTTCCGAAACTGAAATTGCCTCTTGATATAACCTAACAGCTTCTGGGCTTTCTTTTCAACCTCTACGCACTGTTTGGCAAATTTAAGGTCGCTGCTAATTAGCACACCCAAGTCCTTTTCCAAATCAGTGGCCTGGATATTACTCCCCAACATTGAGTAGTCCGACTTGGGATTGCTATAAGCCAATGTGCATCACTTTGCATTTACCCAAGTTAAACGGCATTTGCCATTTTTCGGACCACTCTCCTATCCTACCTAGGTACACACGCAGTTCCTCGATCGCTTCGGGCGTCCCAACATTGGCTCCAAGCTTGGTGTCATCAGCGAATTTGGCGATCCGACTGACGATGCCACCGTCGATATCATTTATGTAAATGATAAACAACAGTGGCCCCAAAACGGAACCCTGAGGAACCCCACTAGTGACCGAGGCCCAACCCGAACTAACCCCTTTAATTACAACCTCTGCCGCCTATTCTTCAGCCAGTTTTCAATCCACCTACCTACTTCCCCCACCGATACCCAGCGCGCGCACTTTCGCCATTAGCCGGCGGTGAAGTACCTTATCAAAGGCTTTCTGAAAGTCCAGATAAAGTATATCAATCGCCCTACTCTTATCATACTCACCCAACATGACGTGGAAAAACTCGAGCAAGTTGGTGAGACACGACCTATGCCGTCTAAACCCATGTTGGGAGTCCCCAAGCAGCTTGTAGGAATCCAAATGGTCAACGATCCTATCGGCTATTATCCCCTCTAATAATTTACTTACAACTGAAGTGAGACTAATGGGACGATAGTTCTCTGAACTTTCGTGATCCCCTTTCTTAAAGATAGGGGTCACGTTGGCTTCCCTCCAGTCACCAGGCACCTGGCCCGTCTCCAACGATTTGTTGAAGACTGTAGCCAGGTGGGGAGCCACCTGGTCGCGCACCTCCCGCAACACTCTGGGGAGAAACTGGTCTGGCCCAGGAGCCTTAAACGCGCTCAGTTTGTCTATTCTATCGGCAACGACTGTCGCGGTACATCGAACACTATCCAGGCCAGCACCTTCGTGCCTGACGCCTGGCTGGGGGATGATGCGGGTGCCCCTTGCAGAGGCTTGCCACCCGTAGTTCTTCGTTACGTTTCGCTAGTCTAACCTTCGCCTTCACTTCCCTACACAGGCGGACATACAGGGGTTAGACAAAATAATATGAACACCCGCCGATTTCACCGGTTATCTTTACGGACTGCTCAGACACAAAGTAAACGGTCAAATGACTGGCAAACCTATTTAAATGCGCAACAGAGAGTGTATACGTCATGTTATAACCCTCACGTTGTTTTTACAGATCTGAGTGAATTATGAATTAGCAGTTATGAAAGACCTGTCAGACTTCCAAAGAGGGCAAATTGTCGGAGCGCGGATGGCTGGTGCATCGGTGACGAAAACCGCTCAGATGTTCAATGTATCCAGAGGAACTGTCTCTATGGTCATGTCTGCATACCAAAACCATGGAAAGACAAGCACCGACAAATGCAATAGTGGACGCAAGAAGAAGCTGTGTGATCGAGACCGCCGGGTGCTAAAGCGCATTGTGACAAAGAACCATAAGACCACAGCTCCAAAAGTGACTGCAGAGCTTAACCAGCATCTTGCAAGCCCGGTATCGACCAGAACTGTACGTCGCGAGCTCCAAGGAGCTGGATACCATGGGAGGGCTGCAATTGCCAAACCCTTCCTTTCGCACATCAACATTGAGCGGCGCAGAAAATGGTGTAATGACCATAAGAATTGGTCAATGGACCGGTGGAAGAATGTAGTCTACTCCAACGAATCCTCCTTTACGCTATTTCCATGTTCCGGTCGAGTTTACGTCTGGAGACAGCCTAAAGATGCTTATGACCCCGACTGCCTGACCCCAACCGTTAAGCATGGAGGCGGATCTGTGATGGTTTGGGCAGCAATATCGTGGAATACTCTTGGCCCAGCTGTAGTACTGCATGGTAGGGTTAACGCCCAGGTCTATCTGTCAATATTGGCTGACCAGGTCCATCCCATGGTCCAAACGCTGTTTCCCAATGGCGGCGCCGTCTTCCAGGATGATAATGCACCAATCCACACTGCTGGGGTCGTTAAAAACTGGTTTGAAGAGCATGTTAGTGAAGTAGAACGCTTGGATTGGCCTCCACAATCCCCGGATCTTAACATTATCGAGCATCTGTGGTGTCAGTTGGAGCAGCAGGTCAGAAGCCGATTCCCACCGCCGGCGTCTTTGGAGGAACTGGAGCAGGGTTTGCTCGAAGAATGGTTCAGGATTCCTCTAGCCACTGTCCAAAAGCTGTATGAATCAATTCCCCGACGCATTGCAGCTGTTATTGCCGCTAAAGGAGGACCAACTCCATATTAAGAATAAAAACCGCCATTTATCAAGGTGTTCATATTATTTTGTCTAACCCCTGTACGCTTCAGTGTTCTCATGGGAACGATTGGCCTTCGCCCTCCTATACGCAACTTTCCTATTTCGGATAGCCGAAGCGATGTCACGATTGAACCACTTAGGCTGCGTTGAGCAGGGGTGACCGGTTTTGAGGGTATGGCAGCAGACTGCACACCATAAACTCGTCCCGGAATGCACTCCACACTCGCTCAACATCGCCGCCGCCTTCTAACCCCATCTCACCTACGCTATCCCTGAGGCTAACAAAGTTCGCCCGCCGGAGATCGAGCTTACTGCCTCTCGAGTTACTACGCTTCACCCGAGGGACGCACACACGGAACCTAATCAGACCGTGATCACTCCCGCCCAACGATTCGTCAACGGTGAGGCCAGTGACGAGGTTGTCTTCGGTCGTGAATACTAAGTCTAGAACGCTTTCGCCTCGTGTAGGTTCGTTGACCCACTGAGTGAGGAAGTTCTCATCAGCAAAGTCAACTAGCCTCCTCCCTTCAGCATCAGCAGTCCTGTCTCCCCACTTTATGCCGCGACAGTTGAAGTCTCCTAAAACTACACACACCCTATCCCCTAGCAGGCTACTGAGTTCGGTGTACAGGGCTGTATCCTCCTCGAGGAGGAGATGCGGAGGTCTGTACACCAAGATTAACCTATAGCTCGTCCCTCCCACATTCAGATCGACGCCAAGCAGCTCCCGTTCCGACCGGAACTGGCAGTCAACCGGACTCAACGAGTCCCTGACGTATATTAGTACCCCACCCCTCTCCCCACGGGTGCGGTCTTTGCGAAACATTCTATACCCGGGAATTTCGAACTCCCCAACGTAGTCCCTACAATCAGTATAAATCCAGGACTCGGTGATAGCAACGATATCCTGGTATTCTGATGCTAAGAGCGCCCATAGCTCGCAAAACTTGTTCCTAATCGACCTAGCATTAAAAAGCATTGCACGGAGGCAGCCTTCCCTATTTTGACCGCCCCCTAGCACGACCCATTTCCCGAACAGCCAGGGCTGTCGGGAGTTGAAGAGCCCCTCACTAACGAGGGGGCAACTTCCGCAGGAGCCTGAGCCCCCTCCAACATGGAAGGAGGGTCACCCACCTGTACCTGGACGCACCCTTCAGTTGAAGGTACGTCCGCCACCGGCTCATCATCATCCCTCCCCGGTGGGGGCCCATCATATCTCCCCGGACTCGACCTCACCATTCTGTATAGGTGCCGGTCGAGCAGCGCGCCTAGCACACCTTTACCCTTGTTATTGAGGTGGACACCATCCCTCTGGTAAAGGTCCCACCTACCAAAAATGCGTCGAACGGGTCAATAAACCTCACGCCCAGCGGGACGCACAAGTCTTGCACCCTCTCGTTGATGCCAATGACCTTACTGAGCGCGTGGTCACTGGCATTCATTCGCGGTAAAATACCCATTAACATTCCCCTGTCTATCTTCAGTTTTAGATCATCCGCAAGAGATATGATCTCGGTGATGATCCCTTCTGTAAGATCTACCCCACCGCCTTTGAGGAACAGGTCGTTGCCACCAGCGTGGACAACGATCGCAATCCTCCGACTAGCCAAGCGCACCTTCTCTACCTCCTTCCTTAAGTGCGCCGTTCCCCGCCCAGGTAAGCACCTTACCTTCCTCCCATCCCGGTTTGCAGAAGCAAAGTACTTCTCCTGGCCCCTGATCTGCGAGTCCCCAATCAAAACGGTGTCTTCCTCCTTCGACGACAGGAGACTAAAGCGGTTGGAGGTCCTGACAGGGGCAACTGGGGTCTCAGGCTTCGGCTTCGCAGCCTTCTTGCCCGAGACCTTTCGAAACCCGTCGCCACCCATAGACGCAGTTACACCAGCCGACCCACCCCGACCGGAAGCTACATTCTTCGGTTTCTTTGGGCCATCAGTAGGCCCCTTCCCACCCTTTTTCTTTTTCGCCCCCGTCCCACCCTTCTCTATCAGCCTCTTCTTTACGCCCTCCACCTTGCGCCGCGGTTCCGTGCATTCCACGTGGGTCGCTGGCGATTCTTCACAATGATTTTGTACCGTAGTCCCCGGTTGCACCTCTACCCTTTCTCCGCGGTCCCGAGCCCTGTCCAGTCCATCGCTGGACCGCCTTTCCATGGCAGCTATCCTATTAATGAGCTCCGGGGTGGAGGGCGCAGCCCCATCAGTGACCGCCGCACCTCCAACAGCCGGTCTGGACGACTCGAGCCGCCGGACCCTCTCCTCTAGCTTCTCATAAAACCGCATGAGTTCGCAAAAGCGGCACATGCTGGAGTGGTTGATCTTCGCGAAGCAGACTTCTTTGAAGTTCGTCACCCACTGGTTTACTTCACACCTCGCACATTCAGCCTTCAGTTTCTGCGGTCCAGTCATTGTAACTTATTTTTTTTCGAACTCTGAATACTCTGAATAAGATAAAGCGTTCTAGCAATGAAAACTATCAAAAACGTTATGACCAGTATATAAAAAAAGGAGGGGGGGGGTGAATTTTTCCCGCGCGTAGACGCATCCACCTATTTGCAAGTGACGTTCATCCCTTCCAGAAGACTACACCTCTCGCTGCTGCCGCACCGACCAAAGGTCTCCCCAGGGCCGGACAGTCCCAAACGTGTCGCAGCTACCAACTGACAAACACTCGCGACGCAGGCGTCACGGACTTCCCGCCAGGAGCGACAGCGAGATGCAGCCCCTTACTAAGTCTTACTAGTCACTCACAAGCGGCCAGACTCTTAGAATCCAGTGTTCAAGGGATATCCCACCAGACCCAGAGGCTACGCCCGAGAGAGAGAGAGAGAGAGAGAGAGAGAGAGAGAGATGAGAGAGAGAGAGAGAGAGAGAGTTACAAGGAAAAGAAGTATCTCAAAAGGCCTTGCGGCCCATACCGAGGAGGTACCAATGGCAACGGGTGCGAGGGAAAATTTTCTACACCCTCAAATAGTGTGCAAGATTTGGTCTAACCTTTTCTTGAACTGATCCACAGAGGAACTGTTCACAACTTCTGAAGGTAACCTGTTCCACGTGTCACAGATCTTAGACGTAAAGTAATTCCCACACATACTTGTCCTAAACCGTTTCAAATCCAACTTCCAACCATTGTTGCGAGTTGGGTTATCATTTAAACTAAACATGCTTCTAAAATCGACATCTTTGAACCCGCGTCACGTAAGCGTCGATTGTAGCCCATATGCCTAACGGAAGGGATTAACTTTGTGGCATTCTTCAGCCGGTTTTCAATCCACCTACCTACTTCCCCACCAATACCCAGCACGCGCACTTTAGCCATTAGCCGGCGGTGAGGTACCTTATCAAAGGCTTTCTAATCAATCGCCCTACTCTTATCATACTCACTCAACATGACGTGGAAAAACTCGAACATGTTGGTGAGACACGACCTATGCCGTCTAAACCCATGTTCGAGTCCCCAAGTAGCTTGTAGGAATCCAAATGGTCAACAATCCTACCCGCTATTATCCCCTCTAATTATTTACCTACAACTGAAGTGAAATGGTGTTATTTATAGAGGTTCCAAAGCCTCTCTTCCCACGCATGAGGTAGCAGTTGGGTCCTAATCGTAAGAGTAGAGAAAAAGAGTTAATACTAAGTTTTTTTTTTGTTTTTTTTCCCTGCATTCAGAGGAGAACATCATTAACCTAAGCAAAAAGGACAGAGTAGGGATGGGAAGGGGTCCTAGTAACCCACGGGACAGGTTTGTACAACAGACTTCACCCGCCCTCCCGAAAGAGAGAGAACCTAAATGAATTGGCAGCCAATTTCTCTAGAATCCCACGACTCGGGATCGGAGGGCTGTCACACCCCAAGTATAAAGTTTACTACACCCAGAAGGAACGTGCATAACCTCTATACCCCCTGCGGAGAGAGAGAGAGAGAGAGAGAGAGAGAGAGAGAGAGAGAGAGAGAGAAAATAAAGGTCTCCGAGGCTCACGATGCCTTTTTTTTATAAATTCTGAAAAGATTGTGAAGTGTGTAAAATGCATGTGTGTAGTGAAGAATAGAGGGAGAAGCGTGTGTTTGAGAGCATGTTGGACTGCTCACAGGGTAGATGAGATACGGAAAAAGATCATCTAAAGAGGACATTGACAGAAGAAACGGGAGTTCCAGCACTCCCTGTCTCCTGTTTAACGTTAACCCTGCCTCCCCCGTGGTCGATTGGTATCTACAATCTCGTCCTTAAAGTCTACCAAGAAGAAAACGTAAATTGTAAGAATCTTCAGCTTCATTTTTAGGAAGCAATAAAGTCTTTTCATCTAAGAAAGAGCTTTACTCTTTCCTTAGTATGGATACTCTATCGCTACATAATATCCGTGTGTGAGTTTACAGTGATAATCATCTGAATAATACAAATTACTACAGGCAAACTGAACAACTATTCTAAATTGCTAATATAATGTTTTGTCTTTCATTTTTATTTCTCTTTTAGGTTGGTTATTAAAATGTGGCCAATGGACACGCTTATTCCTACCTATTACATCATTATTTTGTGTTGATAGGTAAAATTAAATTATTAATGATTAGTTCTAAATATTTATGATCGAAAAGCAGGAAATCTTGTGAAATATTAACGTTCACAATTGATTCTTTTAATTATTACTGGCGAGACAATGATCGACCCATCTAATGATACCATTGAAGTCACTAACGTAAGTTATTCCTGTTATACCTAATAATTTCACACTATTTATGGTGAAGATAGAAGTTACCTAGTTTTAGAAAACTTTCGCGGTGACCTTCATTTCATGACCAATAGTCATTTACGCATAAAATGCATTCATTGTTTATATGAAATTCACTTAAGCTTATAAAAACCTTTCATAATTTTTTTGTTATTAAGAAACCTAGTACATCAAAGGACCTACCGTACAATAAACAGATCGTTAGACGAATTTATTGTTTCAAATGCATGGTATGTCAAGTTATTATGAATCTTAGAAAGACATTTTAATTCCCACTTTAGTAACAAGTGTCCTTGCGTGAGCACCAGATCTGAATTATTACAAGTGTCATGAACATCAATCATTGAATTTCTGATTGATCTTAAGCAATATGAAATTATTCTCAAGCTATTAATTACCAACACTGTTTGGTGAAATTACTATTATTATTATTATAAAGAAAAAATAGAAAAGGGGAGGGCTGGCGTGGCATCCAATGTTTAGGAGCCCCTCCCATATGACCCTACCTTTGGAAGAAGGGGGGAGTACGATAGGAAGGAGGCCTACTACAGTGTCTGTCCGCGCAGGAGGGAAAATACAAGTCGGAGGGATACGAGTGCCCGAGCGTCGTTTCCCTGTTGCGGGTGGCGAAAGAAAAAGAGTCCACACCTTGACTCTTTCTTGGCAATGAAGAGTCCTTTCAGGATTAGAGTTGTCGTTGCCCGAGTTGATTCTATTTTCGTGTTACTCACTGCCTCTTCAGGATGCATTGAAACTTACATTGTGGAGGCGGAGATGGAGGTGGGAAGTTGCGTTTACCCCACTGCTCGTCACCCCAGTATTTGGGTTATATGCCCGCTGAAGGACGTCCGCGTACAAATACAAAGGCGTAACAGTAACCGATTCTTTCAAGGCATCGACTTGTGATCGAAACTTTTGGAATGAACTCGTGTTCCTAAGGTTCGAGATCACATGTTGATGTTTTATTTCGATAAATGACTATCAAACATCGTCATAATGTTTGAGGAACACTGAAAAGTCCTAGAGATTACGGGTATTCAATGGAAGTTTGTAGCACAAACGGTAACGCCACTTTGATGTTCCTGTAGATTTCATTTTATTAACAAGGTCTTGGCATATTCTCGCTTTTTACATTACTCTAAACTAGAGTCCCTGTATTAAGAGAGTAGCGACAACCTGTCATTTGATGCCATTTTGTCCACTGAGTGTTGCGGGAGGTGCGCGACCAGGTGGCTCCCCACCTGGCTACAGTCTTCAGCAAATCGTTGGAGACGGGCCAGGTGCCTTGTGACTGGAGGGAAGCAAACGTGACCCCTATCTTTAAGAAAGGGGATCACGAAAGTCCAGGGAACTATCGTCCCATTAGTCTCACTTCAGTTGTAGGTAAATTATTAGAGGGGATAATAGCGGATAGGATCGTTGACCATTTGGATTCGTACAAGCTGCTTGGGGACTCCCAACATGGGTTTAGACGGCATAGGTCGTGTCTCACCAACTTGCTCGAGTTTTCCATGTCATGTTGAGTGAGTATGATAAGAATAGGGCGATTGATATACTTTATCTCGACTTCCAGAAAGCCTTTGATAAGGTACCTCACCGCCGGCTAATGGCCAAAGTTTGCGCGTTGGGTATTGGTGGGGAAGTAGGTAGGTGGATTGAAAACTGGCTGAAGAATAGGCGGCAGAGGGTTGTAATTAAAGGGGTTAGTTCGGGTTTGGCCTCGATCACTAGCGGGGTTCCTCAGGGTTCCGTTTTGGGGCCACTGTTGTTTATCATTTACATAAATGATATCGACGGTGGCATCGTCAGTAGGATCGCCAAATTCGCTGATGACACAAAGCTTTGGGCCAATGTTGGGACGCCCGAGGCGACAGAGCAACTGCGTGCGAACCTACGTAGGATAGGAGTGGTCCGAAAAAGGGCAAATGCCGTTTAACTTGGGTAAGTGCAAGGTGATGCACATTGGCTATGCCAATCTCAAGTCGGACTACTCGATGTTGGGGAGTAATATCGAGGCCACTGATTTGGAAAAGGAGTTGGGTGTGCTAATTAGCAGCGACCTTAATTTTACCAAACTGCGTAGAGGTCGAAAAGAAAGCCCAGAAGCTGTTGGGTTATATCAGGAGGCAATTTTGATTTCGGAACAAGGAGATTGTGCTCTCTCTGAACAATTCCCTGGCTCCGCCGCAACTGGAGTATGCTGTGCAGTTCTGGTCGCCCACCCTCAGGGAAGATATTGAGAGGCTGGAGCGAGTCCAGGCGAGGGCCACAAAGTTAATTACTTCCGTTAGGCATATGGGCTACAATCGACGCTTACGTGCCCTGAATTTGTTTTCGCTGGAAACTCGGAGGCTGTGAGGTCAACTCACCGAGGTTTTCAACCTCTTACACGGATTCGACGATGTCGATTTTAGAAGCATGTTTAGTTTAAATGATAACCCAACTCGCAACAATGGTTGGAAGTTGGATTTGAAACGGTTTAGCACTAGTGTGTGTGTGAATTACTTTACGTATAAGATCTGTGACACGTGGAACAGTTTACCTTCAGAAGTTGTGAACAGTTCTTCTGTGGATCAGTTCAAGAAAAGCTTAGACCGAATCTTGCACACTATTTGAGGGTGTAAGAATTTTTTCCTGGCACCCGTTGCCATTGGTACCTCCCCGGTATGGGCCGCAAGGCCTTTTGAGATACTTCTTTTCCTTGTAACTCCTTGTAGCTCTCTCTCTCTCTCTCTCTCTCTCTCTCTTTAGTCCTCGGATTACATACGACGGTGACCAGCCCGTAGTGACATAAGTTTTACGAGAAACGAGGTACAGCAATTAATTGAGAAGATGAACAAATACAAATCACCTGACCCCGACTTATTTCTTCCAAGGGTATTAAAAGAGGTTAGCCACAATGTTGTTGACGACTTACTAACCATATTCAAACAATCAATCGAGTTAGGGAAAGTTCCAACCGACTGGAAGTTAGCAAATGTAACACCAATCTTTAAAAAGGGTGATAGGGAAAATCCTTGTAATTACCGCCCGATCAGTTTAACATCAGTTGTCGGCAAACTGTTGGAATCCATCATTACAAAACATATTGTGTATCACCTTGAATCTAACAATCTAATTTTTTATTCTCAACATGGATTTAGGCGACGTAGATCCTGTCTGACAAACCTGTTAGAGTTTTTTCATAATATGCATACACTGTACGATGCAAGTAGGGCAATATAGTGTATCTCGACTTTCAAAAAGCTTTTGACAAAGTCCCTCACGCGAGATTGATGGCTAAAGTCAAAGGACTAGGAATCACTGGGCTCGTTTCCAACTGGATTGAGGATTGGTTAAAAGATAGAAAGCAGAGAGTGGCAATAAATGGAGTGGCTTCGGAGTGGACGCCCGTCACCAGTGGTGTTCCACAGGGTTCCGTTCTGGGTCCTTTACTTTTTATCATCTATATTAACGATATAGACGTCGGGCTTCTAAGTATAATCTCCAAATTTGCAGACGATACGAAATTAGGAAGTAGTGTAGGTACTGAGGAGGGCGTAAGAACGCTTCAGAACGATATTGACAGGTTGGGCGAATGGTCTGCTACTTGGCAGATGCCATTCAACTTGGACAAATGTAAGGTAATGCACATAGGTTATAAAAACCCGAAGACCGATTACTCTCTCTTGGGAAGGAACTTGACTGAGACCGACCTAGAGAAAGACTTAGGAGTCTATATCAGCAACGATCTGAAACCGTCGAAGCACTGCAGAAGTCGAAAAGAGGGCCTTAAAAATATTAGGTTATATTAAAAGACAGTTCCAGTTTCGGAACAAGGAGACTGTAATGTCTCTTTATAATTCACTAGTCAGACCTCAACTGGAATACTGTGCGCAGTTTTGGTCTCCATCCTTCAGGAAGGACATAGAAAGGTTAGAAAGAGTACAAGCAAGGAAGGGCTACAAAATTGATCCCTTCAATGAGAATGCAAAGCTACCAACGGAGATTGGAGCGCCTAAATCTGTTTACCTTAGAGACGAGGAGGTTGCGGGGTCAGCTTATTCAAGTCTTCAAGATGCTCAATGGAATAGACAGGGTAGATTACAGAAACTTATTCTCAGTTAATGCCAATCCGACAAGAAATAATGGGTTTAAACTAGAACTAAAGACATTTAGGACCTCTGTCTGCGGGAATTTCTTTTCCTATAAAATAGTTAATATCTGAAGCCAACTTCCCTCAGAGGTTGTTTCCAAAGAAAGTGTAAATGTGCTTAAAAATAGGCTAGACAAAGTATTGAATACTCTCATAGTTTAAGACTAAAACATAACATAACTCTGCAGGAGTTCGATTGCACGGTGTCTCTGTGAGCATGCTAAATATAGAGCTATTTATATATTCTCTATCTTCCTGTAAAATTTCCTTGGTTACTTTTCCAGGGTCAAGGTATTTTCTTCAACCTTTTTCCGTACCTGCCTCTGGCAGGGAGGGAGCGGAGGGTGGGGAGAGAGCCTTCTACTTTTCTATCCAGTTTTCTACTACTGCCGCTAGGATAGTTGAAAGAAAAATAAACTTGTTTAATAACAGGAACCTTCCAGAGTGGACCGGAATGTCTTTGAGGCTTCCTCTTGTCCTTGTAACTCTCTCTCTCTCTCTCTCTCTCTCTATATATATATATATATATATATATATATATAAAATTATAAATAATCTGCAATGATATAGTGAAGAAATAAATAAAAATAATACGTATGGTTGGCTGTACCCACTGAAACTGGCATGCAACCAATGGTTATTATGTATTTATATTTTTACGTTATTTACATCAAAATGTTATTGCCTCTTACTGCACAACAGGGGACAGCAAATATGTTGGTAGGATAAGTTTGTACATTTCTAATTATACATCACCATCACACATGTACGATTGGTTCAATTGCAAAATTCCAATTAGGTGTATTTATATATTATTGAATAATTGAAAGCCACATTAATCACCAACGTAAAGCACCTAAATTGATTGAGCTATGAAATCAATGTACATTGTCTCCAAGTAACAATTTACTTAACATTTTTAGTTAGTTTTCGCATTGCCATACTTTTGCTACCTAGTTCACCAACTTTTTTCTTTCTCTCCAGTGTCTTCTTGAATTCGACAGTTTTCTTTTTTGAACTTTGTAATCAGTTTGTTTTCTAGATTGTGGCATGTAGTCAGATTAAAGTCTCTGGTTTGAATTTCTGCTTTCTCCACAAGTACCCTTTTGACATTTGTGTCTTCCATTAAACTACTCCGTGTTTTCCGAAACATAAACTCTGTTTGGAGCAGCATGTCATATGCTTTGTCTGAAACTGCAACAAGGCTTCCTTTTTGGTACTCTTTGAGCAGAGTTAGTCTTGCTGCTTAGTGAACTGCCTGACTGGGTCCAGCTGTAACCTCCTTCAAGCGCCTGTCACAAGTCTTCTCGGTTTTCTTAACACTGCGAACACAATAGCCTATTAAGTTGTACAAGCAATCACGCTCTGCCATTGAAAAGATCGTGTGCGCTGTCATCACAAAACTCGATGATTCCAACTTTAGGCCTTACAAGAAAGTATCACTCTCCGATTTAAGAAGTCAGCAAGGAACTCCCGCCATCCTGTTGGTAACTGCCCGAGCGTGGAAGTCAGGAACTGAGTGCTGCAGATCAGTATCATATATGATCAGACAGAACAGCTTTGTTGAGAACATTTTCCGCAGAACAAACAGAGAGATTTCGCTTAATTGGAGACTTCCTAGGCTTTGGAGCGCTATGGTGAGAGAAGATGGTAGGTACTACAGTCCATTTCAGCTTTTTACCATCAGCTCGTCCATTTTGGAAATGGTGATGGTCAAAATATTCCTGCATAGTGAAATGACTATTTAGTCATTTCACTATGCAGGAAATATTACAGAATATATGTACTACTTTATACAAGCATCATAATTATATATACTTATATCTGGTTTTAAAGTATATAAAAAGGCTGGATTACGCAGAATCTGATCGTTAAGCCAGACTAATATTGCCTACACTAACTCTTCAGATTACAGTAAAATGCTTAGTAAATAATAAAACTACGATTTAGTATTGTAGAAAAATACAGTCAGTTTGAACAACAGATAAATTGCACAGTTCATACATTATGACCAAAATAATTTTTAAAAACTAACAAAGGGAAAACAAAGGAGAGCTTAGACTTGCCCCTTCAACTTCCAATATTACAGGGAATCAGTTCTGCTTTTCCCGCGGATATAACTATTTCAGTTTTTTTAATTACCAATTTCTACTAACACGAGAAGGAAGCCTCTCCCACGCGTTTAAAAATATGGCCGTAAAATTTACGTGACACAAACAGGACGATGAAATCGATTTCCATCCCAAACCACTGACTTTGTTCTCCCATATTTTCCTCCTTTCGGGATTTGCAGGGAATCTACACATCTTGAATCTCTTCTCCGACCTATTGCCGTACCCGAAGGCACAAATATCCTGTCATTTTTTAGAGAAATAGCAGTTACGTCTCTTCCCAGCAATGGTTAGCTAGTAACTGACTCGGCGTACAGTGATTACGTGATCTGATTTTCCCAGACCCTCCATGGCGCTACTCTCTTAATACATGGACTCTACTCTAAACGAAATGGTAGACGAGCGTTGAATAAGTGTTTAGTTGTCCCCTCGCGTGTTCCACTTCTTCATCATCCTAAAATTCGTATCAAGTACTAAAAAAACAAGAGAGACATTTTATCTATATCGTATTGGATAAAAGGCAAAGCAAAGAGTTTTCTATACGCCTACGGACTTCCCGATTTCTTCATCATGACTAGATGAACGGGAAATGAAGTTTACTCGCGGTCCAGATTTGGGGAAGTGAACGAGGAAGAGGAAAAACGAATACCCAATGTACCCAATTTTTGGCCCTTAACAATGTTACAGATGTCACAAATTGGATGCAGCGAGGACAACTTCTTGTATTAAATACAAGTAGTAATTTACTCTAGCACAAAAATGTATACAAGAAATCACTGGAAATTCGTACACAGAGTGATATACGAGTATACATTTTACGCGGTAACGCTATATATACACAGGGTGTTCCACAACCGGTCTGCCATACTTTGGGGGGTGATATCGAGTAAAAAAGTTAATACAACATCGGTGCTATTTCCAACCGCTGCGGAGCTACGGACATTTTAAGATGTGCAAACAACAAATCCCTACTTGTGTGTAATTCGATAAATGGCAGCACTAATGGAAGTTTCGGTTAACGAAGTTACCACTTATCCTCAGTTTTTTTCTTTCAATTGGTTCTGATCTGTGGTACGAGACACTGTGTTGTGCTAAGGTGAACAATCAAAATGAATCAACAGTTCACACTAGCTGAATACGCTGATATTCATTTCATTTATGGATTCTTTGATGGTAACAGCAGAGCGGTAGTTGAGGAATAGCGAAGACGTTTTCGGAACCGCCGAATACCAAACAGGCGAGTGTTTAGTGACAGACACCAGAGATTAAGGGACACAGGGACAATTGTTCCACGTAACCAAGAACATGTAGCACGACGGAGGTCCGGTGCTAGTGTCTCCGAGCAACTGATACAACGAGAAAACGGAACGGACGGACGGCCCATTGCTGTGGAGGAGCGCATACTGGACCTAGTACAACGTAGTCCAATTACCAGTGTTAGAAGGATTTCTAGGCGAATTGGTGAATCTGCATCGCGTGTATGGCGAACCATACATGATGAGGGTTTGTATCCCTATCATTTGCAACGTGTGCAAGCTCTTCAACCGGATGATTACGATTAACGTGTTCAATTTTGCCAGTGGATGGTTATGCATCACCAAATTCTTAATCGCATACTGTTTAGTGATGAAGCACAATTCATTCGGGAATTAACAATAGACGAAATTCCCACTTGTGGTCCGCCGATAATCCCCACGATATCGTTGAAGGAAACTTTCAACATCGATTCTCGGTGAATGTTTGGTGCGGTGTAATTGGAGATCAGCTGATTGGACTGTTCATTTTGGAACAACGATTAACTGCTGATATTTATCTGAACTTCCTGACGAACGAATTGCCGCTTTTGATGGAGGACGCGCCCTTGGAGACAAGGCGCAGGATGTTCTTTCAGCACGATGGGGCGCCACCACATTTTGGTCATGTTACGGATTACCTGAATCAACAGTATGGGAATCGTTGGATTGGGCTTGCTGGTCCAATATCGTGGCCCCCGAAATCTCCGGACCTAACCCCGTTAGATTTCTTTTTATGGGGCCTTATGAAAGAGATGGTCTACAAGACCAAAGTACAAAGGAGAGAGGAACTCTTGCGTCGGATTATGGATGCCGCTGCTTACATACGAGAACACCCCGAAATGATTCAATGGGCAGTGGACTCTTGTTTGGAACAAGCAAGGCTATGCATTGAAAACCGAGGCGGACATTTAGAACATTTATAAGGTGTATCTCATAAAATGTGGCAATAAATACATCAAATTAATACTCTCGTTTATTTTTTTCCATGCACCTTAAAATGTCTGTAGCTCCGCAACAGTTGGAAATAGCACCGATGTTTTATTAACTTTTTTACTCGATTTCACCCCCGAAATCACCCCCTAAAGTATGGCAGACCGGTTGTGAAACACCCTGTATTATATATATAATATATATATATAATATATATATATATATATATATATATATATATATATACAGGGTGGGCCGTAAGTTTCCATACATAGGAAAAATAAACATTTTGTTATGGACAACCATTTTTATTTATATAATATGCTCTACATGGTTGCCATTGTTTTGAAAACACATTTCAATACGTGTTCCCCACTGTTGATGAACACGCATTAGCACAGTTGACGTTATGCTTGTAATGGCGTTGGTGATACGTTCCTTTAGATGATTTATGTCTCGTATCTTTTCCTGATACACCATGGCCTTCAAGTGCCCCCAAAGATAGAAATCAAGGGGGGTGAGATCTGGAGATCTGGGAGGCCACTCCACAGGACCACGCCGACCAATCCAAGCATCCGGAAACTGCTGCTGATCCAAATACCGACGCACGTGAAGACCATAATGAGGTGGAGCTCCATCTTGCTGGAAGTAAACTGGGAAGTTACCTTCCTCGTTTAGCAGGGATGGGAAAATCTCTTCTTGCAACATGTTAAGATACCTTTCGGCATTAAGATTTCCACTGACAAAAATTGGTCCAATAATTCTGTCACCCCATATCCCGGCCCACACCATCACTTTACCGGCACCTTGCATCTTCGTCGGACTCAGCCAGTTAGGGTTAGCATTACTCCAATAACGTATGTTTTGCCGATTAACCTCTCCATTGACGTAAAAATTTGCTTCATCAGTAAACAAGATCTTACGTCAAACGCATATTCTTAGGGTATCTGAAACAAAAAACAAACGTTTAATTTTTCCTATGTATGGAAACTTACGGCCCACCCTGTATATATATATATATATATATATATATATATATATATATATATATATATATATATATATCGTTGAAGGAAACTTTCAACATCGATTCTCGGTGAATGTTTAGTGCGGTGTAATTGGAGATCAGCTGTACACACACACACACACACATATATATATATATATATCAGTGGCGACTCCTGCACTCGGGCTGAGCCCGAGAGGCAATGGGCAAGGAGAAGCATGAGAGATAAAATTGTGTATTTATAGATTTAAGTTTTAAAAAAAGTTTTAAATACAAATTGTAAAAATGTTTTGGCTGGTAGTATGTTGCTATTTTTCTGTCTAGCCTTCGTCACGCAAGCAAATTTTGATCGCATTTAGATACCCTTACTACCTATAAAAAACTATATTGACACATTAAGTTTTCGTGTAATCTTTCAAGATCCTTTACTCGGGCGCAAGACATTACGCCCGAGAAAGTATAAGTAATATCGTATATTTAAAGTTCTTTTAATGAATAATTATTTGCTTGCATACGGTTACATAATAGTCCTTCTTCTAATTCTCATTAAATAAAATACGTTTTTCCTCCTATTAATATTTTTTATAAAGAAAAAACATTTCAACTCGGGCTTATATCCTTCGGCCTTGTAGAGGCACAATTTTTAATTCTGGCGATATATGGTAACTTTTTACGTTTCGATAAGCATGCCTTCAACTGCCTTGGGCGGCAGTGCAGTTTCATTTTTGTCGCAGTGTGAGGTTGTTCGCTTTTCTTAAATAATCTGATTTATTTTTAATATTATAGTATTCTGAGAAGTATAGCCCACCCATGGAGGACATAGTGTTATTATTAAAAGAAAACCACAAAGCTGATTTAGCTCCTTCTTACCATACCTGTAACTTCTGTTTCAAATGAAAGAAGTTTCTCTGTTCTTGATCGAATTACATTGCATATTTAAGAAACACCATGGCTCAAGAACGGCTCTCGTCCCTGGCTAGGATTTCAATTGAAAAAGTACTTATTGATTTAGAAAGCAAAAAGGAATTACATGACCGAATATTAAAGGAATTTGCTTTAAAACCAAGACGCTTGGACTTTATGTTCAAGTAAATAAAATTCAAATCATTTTTTTTACCGAGGTATGTATTTATTTATTTTATTGATAATCCTAAGTTATTGTCATGCATTTAAATGTCGGCTCATATGTAAACTTGAAAATTTAAAAAGAGCCCGAGTAGTCTTGAAGAGCTGGAGTCGCCACTGATATATATATATATATATCTGCTTTTCAATCTAACTGCTTTTCAATCGAAAAAAATAAAAGTCCAGCCAAAGAAAAAAAGTCTCTTCAAATGTGTACGGTCAATTTAAAAAGTCCTGTCGTGATTTTTTTATTTCTTACCAATAAATATTGGTAGGAAACGTGGAGTTTCAGAACAAGTCTTTTTGAACCGATTGTATAAATACAAAATTGTATAACCTAAATACTTAATACACTATATGTTGCGTATATGCAAAATTATGTAGTGTGAAATTGGTTTTCGAATTTAGATGAAATTATAAAAGTTCCCGTCTTTTCACGTTTTCTTTTTTCATTTTCTAAATTTATTTTGTTTCCAAACTCTAATCCAACTTTCCTCACATAAATTTAATGTTACAAAAGTTTTATTATACTAAAACCATTATTACGTGTTATGAATAGAATATATATATATATTATATATATATATATATATATGTGTGTGTGTGTGTGTGTGTGTGTGTGTGTGTGTGTGTGTGTTCACTCGAAGTCGGCTACTTCAAGAGAACTTCGGCACCTGGATTTCATTTCGTAATCCCGTGGCTTGGTGGAACGCCGCTGCCGCCAACTTGCTGAAGAGAACTACTTATAGTGACATTCTGGAAATTCCTTTCCTCGCTTTATTCCTCACGTCCAAAAGAAGTAAATAAGGTGGTGAAATCCGAACATGTGGGCGGAATCCTGCATGGAGGATGCAGACTTGTAGAAGATGCCTCTGAAACTATGGGAAATTTCCACGTCACCAAAGCGCGGCTGTAAAAGCGTGAGTCCAGTTCAGTTCGCTCTTTTTTCGCTCAAAACGCTCTCTGACCTATACCGCAGAAACTCCGCTCTGCTCTGCCTCACTCGGCTACGATCCCTCAATCTCGTTCGACTTTCGCCTCACTCAGCATCTGTCCACTTGATCTTCAATTCTCACTTCTCATCTAAAAGAACTTTATCACTGTTGCGACCCGGCAGCCATTTCATTCGTCGTGTAACCTTTTCAACTGACACCACCGCTTCAATATCCGCCATAGTCACCATATCAAATCCATGAAGCCGGCACCGATACCCTCTGAAAAGAGAATCAAAAAATGCTTACGACACAGTGTCTTTTTGCTAGACCGAGAATAGGACCAGTTTACATGAATACAGTGGCGTACTAAGGGGTGTACGAGGGGGGCGGTCCGTCCCGGGTGACAGCCAGGAGGGGGGTGCCATCGGGAGAGTTGAAATACCAGTACAAGTTTTCAAACCAAATGAAAAATTCGCCAAAGTAAGGAAAAAAAAATTTAAATGTTCAAACTATTACAACAGCTTAATGTTAATTTCCACTATAAAATAAATTTTTATTTTTATTAGGAATACAAAATTTACAAACGAAAAATTAAATATTTGATAAAAATTACATCGAAAGGCGAACGTTTGTTGTCGTTTTAGTCATCAGTTTGTTGAGCATAGCCAGCTGGCTGCAACTGACATTCAAAGTCTTGTTCACTTGACACTGTGACTCCACATACATGAGGTATGTTTCATTAAATAATTATGATAAAGCATAAAGTGCTGGTGTTTATAACAATATCATGTACTTATACGTGTCCAGTAATTTTTGACAATGTGGTATCATAGTGATGTTTAAGTGTTTATAAATGCATCGTCGTGATGTTATAATACCCGGTAAATGCATCGTCATGATGTTATAATAAATGCATCGTCGTGGTGTTATAGAAACTCATGTTTATGAATGGTGGTCCCTGTGACTACTAGTTATCAATAAAAAGACACAGGAAAGTCACACTTTGCACTAAACTTTAGACGACTTTTTTCCTACAACCATGACTACTGAAGTAACGATGATGTGTATGACTGAGTTTTTTATGATGACTATGTGGTGATCTTACGATGGTGGTGGTGATATGACTGCATGACTTTTTTTAATGCACATGGTGATGTTAAGACAGAGAGGGTGATGATGTGACTGCATGGAGATGTGTTAATGCTTACATGCTTAATATAGTAAACACCGTTTCAGATTTACATCAACAACTACAGTACTATTCTATATTGAATTAGTACTAATGCTTATTGGCTTAGTCAAGTTCAACAATTTTACAATGTCCAGTGTAGTATCATTGTATATTTAATGTGTTGTTAATGCTTACTGCTTATTAAATAATGATATCAATTATAATAGCTAGCGTTATACCATACTATATTGAATTAGTGTTAATGCATTGGCATTGATAAATATAATTAATTGTCTCTGCTTGTCTGGGTTCATAATCTGATAACTCAATGAGTATCTGATTGGAAAAAATTTGAGAACCACTTGTTTGAAGCTTTTCTGTTGTAATAAATTTTTTTTACTTCTTTATTTACTGGATATACTGTTAATTTTCATTTTGTCAGTGGTCTAGTCCGAAAAAGGATGTCAGGAGAGATGGCAAAGGATGCTGGTCTCACATTGCCAGAGGAAGTAAATAGGCTATGTTTGAATGTCTTGATCGCTTTCATAAAAAATTGGAGATTCGTTCTAAGGCAATGGATCAAATTCTGTCAATCTTCGCTGTTATTCAGCCAAACACTTTGGTTGTTGCAATAGAAGAAGAACTTCGGAAGTATATTCCAAATTTGACTCAGATTTTCGATGAATTCTCTGATGAAGATATCAGTGTGGAAACTGGACGACTTCGGAGGCATTTGGAAGCTGCCAAAATCAGCGTTGAAGAGGCAAAGAAATGGACAGCATTGCAGTTTCTGGAGTTTATTGTGAAATGGGATTTTTGTGAATCTTTGCCAAGCTTGTCAGTGTTTGAGGTTCTTTTTGACTGTCTGTGTGTCTATTGCTTCATGTGAAAAGTTTTTCCAAATTGAAATTGATAAAAAATTTCTTTTGCTCGACCATGAGTCAGACAAGATTGACAAATCTGGCTTTACTCTCAACTGAACATGAATATGCAAAGAAGGTGAATTTTGATGAGGTCATTGATCAATTTGCAGAAATTAAGGCTCGAAAGCAGAGACTGTGATTCCTCTCTATTTACCTTTGAAGAATAGGCTGAGCGTTGAGACTGGATTTTCAATTTGCTTATGACAGTACTGTACTGTTTAAAAATCTACTTGCAAACATTATATATTTTTCTGTGTTTAAATTTTGAAATTATTTATGGGGGGTGCCAAAGGAAGGATCCGCCCCTGGTGCCAAACACTTTAGGTACGCCCCTGCATGAATATAAACAGAAGTAGAGTTTAGTATAAAACAACCATAAAACGGTGTAAACAGGAAGATTCTATTCGAGACTTAAAAGCCTGTGAAGCTAATTTAAATTATGATCATAAAAATTCTGGAAGTTTGTTAAGAATGAAACGGGTGCCAACAATGTCCTCCTTTGAACAACTGATGAAAAATGCAGTACTCAAACATTCTTAATGGTGTAGGGAAGGTTAACTGTAATGTAAGTGGCAATGGAACACCCTTGGAAGTGACCAGGAAAAATACGTGGACTTCAATCTCTGAACTTTGGAGTTGGATTAAAGAGTTAAAGACCTATCGAATGAGCATTTAAAGTATGTTAATGACGCGATAGATCTGCATATCTCATTGCTTTTCTCAGCCATGTTTGCTCATAGCTATATTTCCACAGATTTTTTTCGTGTCTCTTGTCAAAAATAAATACGGGGCGTGCTATCCAGCAACAATTGCCGACCTTTTACTATTGCTTCCTGCTCCTCAAAACTATGAGAAACTTTTGCTACGACGATTAAATGATTATTTATGGGCAACTCCCAATCAGTTTGGGTTTAAGAGTTCCCCCTCAACTGATTTGGGTATCTATGTACTGAAGGAAATTGTATCTAAACAATGACAATAATTCAACTATTTACAGTTGTTTTTTGGATGTAAGCGAGGCATATGATGGAGTGAGTCACAATATTTTATTAAAAAAATTAGAAGACAAGAAGGTTCCATTGCATATATTAAATATATTGAATTTTGGTAGACCCACAAATCTCTTACGGTTAGATTCGGAAATGAATTGGCTGAGTGTTTTGGTTCCTCTTGCGGAATTAGGCAAAGCCCCTTGTATTCTCTCGTTATTTAATGTGTATATTGATGGTTTAATTATTTGGTAATTATTCGTTTTAGTGCTTTTCCTCCTTTCTGAACCAAAACACATTTTTCTGGTGTTTTGTGGTGTGATTTGTTCAAATCTGAACTTCGTTTCTTTGGGAAATGAGCCGTTTTTGAGAAATTTTAAAATTGAAAATTTCTCAAAAACGGCTCATTTCCCAAAGAAACGAAGTTCAGATTTGAACAAATCACACCAAAAAACACCAGAAAAATGTATTTTGGTTCAGACCTAACCTAACCTAAACTGACCTAACCTAACCTAAACTGACCTAACCCAACCTAACCCGCGTTTTTTTCGCAATTTCTTACCTTAAATAGCACCGTTAGGGTGTTTATACAAATCCGCGGCGACCAACATGAATTTGTGGAGACGTTGTTGAGAGGGATAATATTGATCAGCAACTTCTCTATAATTACACTCACGACCACACTGCGGACAAATAACACGACTAGGTAAAACACAGTGACTCGTAAAGAAAGCTTCAGCACCGGCTTCTTTCTTATAAATATCTTGTATTAATTGATAGTAATCCAAATCACAACCTTCGCAAATCATAATGAAAACGAGACTGAGAAAATGAGTATGCATTATCAGAGATTCAAAATGTACGTCTCTGATTGGTCGGATAAGGTCACGTGAAACAAAAACCAGTTTTAATTGGTTGTTTTGATCTATGTTTCCTAATTTTGCCACGAGATGTCTCCCCATAAAACTGGAGAGGGCGACGTTCGTTAAAATTTTAACAGCGTTAAGAGCTAAATACTCGGTCAATGGCCTATAATGGCTGCTTTTTACGTCTAAATTTTTTTTTTTTCCATAAAAAATAATTATTACATTTCCTTGATTTTTATCAGTTTCCCTGAGGTTTCAAGGTGTCCTGAATACGAATTTATATGTTAAATTGTCATAGAATATCTCCTTCTATCGAAAACGAACAAAGCATTAAAACGAATATTAACCAATTATTTTACTTAATGAGGTAAAAATTGGATGTTGTATAGATAACAAAAGTTATGAATAATAAAAGATCAATAAAAGGTCCTTCATCGGTTTTAAGCATTATACTTCAATGTATCCTCCATTTTGGGCGATGCAACTTTCGATAAGTTATGTACACACATATATATATATATATATATATATATATATATATATATATATTATATATATATTATATACTGGGTGATCCAGATAAATGGGACCCATAAAAAAAAGCCAAATATTCTTAATATTTAATTCTTTTCATAAAAACTATATATCATTCGAAAGAGTAGAGTTGCGAGTTTATTATGAAATATTTATTTTTTTAAAATGACTCCTTTCAAATGTGCTCCATTAGTTGCCAAGCATTCCAGTGTTCTCGCTTGTAAGTTCTGCATCACTTTTGCAAGAGTGTGCGGTGGTATGGCCTGTATCTCATTTGTGATGGCGGGCTTCAATTCTTGCAAGGTCGTTGGGTTATTTCTGTAGACCCTACTCTTTAAATATCCCCAGAGATAATAATCTAAGGGAGAAAAATCCGGAGACCTTGCGGGCCATTCAACGTCTCCAAATCTTGAGATTAACTCGCCTGGAAACGTTTGACGCAAAACTGCCATGCAGTTCCTCGTGGTATGGCAGGTAGCTCCGTCTTGTTGGAACCAGTGGTTTTCTAGACAAAGATCTCTTAATTTAGGAATAAGGAAATCGGTCAACATTTTTTCGTAGCGATCACCATTTACAGTGACCATGTTTCCAGTGGAATCCTCGAAAAAGTACGGCCCTATGATCTGAGATGCAGTAAGACCACACCAAACAGTTACACGCTGACTATGCAACGGGACTTCGGTAATATTCAATGGATTTTCTGTTACCCAGAAACGACAATTTTGTTTGTTTACAGTTCCATTCAAGTGAAAATGGGCTTCGTCTGACATAATCAAAGTTGCTAGAAAATTGGTGGTGTCATTTACCTTCTGTTGGATCCATTGACAGAATTGTCGTCTTCGTGCGAAATCTCCATCGTTTAGTTGTTGCACTGTTTGAATTTTATATGTAAAGAGCATTAAATTTTGCTTGAATATACAGTGTGTTGTTCCATATCCAACTCCTAACAGCTGAGAAGCACGTCTGATGCTTATGTTAGGATTATCCTGTACAATTTCATGAGTTCTGTTAATGATCTCGTCTATCCTTGCTGTGCGCACTCTTCCAGTTGGTTTTCTTTTTCCAATGCTGCCAGTTAGGGAAAAATTTCTGACACACCGACGGATTACTTTCTTAGAAGGTGATTTTGACATCTGAAAATTTGTCTTGAAAGATCTTTGAGCTGAAACTACACTTCTTCCATGCTCATAATATTGCTCAGTTATGAAACGCAGCTGTTCCACAGGCCATGCAGTCATCTTGAAGGGTTAGTTTTAACTAGCACTTTTATTTTGTTTTGTATCTTATCTTGTCTTGTATTGTCAAAACCTATACAATCCTGTACAAACTTGTAACTATCCTCTTTCGAATGATGCGTATGATTTTATAAAAGGACTTATACTTTAAGAGTTACAGGGGTTTCTTTTGGGTCCCATTTCTCTGGATCACCCTTTATATATATATTTATATATATATATATATATATCAGGCGTATATTCAGGGTGTGCTAGGTGTGCGTCGCACACCCAATAGATTTTCTGTAAATTAATATTTAATTAACCCTTTACCTCCCTCTCTCAACTTTAGTCGAGACGAAAAAGATGCCCTAACCCTTAATTCCGCGCTCGACTGTTACACTAGTCGAGATGAGAAATGAGCTACTTCAATGACATACTTGACAACCATTCGGTAAAATTTTTATACTGAGCGATAGAAGCGTCCCTAGAGCTTGTTTGGGGTGCGAAATTTCAGTATTGCGGTGCGGCGATATATATATATATATATATATGTTAAACACAGACCGTGCATGGAACAAGGAACTCATCTGGGAAAATTAAATCCACTATAGTCCGAATAAGTAATGGTAAATGACAAATACCATAGTTTTTCTTTTTCATGATGCTAGCCCGACGTGGGCAACGGGTCTCTCGCAAAGAGATCCCATAAATATAGCTTCCCTCACCAGCTATCTGCAAAGCAGACAGGATCCAGCTTTGGGACATGGACCTAGGGTTTAAAGCAAGCCTAGTCCCTACATTCAGAACCTCTATATAAGTAAAAGACTCGTTGCATTCACGTCGGATTGAATAAACAAAGAAAAAGGGGTAACTATTGTATTTTTAGCCAAAAAAACCAAAACTTAAACCTCAACCGGGACATTGAGCGTCCACTTTTCAAGGCACGTAACACGTCCGTTTAATATACACAAACTCAGAATGGTCCCCTGAGAAATTTATATGAGGTTTAAGTTTTGTTTTTTTTGGCTAAAAATACAATAGTTACCCCTTTTTCTTTGTTTATTCAATCCGACGTGAATGCAACGAGTCTTTTACTTATGTAGAGGTTCTGAATGTAGGGACTAGGCTTGCTTTAAACCCTAGGTCCATGTCCCAAAGCTGGATCCTGTCTGCTTTGCAGATAGCTGGTGAGGGAAGCTATATTTATGGGATCTCTTTGCGAGAGACCCGTTGCCCACGTCGGGCTAGCATCATGAAAAAGAAAAACTATGGTATTTGTCATTTACCATTACTTATTCGGACTATAGTGGATTTAATTTTCCCAGATGAGTTCCTTGTTCCATGCACGGTCTGTGTTTAACATATAAATTTCTCAGGGGACCATTCTGAGTTTGTGTATATATATATATATATATATATATATATATATATATATATATATATATATATATATTCTCCTCCCCTACTATGGGAATATAAATTTATGTTTACCCATGCCAAATCAAATGGAAAAGGGAGAGAGCGAAGGGATCAGGGCGGAGAGTGTGCGGTCTGTGGACAGAACACCCTCCATATATGGTAAAGTGGGCGGGGCCTATGCTGCCATGGCCCGCGTCAGACGGCTTCTCAGCGAGCGAGTCAGTGACTGTCAGTTTCCAGTCAGAGCTCATGGGCGAAAGTCTTTCTATCCAGTACTGACATATTACTTTTTTGTCCCTTCCATAACCATGCCAAACACTGTACAGTGTACAAAGTATATTAAGCACTCCTTTTTCAACACTTAGTTACGAGAACAAGTTGAAAGTGTCAGAGGAAGGAAGGCCATCTCCAGCACTCCCAAACTTGATTAGTCAACACAAATATAAAAAACCTGGATATATACAAGGCATTTTTCAGTTTCTTAGTATAAATCTGTTGAGTGGCTGACTGGTTGTGAAGAGCATTCTAAACTTTTCTGTTGGCCATGTTTATTGTTCTCAAAAGAGAATAATATCTGGAGTAAATAGGGATATTCTGATCTCAATCATCTGTCTGCTGCTCAGCAGAAACATGAGAGATCGTAAGGCCATGTTCAGTCTTTTCTTAGCCATAAAATGTTTGGCAAGCAAAGAATTGACACATTAATTGATAAGCAAAAGGCACATGAAGTAAGCAGACACAATGAACATGTAAACAAGAACAGAGAAATTCTAAAACGGCTTATTGATGCAATATGCTATCTTGCTAAGCAAGAACTTCCTCTGCGAGGTCATGATGAGGCTTCAACTTCAGTGAACAAAGGAAATTACATAGAAATTCTAGAATTGCTTCGGGAGTATGATTCTCTTCTAGATAATCATTTAAATACATCCACTGTGTTTCAGGGAACTTCTCCTACTGTGCAAAATGACATAATCAAAGCTATAGCCTCTCTAATGAAAGACAATATAAAAAACGAAATTGATTCAGCAAGATTTCTTTCTATAATGCTTGATGAAACTTCAGATGTTACGTCAAAATCACAGCTCTCAACAGTTTTGCGTTTTGTTCATGACAGTAAAGTATATGAAAGATTCATTGGATTTACTGATGTTAGTAGCGACAGAACTTCTGATTGCCTGTTTAAGCATGTAGTGAACATAGTTGAGGAATATCAGATCGAAAGCAAGTTAGTTGGATAGACTTATGACGGAGCATGTGTAATGAGTGGACATGTATGGCTTGCAGAAAAGTCATTGAAGCTTATCCTCTCGCCATTTTTACGTATTGCTATTCTCATGTGCTGAATCTAGTTTTACAGCAAAACCTTTCCAGTATCAAACAGTGCAAACACTTTTTCCAAATTCTGAGTGGAGTAGCTGCTTATTTTTCCAAGTCTTCTAAAAGAGTACATGCTTTAAATGAATTTGTTTCCAGAAGATTGCCCTCTGTTGCTCCAACGAGATGGAACTTCACATCTCGTTTAGTAAATACTGTAAAAAGTTACAGAAGCAGTCTTACTGATTTCTTCAAGGATGTAATCGAAAATTCTGCAGATTGGGACACGGATGCAGTAGTGAAAGCACGAGGATTCTTATCATTCTTGGAAGATTTTCAAACAATATTGTTCCTCGATTTTTTCAAAAGTGTTTGGGTATACTGATGTTTTTTACAATATATCACAGAGTGAAACATTTGATGTGCTGTACTGTAGTAAGAAAATAAGTGACGTTACACAACAACTGAAATATGATAAGGCTCACAGTTTTGAAGAGCTATGGCTTTCGGTTGTGTCTGAAAAAGATGAGCTCCATGATCCACAGCCTAAAAGACGCAGACGAGAGATAGAAAATTAGGAAAAGATGCTTATCACCAGTTGTTTTGCAAGATCATGAATAGCATCACTGATAGATAGACACTAGATATTCTTCTCTCTCTAAATTAGTTTTTTCACCTTCTTGCACCTGAAAAATATGAAGAGTACAAGGTAAGCTTCCCAGATAACCTACTAAACAAAGTAAGAGACTTTTATGGGACACTGTTTGAGTATGTGCGTCTCAAGAATGAACTCATGGTACTCTATTCAAGTTCAGAGTTCTCGGGCAAACATGTTCATGAACTAATGAACATAATGACAGTGAGTCAACTCAGCTGCGGATTCAAAGAAGTCTATAAACTAGCAGAATTGATCTTAACAATTCCAAGCACCACTGCTTTAGTAGAACGTTCTTTCTCGGCCCTAAAACGAATAAACACATGCTACCTGGGGACACAAGGGCAGGAAAGGCTATGTGGACTTAGTTTGCTTTCGATAGAAAAAGGGCTGCTAATAGACTTGAAGCAAAGAAGTTCCTTCTATGATGACGTTATTGCTCACTTTTCTTCTCAGAAAAGAAGACTTGAGTTTATGTATAAATAAAGTCGGTTGAAAGGATGCTGTAGGAAATTGGTGTTAGTTTTTTGTTTTTACTTTTGAATTAAGGTTCACCTATTTCTTCCAGTGCTTTGTTTATTCTTAAGAGTGTGGATTACTTATGTTCATATGCTTAACATATTACACTGTTTATACATGTGAAGCAAAGAAGTTCCTTATATGAGGACGTTATTGCTCACTATTTTGAAGAGTTTGTGTAAATAAGTTCGATGCTTAAAGGAGCCCGTAGGAAATTGGTGTTAGATTTTTTACAGTTCACCTAAATTCTCCAAGTGTTTAGTGTAATATTGACAAGGTGGATTACGTATGCTTACCATATTACTATTAAGATTTGTTAATAACTAAGTTAACATGAATTTCAGTTATTAATTTTACTCCACATGATATTCCGCACACCCAATTCACACAGTCACCATCCGCCACTGATATATATACAGTATATATATGATGCAAACCCAAAGGGAAAAAGAAAAATTATCCCAAGGCCTTTCGTGTATTCAGAAATACACCTCGTCGTCCCTTCATTCCCTGACGAGGTGTATTTCTGAACACACGAAAGACCTTGGAATCAGTTTTCTTTTTCCCTGTGGGTTTGCATCATTCATTCATTTCACGTTTAATTGTGAAATTCATGCCATTGTGGGGCCGCGCAGTTAATTTTCCGCATTTATATTATTTTTATATTAGTTACCGACAAACCAATTTTGCGCGTACCAAATTGTATATATTTTATCATTGTGTAATTTTAAGAATCATATATAATCTTTATAAATAAGTATTGTACATAAATTTATATATATATATTTAATTAATTCAGCTGTATATAGAATAACAAAATCTTCTGTAAAATAACCCCAGCCAACCAAGAACTCAATAAACTCTGAAAACGACCGGCTTTTCCTTCAAGATGCTAACCTTCCAAACGACAGGGAGAGAAGAGGACACGAGAGGTCCCTAGAAGAGATACCCAACAAAGAGATAGCCTGCCTCTCGTATCCTTCATTCTTCCCGGCAAATACAAGTAGCACCAAGAAGGAACCAGCTACAATTGGTGACCCCGGAGTGACCCGAAGCAGCCAGCGGAAGCAGCATCCTTCAGTCGCCGGGCGGAACAAACCGAAGCCACGCCTCTTCGCCGCCCACCCGTAGTAGCCGGTCGGAACCGAAGCAGCAGCAGACCCGAATTACATTCCCGCAAGATGGAATCAGGAGTGCACCATGTCACCATCAAGCCACCCACGTTCTCTGAAGCGTCGGCCGCAGGATGGTTCTCCATCGTGGAGGCACAATTCCACATTTCCAGAATAACATCCGAAGCGACCAAATTTTTCCACGTTCTAGCCTCGTTACCCCCAGAAGTCGTCTCACGAATTTCAGCAGCAACTCTCTCCAACAAGTCGTACACCGATTTAAAAGAAGAAATCGTGAGTCATTACGAAAAGACGAAGCCAGAACTCTTCGAACGACTCGTCTCCAACACTCCTCTCACTGGAAAGCCCTCCCAATTCCTTCAAGATATCCACCAAACGGCACTGAAGGTGGGCGTCAGCGATGATTTGGTGAAGCATAAATTCATCCAGGCGCTCCCATCCTCAATAGCGCCCGTCGTAGCAGCACAAAAGGAGCTGACGCTAACTCAACTCGGCAAACTAGCCGATGAGTTAATACCGTTCGCTCAACAAAGCTGCTACGCGGCGCCAACGTCAACTCGAGCCAATACAAGCCCAAGAACGAAATCCCCATCGGCCTAAAACCCTTCAGCGAGAATCAGCGGCCGGTGGTGTGCCGCGCGCACCTTTATTATGGCCCCCAAGCAAGGACCTGCAGGCCATGGTGCAAGTGGCCAAATAAAGATGACGCCAAGCTGCTCCCTCGTCACGCCCAAATTCAAGATCTTCCTCACCATCAAGAGAAACGTCGGAAAACTAGATAAGCAGGCTGTGATTAACGCGGCGTCCGGCCTGCCGCTGATCTCAGTCGCAGCTCGCATCGCCAGTCTGAAGGTCAATTTTATCATTGACACAGGAGCGAGCATCTCAATTTTACCACCAACTTGTGTCAATGATTGTCAACCACCCAACCGCAGTAAAGATTTCCACCGCAAACGGTCAGCCGCTCGAAATATTCGGAGAAGTAACACTGGACATATCAATTCCTAAATTACGAAGAATATTCAGGTGGCCATTCGTCGTCGCCCAAGTCTCCAGTCCACTTCTCGGCGCCGATTTTCTATCCCATTATGACATCCTTGTGGACTGCAAGCATGGCATTTTGAAGGATAGAGCAACAACTCTTCAAGCCAACCAAACCAAATTTTAAGCCGCTTCAATCAACCAAACCAAACTTTAAGCCGCTTCAATCAACCAAACCAAACTTTAAGCCGCTTCAATCAACCAAACCAAACTTTAAGCCGCTTCAATCAACCAAACCAAACTTTAAGCAGCTTCAATCAACCAAACCAAACTTTAAGCCGCTTCAATCAACCAAACCAAACTTTAAGCCGCTTCAATCAACCAAACCAAACTTTAAGCCGCTTCAATCAACCAAACCAAACTTTAAGCCGCTTCAATCAACCAAACCAAACTTTAAGCCGCTTCAATCAACCAAACCAAACTTTAAGCCGCTTCAATCAACCAAACCAAACTTTAAGCCGCTTCAATCAACCAAACCAAACTTTAAGCCGCTTCAATCAACCAAACCAAACTTTAAGCCACTTCAATCAACCAAACCAAACTTTAAACCGGCTTATATAGTTTCAGGTCCCACACAGGTACCGGGCGCACAATCGGACGACATCGGATCGGAGAAAAAGCACGCAAGGAAAAAGGACGATGGAAGACGCACCTCGGAGGTAGCAAATACAGACCTCAGGACGAGCACGCAGGACAACGCAACAACCGGAAACGAGGCCGACCGAGGATCAACGCGAGCTGGACGAAGGATCCGATTCAAATCAAGACCCGAATATTTCTACTTTTGATATACGTGCTCCGCTTCTCGGGGTGGGCAGTAGTGTGGGGCCGCGCAGTTAATTTTCCGCATTTATATTATTTTTATATTAGTTACCGACAAACCAATTTTGCGCGTACCAAATTGTATATATTTTATCATTGTGTAATTTTAAGAATCATATATAATCTTTATAAATAAGTATTGTACATAAATTTATATATATATATTTAATTAATTCAGCTGTATATAGAATAACAAAATCTTCTGTAAAATAACCCCAGCCAACCAAGAACTCAATAAACTCTGAAAACGACCGGCTTTTCCTTCAAGATGCTAACCTTCCAAACGACAGGGAGAGAAGAGGACACGAGAGGTCCCTAGAAGAGATACCCAACAAAGAGATAGCCTGCCTCTCGTATCCTTCATTCTTCCCGGCAAATACAACTAGCACCAAGAAGGAACCAGCTACACCATATAATATATATATATATATATATATATATATATATACGATGAAAATAACTACGAAGGAAAGTAAAACACGAAATAGTGCTCAAGCGTTTTCGTCTTTTAATGACATCCTCATAGTCAGGTTGCTTAGTGAATGTAAGGGGAACGACTGGACCAAAGCATCATTTTTTTTGTGGGTCCACTAGACCATAAACAATAAAATTTTGATAGGAGCCTTTAAATAATAAGAATTGTTCATACTGTTTTCATACAAAACCCAAAATTGGGAATTTCGGCCAAATTACGGTTCACGTTTTCCGTAGATGGAAACATATAACTCCTCAATTATTGAATTTGGAGAAATATCTTATATGTATGATTTGTGGGCAGAATCCAGACGGTTCTGATGATATTTGGGTCGTTTTCATATCATCATTATTAACAAAGTTATAGACATTTAGAGGCACATAAAATTGACATCATCCGTGCGACTGACGCAAAAAGCAGCATAATTTTCTCACCAAAACAATCATTCCAGTAATAAATGCAAAAAACTTCACTTTTTTACGTGAAGGTCAAAATATGAGAATAAAACTCTGTCTATTAGAGTGGGTTTTTATTCTCATAATCATTCCAGTAATTCTCTTTATGAAACATTTATTATTATGAAACATTGAATAGAGATGATTGTGTGGTATTTCTGAAGTGCAAACAATGAAAACTATTGCATATATTTAACATACGAATACAGGTTATAAAATGTTTCTTACTTGTTATTTCATCCCTGCTGGTGCATGATGGATCAGACAGAAGATTGCATTATAATTTTATTTGATATGCATTATAATTTTGTTTTTCTATATTTTTCAGGCACTAACTAATGCAGAATGATGGATTGGACAAGGTGCTTGATTTGCCAGGAGGTCACCAAAGAAGGATTTAAATGCCCATTGAACGCGTACGGAAGTAGAGATAAATCTATAGCATATACCTCTTTCCTGAACAATGTCAGTGCATTCAGAGAAATAGACCAGCTGCCTATGGAATTGAACTTTTCTGAAACAATTACAGCTGAAGAACTGGTGGAACACCATGCCCAGTGGCACAAAAGTTGTCACACTCTCTTCAACGCAAGCGGAAAAATTATATAAAAGACGCCAGCCCCCAGATAAAAGTACATGTGTATTCTGTAGCAATGCCGAAGGTAAACTCCATGCATTCAGAACTGACGATGTTGAACTTAATAATAAGAAGGTTCGCATTAGATCTGCAGGACACAACATTAATGACCAGAATTGGTGGTGGCGATCTTGTCGCAATAGAAGCAAAATATCACCACAGCTGTATGACATAATACAGAACTCATTATCGCTCTGTAATGAGACAAAGTCGAGATTCGCTGAATCCCATCGAGAAGTGCGCCAGGTTCAGGCCAGAGTCTTTGTAGAGTTCATCACATACATATAAAATGCTGTTGAAGATGGACAGTTCTACTTTAAGTGTTCCGATCTGCGTCACCTTTATTAAAAACGACTTCAAGGTTGGGATTGAAAAGAAAATCAATAAGGTTCACTTCAAAGAAAGTTTTGAAATACTTTCCAGATGCTCAAGAGCAGAATGATGGCAATAATGTCATTATTGTATTCCAACAGGGAATGCAGGAAATGTTGAGACAAGCATCAACTGCTGACTATGAAAGTGATGCCCTAACCCTCGCGAAAGCTGCGAAGATTGTGAGGCAAGACATTTTCAATTCTGAAAAGGATCAATTTGATGGGAGTTTCCCTATCGAATGCTAACAGAAGTCAGTACCAACCAGTCTAAAACTGCTCATTTCCATGCTGCTCAATGGAGCTAACCTGAAAGACCAAGATTCAACAGACTCGCAAAAATATTCAACGGTTTCACAGACCATTATATTCAACTGCAAAAAGAGAGTATCAACTGCAGCCGAATCCAGACATATCTTGGATTATGAACCGCCATTACCACTGTATATAGGGCTCAATATTCACACAGACCAGATCCAAGAAATTGGTCACACAATTGTACAATCTCGGACTCAGTGTGAACTATGATCGACTCTTACAAGTGGAGAATCAGCTAGCAGCAGCAGTATGCCAACAAGCTGAAGAAAAGGGTGTTGTGTGCCCATTTACACTGCGTCACAGCCGTAGGTGCTCTGGACAACTTGGACCATAATCCTTCGAGTACAACAGCCAAGGGTTCCTTCCATGGCAAAGGCCTGGAAAGATTTTCACCTATCTACACATTAATCATTGTATCTCGAACTCTTGGAGCACAAAAAATGCCTGGCATTGCCTGCTTTTCACAGTTTCACAGGATGTGACACTGTCTCGTCGTTCTTTGGAAGAGGGAAGAAAATGGCATGGCAAGCATGGCAGTCTGAGGTAACGCAAGCCTTCTCCTCCATGGCAACAAATCACTTCAGAAAACTGGATGTGGATGACAGCACCTTCAAATTTATTGAATGGTACACCGTGGTCCTCTATGACAAGACCAGCAGCCTAGACTCTGTCAATGAAGTACGAAAAGACATCTTCTGTCAGAAAAACAGGACAATGGAACACATACCCCCCCCCGTCTCAAGATGCTTTGCTGCAACACACGAAGCGTGCTCCGTACCAGTAAGGGATATGGACTACAAGTCACCAGGTTCAGCAGCAAGCCCCTACTCCAGAGGAATGGGGATAGACAAGAGACAAAGATACACAGTGGATACCCGTATGGACAACATTACCAATGGCATCTAAAGCTTGCAGTGAGCTGGTGAAATGTACCTGCAAAAGCACAGGTGGCTGCACCAGTAGGTGTTCATGCAAGAATGCTGGCTGGAAATGTACGGAACTTTGCAGCTGCAAATATGACAAATGAGTTCATTGCACATTCACTGAAAACCTGTGACTGAATAATGCAATGGAATATATATGTAAGAGTTGAGCGAACATATAGGCCCCAAAAAAATTTGGAATCATAAATTTTATATGGGTCAAAAGTTATCAAATGACAGGATTAAAATGTTTATGCGCTAAACTATCATCTTCAGGAGCCGCTATGATCTTGATCTTTTCTACAGAAACAACACGTAAAGCTCATAGTCCTATATGCTGAGCATACCATAGATCGTAATTGGGCAACTCTTCGCTAATTTAAGCATAAATTTAAGCTGGAATTACCCAGAATCCACCACATGAAGGTCGCTGTACGTCGGGGTTCCACCCCACCAATCCCAACCACCCTACCATTATGGACAGGTTTACTCACATCTGTACTCTCACTTCCTATTGAAGCACGCCATGATGGATCTTGCTTGAACTCGTGCGCGAATGAAACCATCGCGGCTTTCAGCGCCACAAACAGCTTCTGTCACAGGTCGAACACCTCGCTCCATCTCTCGTGTGTGACATGGAAAGTTGAAAAATTCAAACTAGGGTGTTGCCTCCGCTCGGCTCACAAATTGACGCAGCTCTTCATCGGTGACATGCTGCTGAGTCAAAGGTACATGAGTACAAAGGTGTCCATTAAATATGGGACCCGAAAGAAAATTCAATAATTTGTAAAGTTTTAATCCTACAGAAAAAATACATATATCATTAGAAAGAGGGAAAATTTAGATTTAATATGATTCCTTATTTTTTAAAAATAATATCTTTTAAATGACCTCCATTACGCCTAGAACATTCATGAACTCTCGTGAGCATGCTTCGCATGACATCAGAAAGGACGTCAGATCCGATCGATTCGATTTCTTCAGAGATATTGCGTTTTAGGTCTTGGAGTGTTCTTGGATCATTTCTATACACTTTATTTTTCAAATATCCCCACAAAAAATAGTCAAGGGGGGAAAGATCAGGTGATCGGGCCGGCCACTCAATATCTCTAAATCTTGAAATTACTCTCCTTGGAAAGTGATTCCTTAAAATATCCATGCAAGTCCTTGATGTATGGCACGTAGCGCCATCTTGTTAAAACCAACAATTATCCAGTTGTAGCTCAGAGATCTTTGGAACGAGAAAATCACGTAACAAATTCTCATAACGTTGGGAATTAACAGTTACAGCATTGCCATTTTCATCTTCAAAAAAATATGGTCCTATGACTGTTGAAGCAGTCATTCCACACCAAACAGTTACACGTTCAGAATGAAGAGGGACTTGAGTAATTACTTGTGGATTATCAATGGACCAAGTTCTAAAATTTTGTTTATTTACTGGGCAGTTTAAATAAAAATGTGCCTCGTCTGAAGTTATCAAGTTAGCAATGAAATCTGGTGCACCTGAAATCTTTTGTTCAAACCAATGTGAAAAACGCATTCTTCTTTCATGATCTCCCTCTCGAAGTTGCTGGACTACCTGACATTTATATGGATAAACTTGTAAATCAACTCTTAACATTTTTTGTACAGTCGATTTTCCTATTTCAAGTTGTTGCGACAGTTTTCTGACGGATTTATTAGGATTTTCACGCAATAAATGTTGCAGTGTTTCAATGTTCCCTTGTGTTCGTTGCGATCGGGGTCTCCCCGTTTGTCTCTTCTTTACAATACTGCCGTTTTCATTTAAATTCCGATAACATCTGTAAATTACCTTTTTCGATGGAGAACTATGCACATTGAAATGCAATTTGAAATTTCTCTGAGCTGTAATCACACTTTTGTTGCACTTAAAGTACTGCTTAGTAATGTACACGAGATGCTCGTTTGTCCAGTGCTCCATCTTGAATGGGAGGTAACATTTCATCTCGGTTAAGTTCTGCATATTCATGTTTAAGCATGAATGAACATGAATCATATTAAATCTAAATTTTCCCTCTTTCTAATGATATATGTATTTTTTTCTGTGGGATTAAAACTTTACAAATTATTTAATTTTCTTTCGGGTCCCATATTTAATGGACACCCGTCTTTTGCCAGTGAATGATGAATTCGGTATAATTGGGGACGCTAAAATTCAGTTCCGGAACTGTGAATCGTCTCACGCTTGCAAACATGTCCTTCCTTCCTAGCAGCAATTATTTTTCGGAGCGCCGGCCGTCTGCTGTGCTCAAGGTTATCTGTCACGTTGCCAGTAGCAATTTTTTCTGGATGCCCGTACTACCGGTTTCGCTGAATGACGGGGTCAACAATTGCTTTCAAATCGTCTGGCAGGTATCTCAAGCTGTGAATTATGCTTCACAGACGTTTCGCCCCGTCAGTACTCCTTCGTTAAGGAATTTAGTCAATATTTTCAGGTTTGTTGATGGATTATCCGTCGATACATACAACCGCAGAATGCGATTAGTGGTTGTTAACCATCTCGAATGGTTAAGGGTACCTGGCTGGCGCCTTTCCAAATCAGGCTGGCAGTAACCAGACGATATCTCGGTACAGATGTTCCACAAATATTGCTGGTCTGTGTTTAGCTTCACGCAGGAACTGAGTCAAGTTTCACAACTGGTAGTTCGTCAATTGGTCGCACGTGTGGCGATTGCCTTCCCAATCTCGCCTGTAAATGTTTGTGGACCACAGGTGCTGCCATCAAGATGCTGGAATAGATGGCGAAGTGAAAGTTCATTGATGTGTAGTACACACACCAGCTATTGGAGCAGTTTGCCACTATGCTGTTCCAGAAGTCTAATCACCCCACCCTTTGTCCCAATATTCATTACAGTTCCATTACATCAAACAACAATGAGATCAGCTCTACCGGTATCGTAGTTGCCCAGAAATGTTGTTATTGCAGTTGCTATAGCCTAAGCTATTCCAGAATTCGTCATTACGTCACCGATGTCCTTCAATTATGGCTCTTGAATTAGGGTAATGTGTTGTTCAGCCTAGGTCGTGAGATAATACTTTATTCCCTTTCTTTATCTGAACTCGCCGCGTGTTATCTTTATGACCATCAAAATAACGGCCTTACAACGGTGGCAAATTGAATTTCCGATGTAGCTCGCTCCTGTGTTTTTTCGTTTCTTGCGTGACCTTGCTTCTGTCAACAACACTTGAGCTGTATGCTTTGATTCTTTGTTCCCTATGCCAAGGTCTTGTATAATAGTACTTGAAATGGCTGCGACTGAACGCTTTGAAGTCCAGTGCGGCCCCTCTAAATGACGTTGAAATAAAAAAATATATTTTTGGCAGTAACTACGTACGACACTATTAAACTTTTGCGTCCACGTACAGTTTGATTTAAGAATCTTCATTTTTCTCGCCCCCCCCCACTTTCCCCCCGAAAAGTATTTACTCTTCATTATTGTATTTATTTTTGGTTTTTTATTATATTGTTTGATTTAATTATTATTTTTAAGAATTGCTTATGTGGTGTGTGATTATTACATTTCTTTTTATCGCTTTTTGTTTTAGTTTTCCTTTGAAAATATTGTTTATTTGAAATATTGTTTACTGACAATAAAATTACGGGAACGATCCGTGCAGCGCATACAAAAATTGGATCATGCCTCTCTTTACATACAAACACAAAAATTTTTTTTACGTAGAAAGGAGGGGCCAAGGGCGGGTGCCCGCAAAAATGCCCTCCTTTATTAGAAAGAGCCAAAATCGAGGTCTCCAAGGCTCACAATTCTATTTTTTTCCATATATAAATTTTGGAAAGATTGTGTAACGTGTAAAATGCGTGCATTAGTGAAGAATGGAGGAAGAAACGTGTGTTTGAGAGCATGCTGGACTACTCAAAGGGTAGATGAGACGCAGAAAAAGATCAGCTAAGGAGGATAATGACAGGAGAAACGGGAGTTACAGCACTCCCTGTCTCATGCCTGACATACCCCCCGGAGTACCTCCCTGATCGATTGGTGTCTACAATCTCCTCCAATCATATATATATATATATATTATATATATATATATTATATATATATATATATTTAGGATAAAAACGAAGACGTAGAGCAAAAAAGTCATTATATTTGGCTGCAGCCGACGTTTCGGGCAACTCTACCCATTTTCAAGGCCTAATAAATAAAAAGCTAAAATTAATACATGACAAAAAAAAAATATACGAATGTCAAAAACAAACTAATTTATAGCACAGAATAAAACCACTTCAAGAATAAAAATTAAAAAGCATAAAACAAGCATAAGCCAAAAACAAAAATTAAAAATTATATACATGACAAATATACACATGATAAAAGTAAAACTTTAAAACTAAAAACATTCAAACATAAATTAGTTAAAAACTTTACGAATAAAAAGGCTGTCAAGTGAGCATGGTATGTTTGGTGCACTTTTACGTTTTTTCATTTAACTTTTTATTAGTAAAGTTTTTAACTAATTTATGTTTGAATGTTTTTAGTTTTAAAGTTTTACTTTTATCATGTGTATATTTGTCATGTATATAATTTTTAATTTTTGTTTTTGGCTTATGCTTGTTTTATGCTTTTTAATTTTTATTCTTGAAGTGGTTTTATTCTGTGCTATAAATTAGTTTGTTTTTGACATTCGTATATTTTTTTTTTGTCATGTATTAATTTTAGCTTTTTATTTATTAGGCCTTGAAAATGGGTAGAGTTGCCCGAAACGTCGGCTGCAGCCAAATATAATGACTTTTTTGCTCTACGTCTTCGTTTTTATCCTAAATGTAAAACTACGTCTCCTTAGGAGGGATCCTATTTCATATGTATATATATATATATATATATATATATATATATATATACTGTATAATATATATACTGTATATATATATATATAATATATATATATATATATATATAATATATTATATATTACGGTGTATAATTGTATATATATATATATATATAGATATATATATATATATATATACGTATATATACACTAACAATAATAAATCACAATTTTTATGTGAGGTTTATTAAATGTGGTACAATCCCCAAAGGAAAGTGGAAAAACGATCAATATATACTGCATACATAAAGGGTTGACAAAAGTAAATATACACTACGATGATTGTCCTCAAGAACAAATAGCAAAGCTCATCAATGGAATGTCAGAATATGTGTCAACTTTACATAATGTAAAGGGGAGAGCAACACGATTCTAAATATATTGATTCAATAAATCTGCTATTATTTATTCACTTTTATTATGAAATAAAAAAACTATGGAAGAACCGACGGTGTCTATTTACTTCTGTCAGCCTTCTGTATATATATATATATATATATATATATATATATATATATATATATATATATATATATATATATATATATATATACAGTATATATATACCCCCCGACCCCTATAAACTGAACTGGGTAAGATAAGAAATAGCTACATATCATAGCAAACTCAAATTTGCAAGTCTTCGGGAACCCTGATACTCGTAAAGTAACTAGAGAGTAGTCCAACTATTTTACTACTATCACAACTATCCAAAGCCAGTTGTGGAAAACAGGGGCCTCATTATACCGCCGCAAATGTTATTCTCTCTCTCTCTCTCTCTCTCTCTCTCTCTCTCTCTCTAAGGGAAGTGAAGGCGAAGGTTAGACTAGCCAAACGTAACGAAGAACTCCGGGTGGCAAGCCTCTGCAAGAGGAACCCTAAGGAGTTCTTCAGTTATGTTAATAGTAGAAAGCCCATTAGAAGCATGATAGGCCCGTTAAAGGACCCCAGCGGCGCGCTGCGGACGTCCGACGCAGACATCGCTAATGTGTTGAATGAGTACTTTGCGGGAGTGTTCACCAGGGAGGACACCCGCGTCATCCCCGAGCCAGGCGTCAGGCACGAAGGTGCTGGCCTGGATGGTTTTCGTTGTACCGCGACAGTTGTTGCCGATAGAATAGACAAACTGAGCACGTTTAAAGCTCCTGGGCCAGACCAGTTCCTCCCCAGAGTCTTGCGGGAAGTGCGCGACCAGGTGGCTCCCCACATGGCTACAGTCTTCAACAAATCGTAGGAGACGGGCCAGGTGCCTGGTGACTGGAGGGAAGCCAACGTGACCCGTCTTTAAGAAAGGGGATCACGAAAGTCCAGGGAACTATCGTCCCATTAGTCTCACTTCGGTTGTAAGTAAATTATTAGAGGGGATAATAGCGGATAGGATCGTTGACCATTTGGATTCCTACAAGCTGCTTGGGGACTCCCAACATGGGTTTAGACGGCATAGGTCGTGTCTCACCAACCTACTCAAGTTTGTCCACGTCATGTGGAGTGAGTATGATAAGAGTAGGGCGATTGATATACTTTATCTCTACTTTCAGAAAGCCTTTGATAAGGTACCTCACCGCCGGCTAATGACCGAAATCAGCGCGCTGGGATCGGTGAGGAAGTAGGTAGGTGGATTAAAAACTGGCTGAAGAATAGGCGGCAGAGGGTTGTAATTAAAGGGGCTAGCTCGGGTTGGGCCTTGGTCACTAGCGGGGTTCCTCAGGGTTCCGTTTTGGGGCCACTGTTGTTTATCATTTACATAAATGATATCGACGCTGGCATCGTCAGTAGGATCGCCAAATTCGCTGATGACACCAAGCTTTGGGCCAATGTTGGGACGCCCGAAGCGATCGAGCAACTGCGTGCGGACCTACGTAGGATAGGAGAGTGGTCCGAAAAATGGCAAATGCCGTTTAACTTGGGTAAATGCAAGGTCATGTACATTGGTTACGCCAATCCCAAGTCGGACTACTCCATGTTAGGGAGTAATATCGAGGCCAGTGATTTGGAAAAGGACTTGGGTGTGCTAATTAGCAGCGACCTTAAGTTTACCAAACAGTGCGTAGAGGTGGAAAAGAAAGCCCAGAAGTAGTTGGGTCATATGAGGAGACAATTTCGATTTCGGAACACGGAGATTGTGCTCTCTCTGTACAATTCCCTGGTTCGGCCGCACCTGGAGTATGCTGTGCAGTTCTGGTCGCCCACCCTCAGGAAAGATATTGAGAGGCTGGAGGGAGTGCAGGCGAGGGCCACAAAGTTAATCCCTTCCGTTAGGCATAGGGGCTACAATCGACGCTTACGCGCCCTGAATTTGTTTTCGCTGGAAACTCGGAGACTGCGCGGTCAACTCATCGAGGTTTTCAAGCTCTTACACGTGTTCAATGATGTCGATTTTAGAAGCATGTTTACTGTAGTTTAAATGATAACTCAACTCGCAACAATGGTTGGAAGTTGGATTTGAAACGGTTTAGCACTAGAGTGTGTGTGAATTGCTTTACCTATAAAATCTGTGACACGTGGAACAGGTTACCTTCAGAAGTTGTGAACAGTTCCTCTGTGGATGAGTTCAAGAAAAGGTTAGATCGAATCTTGCACACTATTTGAGGGTGTCTGAATTTTTCCCTCGCACCCGTTGCCATTGGTACCTCCTCGGTATGAGCCGCAAGGCCTTTTGAGGTACTTCTTTTCCTTGTAACTCTCTCTCTCTCTCTCTCTTTGGTTTTAGTTGGGAGACAAACGTTAAATAATGAAACAACCAATTTTTCATATGAAAATACATGCATTTCTTGGTTTTTACGAGTAGTTAGAAGTTAACCCTTTCAAACCCATTGGGGACCGTAATGCCCCACCGAAAATAATAATAATAATATAAATCATACTAAAATGAAACGTTTCTACAAATGTTTCTACATGTTTATACAATAATATACACGTTTAGTTTAGTTGCGGGAAAAGGAACCCAAAATGTGTGTAATATAACTGACGAGTTACTAAAATATTTGCTTTTCAATTACAATCTTATTTAGTTATTTTTTGTTTAAAGAAAAAAATATTCGTGAATGAAACGATTCATTTTGTTTTAGGTGTTTTGAAGTCTCGTGCCTCCTCTTGCATTGAAAAAAAGTAAATATTAAGTTTCGGGGACACCTGTTTCTTTGAACCCCTGATTGGCCGAAAGTTGATAACGTAGAAAATAATCAACCTAGAACGGACCCATTAACCTAGTGTAGCCTAAGCGAGATGCGAGAGTTACCCTGATTGACTTGAATTATGTGACTTTGAAACTTAATATTATTCCATAACAAATAGTTCCGTTTATATATTAAAAAGGCTTTTCTAAATATTTTACAAATAGGATGTTCTTCACAGACGTGGGGGGGGGGGGCACCAATATATTAAAATTCAATAATTCACGGTCTAGACCACGGGTTCCCAAACTTTTACCACCAAGGACCCCTAAATATTAATTCCGTACGGACATAGACCCTCCACAAAAAAAATTATGAATTCAGTTACAAACTATAGTATATTTCATAAACAGATAGCTTTTAAATTAATGTAAAATTAAACATTCTACGCTCATTAAACCAGTTTAATAAACACTTACCGAATGTCTAGTGTGAAATGGAAATTTATTTTAATATAGTTAATGTTACTATTTTTCCAAAAGCTTAGAGACCCCCTGGAAGCTTCCTACAGACCCCTGGGGGTCTGTCAGACCACTTTGGGAATCCCTGGACTCTAGACGTTCAAATAAAGGAATTATTCACACCCAAGTGGAAGAATTAATTATTGAGACAAGGTGATAATAATGCCCCCCCCACCCCACCCCCCCGGCCCCGCGCAAAACGTAAGAAAATTGCACGATATTTTTTAAAGTACGGATCGTTGTTTAAAAGTTTTTTTCAGATTTTGACTAAAATAAGTTTTTTAACATGTTCAGTTTGTGGTAATTTAATAAAAACTAATTTTAAACTCCATTAACGCGCTATTGTTAAATTTTCCAAACTTTTCCAAAAGTTCAGTGGAATTTTAGTTTTGAAGAGCAAATAAAGGAACGAGTTGTTAATTTTCATTCAGACGAACGCTAATTCACTGTTAATGATTCTTACAGAAATAAAGTAATTCTCTGTTAATTACAGCATAAACCGTTTTAGTGGAGATGCACTATATGCGCTCCTCTCTTGGCATCGGATAAAGGTCGGATCTGATTTCCCGTTCATCCGTGTCTCAGGTAGCCCTGTTCAAAAATAAACCTTTTCTTATTTTCATAGGTTTCTGTACTTTTTCCCATGCATTTTGACCTGAAAAGGCCGAAACTCACAACCATTTTGACCTAGGTTGTTGGGAAGCATTGCCGCATGGAGCTTTAATTTTTCTGCCTTGAAATCGGCCAAAAGCACCAGTTCCGGGGTCCCTTGAATCATGTTTTGCACTATAACTTTTTATCTAAACAAGATAGAGCAACAAAATAGGCACCAAATTAAAGTGTTTTTAATCCTCTTTCTAACTTATACAATTATGATAGTCTTGGAACAAGAAATGGCACATCATTGGTACATACAAAGATTTCAGAAATATCACAAAATTCGTTTTCTCACACTCAAGGCAGACAAGGCGCCTTATTCATGACACAAATTTGAGATTAACATTTTGTCACAAGTCTAATCGATCAAGAAGTGAAAGCATTACATGATGATTAATTTCATAATGACATTTACACAGTCAGTTGTTGAGAGTTTGTTTCTTGAAGCTGTCAAAGCGGCGTCTGTTGAACTCCACAGCTTGAAGGAGATAGTCCCTTTGCTTGGCATCTGTTGTTATGACATTTTCAAAGTCGCTCATCATCTTGACACCACGTTCAGCAATGTCATTCACCGCTTTCAGATTCTTAACATAGTCCAACGCTTTTCTGTAGTCCTCATTCTGTGGCCAAGACGTGACAGGTTCCAGAAGCCACTCGGATCCAATGTTCAGTGTGTCCAGCAGGAAATGTGATTCTGGGCCAATGAGATCAACCAGGGTGGTCTTAGCTGTGACTCTCTGGAATAGAGGCTTTCCTGTTCTGAAGCTGTCTGGCTTCTCAGTGGCATGTAACTGGGCAGCAATGTCGTGCTTCAATGTGTCACTCAATCTACTGCTGAACGGGGCAAATGGCACGACTTCCTGCGTCAGGTACCATTTGTGGTTTTCCATCTTATTAAGTACTGCATCAGCAAGCTCTGGGTCAGTTTTCTTGTACTTCAACATGTCCTGGATTAGACTTAGATCATTCACGGGAGCATCTGCAGCAGACATTGACATCATCCATACAGGAGTGTAGAACAGCGCAAGGAAGGTGTTGAGTCTTTCCAGCTTTGATACAGTGTCTTCGTCGTACTCAAGTTGATCTGCAAACATCAGCATTTTCATGGAGTACAGGTTTCTGGCCATCCATCTGGCCTGATGAATGGCGCCTGGTCGACTCCAGTGAATACCTCGAGGAGGCGTTCCTCCAAGAACAATGACTGTCAGTTCAGCCATTTCCATGTAGTCGGCTCTTGGAAGCCTTTCTGCTGTTAGAATGTCTTGGAGTATTTCTTCACTGTTCTTCTTCTTTTCCTTCAGCCATTTGCTGTTGATAGCCAGCATCTTTGGGTTTTCCTTGGACAAGTCCGTCCAAACATCCTTCAGATGCTCAAACCAGGGATTATCTGGCCCTTTCACCTTCCCAAACAGCTTCTCCCAAACTGCTCCTACTAGGATTTCCAGGATGTGATGTCGACAGGCCAGATAAAACACCTTTTTGTTCAGCATTTTCTCTAGCAGTTTGGCAGCTCCTCTGTGAACTCCACTGTTACTGGATGTAGTGTCAAAAACAAGGGCAGTAACATTATCCGTAAGTTCCCATGTCTCCAGTAAATCCATTGAAGCCTCAGCCTGAGCTGTGCCAGAAGAATTGTCGATGACAGGTACTCCCAATAACTTTCCTTCAGTGTATGAAGGTGGACCAGACACTAGCACAGCTAAAGTCTCTGAGGTACTTCCAGGTTCACTGCCCAAGACATCTTTGAGCAACTTTCCATCCCAGTGTAAGGCAGCGTACTGTGGGGGGTTTTCACAAAACTTGGACATGTGACTTTGGCTGATATTATACCTGGACAGCATTCTGTTGCGACGTGTTGTTGAAGTTGAGATGACGAAGTTATCCAGATCAGCCCCTCCAGCTTTCAAGGTGGCAGAAACCATGGCAGTAACTTGATTGTCTGATAAACAAAGACGATCAGCTGTATTGCAGATGACATCACATTCCATGACCTTCCTTGGAAACGTCAAAGTCACACTAGTCACAGTGTCTTGATGGTGAGAACATCCAGGACGAGGCTGATGGTAATCCATGTCCTCTGCTCTGTGTTAGCGTCGTTGTCAGTTGAGTCACCCCAGGTAATGTCATCCACATGAACAACTGCCTCTTGTTCTGCTGCAGCTGTAAAATAGTACATGTTAAGACAGTAATTGTTAAGTACATGCTAAATATCGCAATGGAGTAAAACTTAAAACTTTTTGTGACGTTCAAAGTAATTAGTTTTACCTTGTTCTTGTCTATGCTGCAGTCTTTCATTCCTCGCTGCTTGCTGCAGGGATCTTGTCTCAAAAATCTTGTCATGACCAGACATATGACCTTTCCTCTCAGTCTTTTGGTCTTCGTAGAACCTGATATCCTCATCTTTCTTCTCTCTGGATAACAGTCTGTTGTTCTGTATTTCCTGGATTGCATCTGGAGCTCCTATATCGAACAGGCTGTCTAATTCCAGCACAAATGCTCCTCTTTTTCCTCCAGGGTTACTAGCTCTTCCTTTGCTTTTCACCAGAGCACGATGTTTCTCATGTAGTTTCATGAAGAGCTTCATTGCGTTGTACTTGGTCATTGTCTTGATCCTAGCCATCTGCCAGAATGGGATGATAGATTCAACTGTTTCATATGCAAGGTCTTGAACCATGGGCCTCCCTGCATTTTCCGGTAAATTCTGAAGATTAAGGAAATACTGGAACGCCTGTCTGTTGGTGGGAAGCTGGGAACCACTGATAAAAGCTGAAGGGTATCCAACCAGGAAAGTTTCAGTGAGAGATCTGGTAGATGGCCCAGTTGACACCTGCCTGTGGACAGTACGTGGAGGTTCTGAGATATCAACTGTGCGCCCACGGAGCTCCCTCAGCTCCTTGCTTAATGCCATTGTGAAGTTGTAACTTGTAGATGGTTTTTCTAGATTCTGATTGAGTTTCTGTTGTTTCCTGAAAAATGATAGATAATTATTATTATTATTATTAATTATTATTTATTTATTATTATTATTATTATTATTATATATTATTTATTAATTTTATGCTCTTTCATTTGATACCTAATTTGTTGCTCTATCTTGTTTAGATCAAAAGTTAAAGTGCAAAACATAATTCAAGGGACCCCGGAATTGGCGCTTTGGCCGATTTCAAGGCAGAAAATTTAAAGCTCCATGCGGCAATGCTTCCCAACATCCTAGGTCAAAATAGTTGTCATTTTCGGCTTTTTCAGGTCAAAAAGCATGGGAAAATGTACAGAAACCTATGAAAATAAGAAAAAGTTGATTTTTGAACAGGCCTAAATTGTGTCTGCGTTCTGTCCTTGACAACGTTGTCTTTAATCAGAGATTCTATCCTCGGTTGGATTTCGGATCCTCAGGCCTACAAAAAAGGTTTGCTCTCAAACTCAAGAGAAAACTGACTAAACACATCTGAGTGAACCCGGCTACCTTTGTATTTCCCGATTTTCCTTCTCTCGTTCCCTTCTACGTCTTGGTTCGTCTATTTTAATTTCTTGCAATATCTACTCGCAAATTCGCTAATTCATTACCTGTGTGTGAAGCGTTAAATGAAGCGCTCTTATGAATAAGTGGCTAAGCGACAAAAGTAAAAAACGCCAGAAAACGCGAAGTTGTATCAGTTTGAAAGCGCCACAACTTTTGAACTTTTGAAGATATTCCGTGTCGAAAACTGGCTGAAGAATAGGCGGCACACTAACATACTATAACTTCTTACAACCGTTGTTCAAAATGTAATCTTCTCATATTTATATCGTATTTTCTGTTATGGTAAATTTACTATTTCTAAGAAATAAACTAATTATTAAAAATATAAATAAAAGTTCAAGTAATAAACGTAAGAATAATTGTAATAATTTATATTTATGCAAGAAATAAGACTTTTTTTTTGTTGTTTCGTCAATATACGTACAGGGTGTCCGAGAATTATCTGTACAATTTTTGGCTGTTATTAAAAGTCAACCATGAAGTGTAGAAATTCCAGTGTTGTCCCATTTTACAGAGAATCTCATTACGTTTTTTCTGATACCAAGTTTTGACAAGTTTTTTAGAAATTCCAGTGTGTCCGAAAATTATCTGTACAATTTCATCTTTTAATAAAATTTTGATAACACACGTAAAATTCTTAAACAAGATTATTTAGAATCTGTATTTTCAAAAGTTTCTTTTATTAAAGTAACGTTGTTACAAACATTCGATATGTGCACCATCAGTGATTCGCAAAACATCCAATCGATAATCCAAATGTTGCCATGTACGCTGCAGCATATCCACATCAATTCGCTCAATAGAAGCTGTGATTCTTGCTTTTAAATCATCAATGTCTGTCACCCGCGTATTGTACACAAGATCTTTGACGTATCCCCAAAGAAAGAAATCACAGGGTGTGATGTCGGGAGATCTAGCCGGCCAATGAATTGCACCTCCACGGCCAATCCACCTGTTTGGGAATGTCTCATTCAGGACTTACGGACGATCAAGGCCCAATGTGGCGGTGCGCCATCTTGCTGAAAAATGATGCGTGGATGCAGTGCTTCCAATTGCGGATAGACAAAGTGTTGCAACATGTCCAGGTAAGTATTGGAGGTCACTGTTGATTCACCGAAGAAAAATGGTCCAATCACGCGATCATGTAACAGGCCACACCACACATTAACTTTAGGACTGTCTCTGATGTGCTCTTCTATGCAATGTGGATTTTGTGACCCCCATATGCGCACATTTTGTTTGTTTACCTTGCCTGAAACATGAAAAGTTGCCTCGTCCGAAAACATGATTCTTGCCAAGAACGCATTGTCCTGGTCGACTCTGTCAAGCAGAATCATTGCAAATTCCTTACGGGAGACCTTATCTTCTTGCGTAATCTGTTGCAAGATTTGCAACTTGTAAGGATGCAACTTCAAACGTTTACGCAAGACATCATGCACTGTCGAACGAGGTATCTGTAACTCTCGTGATGCAATTCTTGTCGACTTGCGTGGACTGCGAACAAAAGCCTCTCGAATGCGCTCGACATTTTCAAAAGACGTTCGAGGCCGCCCTGCTCCTTTCTTATGCTCTACACTTCCAGTTTCCTTAAACCTTTTATACCAAGCTCGTATGGTTACTCTTGATGGAGGGTTTCTGTTGTAATTAGTTCTAAACCTTCGTTGAACTTGTGTATCTGATTTTGTTTCGATAAACCATTCAACACACTGTGCTTTCTCCTGTGGATTCATTAAGGATGAGGGGTGTGTATGAATATCTGAAAAAGAAAAACTTGTCAAAGCTTGTTATCAGAAAAAACTTAATGAGTTTCTCTGTAAAATGAGACAACACTGGAATTTCTACACTTCATGGTTGACTTTTAATAACAGCCAAAAATTGTACAGATAATTCTCGGACACCCTGTACATATAAAGGAGAAATATCAGAAAGAAATCGACAATGATTGTAATGCTCCCTTTCGAAGTACGGGGAGCTGGGAGTGGGTGGGGGTTTAAAATTTTATCAGATTTGGGTCTTCCATGCAGGGACTAACTGATCTAATGTTGTTTTACGGCTTGGTTACGTCAGCCAAAAAGTAAAATTTGTACAGGGATAAAATTTATATCTGAGAAATAACATTTATATACTATTGCAAAGGGCGTGCCATGAAAGCAGTAGAAGAGGCTTAAGAGTATGAGTGAATTCAATTTGTGACTAATAATAATAATAATAATAATAATAATAATGAGTGTTTTTGTATTATAATTTGTATTTTTTTTTTGTATTTTGTATTGTTGTATTCAATTTAGAAAAATGTCTGTTTCATCAATTTTGAATGACCGTGAAAGTGTGTCACGAGACAAAAAAAAGAAAAAAGAATATGGTAATCATTGATGTATGCGTTAACGCTCGTTATAGCATAAATTCGCTTGAGCGCTGTGGCAGTTTCTGGCTCTCCTGACTAACTGATTTATTAACACCGGCTATAAGGTGGTTTTATTCTCGGTAATAGTAATTGGCACACTCCTTCAGTATATCCTGAAGACGCGACGGAACATCGAGACATAGCAACTACGAGTATTTTGATGAGTAAGGATTTGGAGCCAAATTTCGCACCTGTAACCTGCGGGTATTATCCCTATTAATTATAAAATTTTGCGATGACTTTCATAAGAGAGATTTTAAGATAATTTTTCACTCCATTTTAATTGAAAATTTAGTGTTTGCAATGTTATTAAAATAACATCGTAAGGATGTACTGTTATAGTACAATAGTACAGAGGGTTCACAAAAGTAAATAGACCCCTTGGGTGTTTTTTTTTATAGGTTTGGATTTGATAATGAAAGTAAACAGATTTAGTGAATGAATATATTTAGAATCGCGTTGCTTTTCCCTTTGTATTAAATAAAGCTGACGCGTTCTGGCATTTCATTGATGGTGAACTTAACCACTTGTTCTTGAGGACAATCATCGTGGTGTCCATTTACTTTTGTCAACCCTTTGTATCGTTATCACTGACTGCGATAAACAAACAAACCTTTAGGGCCGCCGCACAGAGGATCGTTTAGCGACTGACGACTTGGGTCGTGACGACTCAAGTCACGTGCGATTTTACAGTGACAGAATGTGAGCCCCGCATACTGCAGCGACCGCGACGCGATTCGCGAAAGAATGAAATTAAGGAAAATAAATTGATAAAATCATTAAAAAAATAAATAGACAAATAAATAAAAAAATAAATAAATAAATACATAAAACAAGCGTCACATAATATTTTTATACGATTTTTTTTATATATAGTTCAGATTTTTGGGGTGAGGGTGAGGGGGGGGGGGGGGGTGAAGTAACATTTTTGACTTGTTTCATAGATGGAGTTTTCAGAAGTTTATCCGGCTTAAAAGTTAATGAAAATTGGAAAAGTTGTACAATAACTTTTCTTTATGTGCTCATGTGTGATATTCATGTAAATATACAAATTAAATAAATTCCGGATTTCATATTTATATTTACAAAAATGAAAAATGTAATTTAATTTTTGTTTTAATGTACAGGGTGTTCGAAAAGTCCCGTCACCCCCTACAAAATGTACATATTGTAATACCAATTTTATTTTTGTGTGATTAATTGTATGTATATGTGGTAGGTGTAATTTAAGAAACAAGTCATTAGTAACAAGTACTTTAATTACAGTAAATACAGTTACTAGTTATAGTTACTAATCAAGAATATCTGTGTGCGCACCATCATTGTGCAGGAATTGTTGGAAAAATGGTTAAAAACCGTTTACAGGCTTCATAGCGTTTCTGCATGTCTGTATTGCTTAATTCATTAACAAATGACGGGCGGTATGGTTTCATGCCGAGATCTTTTGTCATGTGATCTCTCATTGTGAATATAGGGACTGCATGTTCTTGTGATCGTTTCCGAAGTGATTTTTTCGGTGAACGAGCCACCGATGCAATCACACCTTCACATTGTTCTGCTCGCGTTGTTGGTCTTCCCGACCGTGGTCTGTCCTTGATGGAGCCAGTTTCAAACAGCTTTTTCTCCCAGCGTAATACCGTCTTGTTTGGTGGTGCAGCCTTATTGAATCTTATGTTGAAATCATTTTGGATATCATGCATCGTTTTGCCAGTATGTGACCTTTCATGAGCCTATGTGCTCATGTCAATGAATCACATATACTGTAAATTCAATTAATCACACAAAAATAAAATTGGTATTACAATATGTACATTTTGTAGGGGGTGACGGGACTTTTCGAACACCCTGTATATTCAAACACGGGCGAGTGCGCATATTATACATATATAAAACGACTAAATGTATACAGTTAAGTATTTACACGATATATCAAATAGTTAATTCAACTCTTTCTGGATGCATTATTTAAGTTTTTATCAAAACGATAATTACGGTTCATGCAACTGCAATGTACAGTTGGATTAACCTCACAATACGGTTGGATTAACTATTTGGTATAGTGTGCAAATATCTAGTTATTTTAACTATAAATTTTATGCGTGCACACACACACACACACACACACACACACACACACACACACATGCAAATGAAGTCATTCGTATGTTGAATATATTACAGTATACAAAAACATTTAATTTTATGTATAACCCTAGCGCGCGCGCGCACACACACACACACACACACACACACACATGCACACGACATCCCTCTATGAATAAACATACATAACCTATCCATATAGGTCCAAAAATCTTAGAACGTATAAAGCAAATATCGAAAGATTTTTTTCGGCCAATTTCGGTTCATTCAGAGCTCGCGGATGATAAATGAGAGAAAATTTCATAGCCAATTTCCTACACCCAAAATGAATACAAAAGAGATGCTTTTGAGACACCTAAGATGAGGGATGATCAGATGAATATAAAGCCGCCGCCGTTTTTAAAGTAGAAAATGCATAGATTGATGCTCTTAAACGCTAGTAATCATGTTGTATTCACAAGAGAGAAAAGCAATAAGAAAAGGGCTACACCAACTGAAAAGTAGAAAATAGATATGGAGAGAGAGAGAGAGAGAGAGAGAGAGAGAGAGAGAGATTCATGGAATTTGGATGTAAAAATACCCATTTGGTCGCGAGAACATTTTACTGACACTCTCATAAACTAACTTAACCTAACCGAGCCTAATCTAACCCAGCTAAGCCTAACGTAATCTATTTCACAATATATTGTCGATTAAATGTCACGTCGAGAGAATGACATTAATCTGAAAATAAAGGCGTTCCAAAATACCATAAATCCGATAAATTTATTTTGTTCCCTCCTGTTTATTTTTTGTCAATAAAGAGAGAGCTCCTTACAAGGTAGGCCAATGAGGATAGAGTAACAGTAGTATAATGTTCCCTTTTGTCAATAAACGTAGTAGGAGGCGCTGGCCCGGTCTGGTTTTAGAGCACTGGGTGTTCTTAAGTGTACCTCTAATGGTAGTGGCGGAAGCTTCATGGGAACTTGTGGGAGTCAAAACCCCAGAATAGATGTATTCGGTTTTAGCGATGCTACTTGGGGATACAGTATAGAATTGGTAGTACTTTTTAGGAAACTCGTGGTGTATTAAACTTAGGTAGCTAGAGCATAATTTCATAGTTTCGAGATGCGTAATGAAATTTCTTAAAAGAAGATTGACCTTCCCCCTTCACACACACACACACACACACACACACACACACACACGATGTACACTATCGGAGAAATTCTTAAATTGGGAGGTACTCGCAAATTGGAGGCGCCTCTGGATCAATGTTCTCTTATCTAGGTAATTTCAGTGTGAAAGATATTAAAATAATTAATTTTAAAAAGTCACTCTCTCAGCACGGTGGCTTTTGACATTCATGGAAGTAACGATGCAGCGATGAAATGAATACTTCTGTATAAAATAAATATATAAAAAATAAATTCTTAAAAAATGGATGATGTAGATTAGATTAAGTAGTTTAGTGTTTCATGCTATCCTTTATTCTCCATTGTTTTCAAATGCTTAACTGGGTACAAACAAGATAAGTGTACGCATGGTGTGAATGAGATCTGAAGCTATTCTTTTCATTATACTTTTTCCTACTTTCCTATTGATTTTCTTTCACAACTATTTTCTGTCAGCAGTGGCTGGCGGAGGAGGGAGATCCTTGTCTGATCTATACTTTACTAATATACTACTGTTCCTCTTTATAAGTGTAAGCATAGTATGCAAATTTTCAGTATTCTCTCTACCCGCGATGATTTCAAGGACGCGGACGCGATGACGGCAGGCCAGGTAGAAGTCTTTCTTTCCTAGTTTCTCCTCCAACAGTCTACCAGTTCTCTTACTGACACCATTTTGCTAGCACTGTAATCAAAGCCCAAATAAGTTATTAACCCTGCGAGATCCCACGATGTGAGTAGCTCCAGTAAAACTTCGGCCATAGTCTCACCGTCAGAATCATTGATGGTGGTGTGAAGCGCCAGATACTAGTATTGCAAATCTCGAAAACTACTATCTGGTCATATGCTATCCGCTTTCGATTACAGTGTGGAGCACCAAACTGGCTGGATCATCTCGAAATTTCTCAACAGCTTCCTCAGCGACCCCCTGTCAAGCTCCGTCGAGTAAATAATATTCATTAAGGTTTCCTCCTCCAGCTTTGATGACAGCTGAAATGATGGCTGTGGCCTGACTAGCAGAGAGAAAAAGCGATCGACTAGGAATGTTGTTGCATTCCATGAGTTTCCTCGTCGGCATACTTCAAATGCAAGAAGTGTTTGAACAGTTGCCGAATGGTTGGTAGCTTGGTGCCACTGATGGAGTTGGAGGGAGGATCTACTAGTAGGCAGTAGAAATAACTGGAAAATCGTATGGTAGGCTTACTACTAGTTACTATTAGTTTCTTTGGAGGCTCTCTTTCAGCTTTTTCATAACTCGACCGGACAGCGCTTTGTCATCAGACATTATTTTTATTTTTATTATTATATTTTTACGACCTGAAAATAGAAATTAGAATAATAGAAATGTAGCACTATTGCAAAAGTACACTGAAATACGGTGTATGACCTTTGACCTCTAGATTTGACCAATCAGCTGACCTCAAAGACTCAAAAATGCATCCATCGTCTTCGGCAGTATTGGAAAATATAGGATTGTCTCACACTTCTTATTTCATGACCCTTCTGCCATATGACACCTCTACTCCAACAGATTACTGAGGTCACTACTTCCTACTATCTATTTTGCAAACCCCTCATAAATGAAGTCGTCGAATCTATTAAAGAATTTAAAACTCGAATTAACTCCCCCCCCCCCCCCATTTAACCGTCTTGTTTGAAGTGCGAGAAAACTTAGTTCTAAAAATAAGCTTTAGTGCTATGCACTGTATTCTCTCCATCATTCAAGTACATTCATAGAATTTTTAGTTAAAGTCTTCTTCCAGCATGAAGCCTCCATTTCAGGAAAATTATATGAAATAAAATAGACAGAAAGAAATAGCAATCTTGCAGATATTTTTCACTAGAGAACTAGTTTACATCGAGATATGACAACCCAACAATATGTATAAATATTTTAATTGAATATTCATGCACTGTAGCTAGACATAGATGCGGGAACCATTATACCTACTGAAAGCTTTCCAAACTGATTATCGTAAATGCAGCAGCTTTATTTAGGTTTCGAACCTATGTTACTTAAAAAGAAAACACTGAATTACGTTCGGTTGGTAAAATCCTTAGATTTCATACTCATTCAAATTTTAGGTGGGGAAATAAGCTAATTAAATGAAAGATCGAAAAAGAATTTTGAGTTTGCAATTAAATAGTTTCCCATTTAACCTTTCAAGACCTAACTACGTATGACGTACGAATGATTACCACAGACTCACTACATACGCTGTACGATCTTAATTTTCACGCCCGCATTTGAATGGGCGTAAAAGAAACTCCGTCTGTCGGACATACGTTCCTTCGTACATGCATTACCGAAAGGTGTTGGGATTGTAAAATTAGGGATTTATTAATAATATAAAATTTGGTAAAATTTTTACATAAATGAAAGACGTAAGTTAGTTACGATATAAATTCCAAGTAGGCCTCAGGTAATTCCGAGAAAAGAATAGTGATTGCTCGCACAAAAACATCTGAACAGGTCTCAACATGGTTGTACTAGAGTATGTGACGTTGTTTTGTTCAACCAATGGGGCATGAGAGAATGCGTCACGTGATGCCACACATCTATTTCATCAAATCATATATTTGTAAACAATTTAAATTTCAAATAGTACTTGAAATAAAAATAAAAATTAATTAATATTGTAAAATAGGTAACATAAGTTAGTTAAATAATATAAAAAGGATAGAAATTTGTAAAACTCATAATGTAAGCTATTTTGAAGTTGTTTCTAAGTCTCAAGATCAAAGGAAAAAAAGAATAAAGAATGTCTTCCCAATGAGAGATGAAAATGTAATTCTGGATTGGAAAAAATAGCGAGCAGCGCAGTTCGACAGTGAGTGCTGCAGTGGAGTTTGTCATAGAGAGAGGATTGTACACAGTCCATCAGAAAATCTTAGTTCCCATCCCTTGTCATTTTCATTTTAATATTTCCACTCGTGCACGTGGGGAGTGGGGCCCACTTTTAAGAAGAACTTGAGACAGCAAATTCAATTCAGTTCTTCCCTAGGGCCTTTGTAAAGGGTATTTTCTCTCTTCGGTCCCTTGGCCTATCTTTGTCCCACGCTAGCCCATATTCCCCATTTCCTTAAGCCAATTTGAATTACGATCAAGACCAATTCCCCTTTATTAATTATATAACGTAAGAAATCTGATTTAATATGTGAAACTTAAGATTAAATATTAAAACTTTGTTGTGTTTTATAAGAGATTTGTTTTCAAGTAATTTTTATCGAGTCCGAGTCAAGTCGCGAGTTTTTAAGAGCGAGTCTCAAATCAAGTCTCAAGTCGTTTTTGGCGAGTCTCGAGTCGAGTCTCAAGTCAATATGGATAAATGAAAGATAGACGTAAGATGCGTGGAGTGATGACATATGTAAAGGTTAAATCTTGTTAAACCACACTATTAGTGCCAGAGATGCAGTTAAAATTGGATAATAAAAAAGTATAAACAGTACACAATTTTTCAATATCATTTATCAAATCCCTTTTTTTTATTTATGAGAGAATGCCACTGTAATACAGTACATACAAGAAAGTAACAAATGAGTATAGGAGCTCAAGATTATATATATATATATATATATATATATATATATATATATATACATACATACAGGGCCTATCAGAGGGGGGCCTAGGAGGGCCATTTGGCCTGGGCCTCAAGCTTAAGGGGGGCCTCAAATTTAGAAACTTTCAGGTTTAAATATAATGTTTTGCAGTGAAAGTAATAACTGGGTTCAGCTATGAGCCTCAAAAGCTAGAAGTGGCCCTGGCCTCTCTGGACCTTTGAGAGGGTCTGTATATATATATATATATATATATATACACACACAGAGTATATATATATATATATATATATATATATATATATAGTACAGGGTGGGCCGTAAGTTTCCATACATAGGAAAAATTAAACGTTTGTTTTTATGTTTCAGATACCCTAAGAATATGCGTTTGACGTAAGATCTTGTTTACTGATGAAGCAAATTTTTACGTCAATGGAGAGGTTAATCGGCAAAACATACGTTATTGGAGTAATGCTAACCCTAACTGGCTGAGTCCGACGAAGATGCAAGGTGCCGGTAAAGTGATGGTGTGGGGCCGGGATATGGGGTGACAGAATTATTGGACCAATTTTGTCAGTGGAAATCTTAATGCCGAAAGGTATCTTAACATGTTGCAAGAAGAGATTTTCCCATCCCTGCTAAACGAGGAAGGTAACTTCCCAGTTTACTTCCAGCAAGATGGAGCTCCACCTCATTATGGTCTTCACGTGCGTCGGTATTTGGATCAGCAGTTTCCGGATGCTTGGATTGGTCGGCGTGGTCCTGTGGAGTGGCCTCCCAGATCCCCAGATCTCACCCCCTTGATTTCTATCTTTGGGGGCACTTGAAGGCCATGGTGTATCAGGAAAAGATACGAGACATAAATCATCTAAAGGAACGTATCACCAACGCCATTACAAGCATAACGTCAACTGTGCTAATGCGTGTTCATCAACAGTGGGGAACACGTATTGAAATGTGTTTTCAAAACAATGGCAACCATGTAGAGCATATTATATAAATAAAAATGGTTGTCCATAAAAAAATGTTTATTTTTCCTATGTATGGAAACTTACGGCCCACCCGTATATATATATAACCTTAACCTTTGGTTAGCTTTCGCCCGAATTGTTGATTCTGACGAAGCTCAAGCTTTTCACTCCACCTTAGACCTACAGTTTAGCGTGGAATCCGAACCACGTCCCATCAGCAGCCCAGCGTCGTAACCACTAGGCCACCTAGTGTATCCATTTATCTACCAACCACTTCCTTTATTGTGTGGAAGGATGAACAGCTGGGTTTTGCTGCGCGCCGGCTGCCGTCGGGTCTCGAACCCGGGGCCGATGGATTCGTAGTCAGCGACGCTAACCACACCACCACCGAGGCGCATATATATATATATATATGTGCAGGTTGATATTTTAAAAAGAGTTGGCACCCAGTTTTATCACTAGTTTCAGTTAGAGAAAATTTGTGTTCAAATAAATTGTGATATACCATACACAGAATTAGTATGGTTCTACCGACAACTCAGCATCATTAATTGTTTTCATATTAACCCATGTGCGTCCACGGGTCTTTTCCGAGACTGAATAAAATCGTCTGGCGTTAGCCAGAACAAAATCATTAAAGTGACGATGGGCGCTAATGGGTTAAATCGAACGCGTTTATATTTCCATGTTGCACTTCAGGAATGTTATGCTTGTAAGTGTTTTATCGCAGAGTCGTGCACGATGTGGTCGCATGATTATGCCACCATGGCTAAACACATAACTGGGAAAAGTACTTGAGTCATTTCATTCAAGTTGCAAGTCAGAAGAGGCAAAGTCTCAAGTCAAGTCCGAGTCAAGTCCGAGTCAAGTCTCAAGTAAAAAAAAAAAAAAATAGGGACTCGAGTCCGAGTCACTAACTCGAGTCCCCAGCTCTGTTTTATAATAACGGTGGAAGTCATAATTGTCGTTTAAAAATTTGTGACAGAGAGACTCATTATTATAAACGAGTAAATAAGAATAGTGAAAGTCATTTGGTTGCAGGGAGTAAAATTGGTTTGAAAAACATCGTGTCCGCGCTACCAGACGTGTATTTATATCAACACACCTACCCACGAACGGGGTAATGATTCATCAAATATAGTGGGGGGGGGGGTCATCTAGGGGGAAGGGACGTCATCCTGGGAGAAACCTCGAACCTTTCAAAGGGTTGATTCAAATTGATTTTCCAAACAATTTCAATGCTTTATAGGTAAACTGTAAAAATCTTATAATTTTAGTTTTGTATAGGGACCAAATTTGAATTTCATTTTCTAAATGAGTTCCAAGGAATAGCTTACATAATGAAGAGAACATTTTCTTTATATTTATATTCAGAATTAAGTGAAATGAAGCCCAGTGCATAATAAGCTTTGTTATTAGCTGCTGAAGAGTTTCAAAAATTTCAAGCCTTTTTTGGTACAACAATACCCATAAAGATTTTCCTTTAAAACATCTATAACATCACATCTACCATAATGAGACAGACAGAGAGACAGACAGACAGACAAACAGACAAAGCTTGCCAAAAATATGAATAAAATGAGAGAACTGAAATAGGAGCAGGGAACAGATGGACATACGTAAATAAAATATCAATACTGCGTGTAATTTAAAATTAAAAGCAGCTGCCGTATCATGTCAGCGTTGATAAAAGAAATGAAATTCCAAATCAATTGCATATTTCAGTGGAACGACTCATATCCGTTACTGCAATGTAAATGACATTACACACGCTGTATGGGTTAAATTCTTCAATAAAAATGCTTGAAAAGCTTATTTTAAAATGTGAAAGCATCTTTAAGTTCAATCAATGAAGATAAATACAAAGAAAAAAGTTCAAAAGTAACGAGTTCCTATTTATTCTATTATTATTACTAATATAAATACAAGGTCAAGCAACGTACGTGTTTCAGTATACATAATCGTAAACTATCATTTGAAATGTTTTCTGCATCGTTAGCATGTTTTGTCTAAACTCTCTCATATTTTTAGGTTTACCTATAAACAGGAATACCTTTTTTGACATAATAACGTGAAAAGAGTGAACACATAAATTGTCAGTTAAGATGTTAAGTATTGCCGTAGTATTAAATATCCTCGTAGGAAATCGGCTATAGAGGAGAGAGGAGGGGCGACAAGCTTGACCTTCATGAAATGAGGAATCGTCGCACGGAACATTTGAAAGGTTGAAAAGTAGGCTAAGATCGAGCTACTTCATAAAAAGCTTTAGTTCAAACGCTTTTCCTCTAATGAAGGAAATCACACTAATATACTCAATCCCTTTGTTCAATGAAGAGAATGTTTCGTTTTAGAGAAAACCTTTGCAGCAGAGTCGTACAATGGGTTTATAAACGCTCAATATATTTCGCTGAAAGTATCTGTACACAACCAACTTGTCATAGACAGTTGCCTGGTATGTATTCAGCATATTTCTAATGGTGAATTTCCATTTCCTACTCAATCAGGACGGAACAAGAGTGAAAGTGTTGACACGTCCCCAGATGCCTGAAATCCTTGGATTGGCGTACGAAGAAGTGCGGGGAGATTTGCAGGGAAATTCAGAAAACCTGATGCCAACATCCGTCTGCTGGTGAACAAGCTCCGCAGGACTGGATCTCTTGCGAGAGAAAGGACGTTCCGGGTGGGGAGGTATATCCGAGGAAAGAACCCGCTCTGTCAGCGAAATTTTTGATCGTAGCCCAGCTAAGTTCGTACGAAGTGCATCGTTTGAATTGAACATACTATACGATCTGCATTAAATCCTGCCGTTTCACGTTAAGACGCGAAAGTACCACACTTAAATCGTAGCCCATCTATAAATGGGGAGGATTACGCAGTATGACTGGTGTCATGACCTCGAGAATGTGGAAAACAAGGATCTGCTGGGGCATAGCCTTTTCAGCGACGAAGATACCGAACCCTATCTGCAGCAAGTTGAACAAGTATAACTGCTGCATACTTGCTAACGAGTAACCACATGCATTGCATGAATGTGAATGAGACACATCGAAAATGAGTGTTTGATTGAAGATAGGGAAAAGGAAGGTGTATGGGCCATTCACGTTCCACGAACCAACGGTGAAAGGGCGAGAATTTTCTAGACACGTTGTACAGAGCTATAAAACCACAACTTGCGTCTAATAGCATCCTCGAGACTGTTGTCTTTCAACAGGATGGAGCTTCGCCTCATTTTGCTATTGCCGTAAGTAACTACCTCAACAAACAGTTTCCTTGGAGATAGATAGACACAGGCGGGAACTAGCCATGAACACCACGATCACCGGATCTGACAGAACATTTTATGAAGTTGTTCTGCAGGTTACGTTAGATTAGGTTAGCATAGAGTTATCTAACTTACAGCAGGAGACAACCAGACTGCAAATACAGTTCCAGTTGGCGGGCCACTACGTTATTATTAATTTTAACTTTAATATACTATTATTATATTACTATTACTATTATTAATATTATATATATATATATATATACTAGGGGCACTCAATATATTTTGCCCCACCCTTTTTTCTTAGCTAAATAATAGGCCATGGGGCTGAAATGTCTTTTGTGCCGTAAGTTTGAACTTTCTGCGCTTCACATAACCGGATTTTTCCACTTTGAACATCCCCTCCTTGTATAAAACCGCTTTTAAATGCCCTTGTATAAAACCGATGGTTAACGCAGTTTCGAAAATTCCGTCTGACAGTGATGTGCGTCGTAAACAGAGAGCTGTTATCGAGTTCTTAACCGCAGAGAAGGAAACAGTTGCAAATATTCACAAACGTCTACAAAACGTTTTCGGAGATGCTGTTGTTGATCGAAGTACAGTTCGACGCTGGTCTAAACGTGAGAGATCATCGGAGAGAGGGAGAGCCAGCCTCGATGATGAGCCACGCAGCGGTTGTCCGGCATCGGTTGTGACATCTCACACTGTGCAACATGCTAACAGTATCATTCGATCAAATCGGCGCGTCACATACAAGGAGCTATCACTGGATCTAGAAATTAGTGAAGGAAATGTGAATACGATAATTCAGCAACTGGGATACTCAAAAGTGTGTTCACGGTATGTTCCTCGCCAACTGACTGAAGATCACAAAGCCCAAAGAAAAGAAATTGCTTCTGAGTCGTTGGTTCGATACGAGACAGAAGGGGATGACTTCCTTTCACAAATTGTGACTGGGGATGAGACTTGGGTACACACCACTTTGAACCTGAAACAAAACAACAATCCTTGGAGTGGCATCACGCAGACTCCCCACGCAAGAAAAAGTTCAAAATGGCTCCCTCTGCACGAAAGGCTATGGCCACCATACCTGGGACAGGAAAGGGGTGATTCTAGTGGACACTATGAAGAAAGGACAAACAATCAACTCGGAGGCATATATTGCTACCCTACAGAGACTCTAGAGACGTATAAAGCGAGTTCGACCGGAGAGAAAACTGGAAGACGTCCTTCTTTTGCACGATAACGCAAGACCGCACAACAGTTTGCAAACAAGAGAGGCCATCACAAAAATGTGCTTGACTGTTACCCCACCCTCTATACAGCCCTGATCTGGCACGTTCAGATTTCCATTTGTTTGGGCCAATGAAGGATGCTATTCGTGGAAGAAACTTTCAGAGTGACGATGAGGTTGTTGAGGAGGTTAAGAGGTGGCTCCAGCGGAAGCCAGCGGACTTTTACCAGCAAGGAATAAAGGCCCTTGTTTCGAGGTGGAGGAAAGCCGTAGAAAAGGATGGAGACTATGCAGAAAAATAAAAACTTTTGTGTACAAAATTTCTGGAACTTACAAGGAAACTTGGAAAGAAAAACAAAAGGTGGGGCAAAATATACTGACTGGTCCTCGTGTGTATATATATATATATATATATATATATATATATATATATATATATATATAGTGGCCCAACGGTAGGCTCACGACAATATGTGGATTGAAAATGGGATTAAATGCTGTCGGGTCACCAGTTTGACCTTTCAGCCAAACAAACAATATTTAATGAAGGAGATAGAAATTACTTTATAGTGTTCTTTTAACTAAAAAGATAAAAGAATTATTTGCTCACAGTAATTAACAATTAATTGTACGGAATTTGTGCAATATTACAATGAAATGATTATTTATAACAATAAGGAATGATTTTATACAGTATAAGAGTTAAATGCTACGATAATAACTAGAAACAATAATTTAGGTAATGAGATATACGTTATTGGACACACAACAATAAGTAATTAAGTGAGTAAGTAAATAAGTAAGTGAACAATAACTAAGGTAGTACAAAATAGGGATTTGGTACAATAACGGATTAGGCCCAATTGTGGTCGTAAATGCATGAGTTAACTTGAACGGTATTGAGGAACACTTTCAAGATAGCCTATTTGTTTAAGCTAGGAGTATATTGAGTTTGTAGGCTACGCAAAAGTAGTGTAGCACGACGGAATAAACAGTAGGCCAAATGAGCTGGTAGCCTACGTGAGGCTTACAGACCTGGGTTTCTTAGAAGGTAGACTGGGAAAACGGGAGAGCCTACGAATGACGAAATACTCGTTGAACGGAAATGAAGATTCGCGGGTCGAAATGGATGAATGTTGAGTGAGACAAAGACCGGAAGGATGACGGCGATTGAATCTTGTAGAAGTGATGTTGCTTCCGGTGAGATGAAATAGTAGTAGGCCTTAACGGGAATGAGCCAGCTTCGTATATGATTGAACGTAGTTTTGAAAGATGGCGGGCCGCTCTCCGACGATAGGTCGGAGAGTGAGTGGAATTACATGACGAAGGTTGGAGATGAAGAGTGAGTGCTGAGTGAGGCCTGAGCAATGGGTAAATAAGCAAAAGGGAGCGATCTGTGAGTGGACTCGTGTTTTTATAGGTCTTGGTGACGTCCTCTGGCGGGCGTTTCGGGAAACAAAACAAAATCTGTGTTTCCTTTGTGGGCCTCTTCCTGCCCACGTGTTTGGGTTTTATAGTCTTGTTTACTTCTCAAAAAAAATGTGAGATGAGAGGAAAAGGAATTTCCGTTATGCTTCTACACACACACCACACACACTAAAGTGACCATATTTTTAGGAGCAAAAAGCGGGACATTTTTCTATTTTTGGAGTTATAAACTAAAATGACTATATTTTCAGGAGCCAAAAGCGGGACACCCCTCTACCTCATATATATATACAGTATATATATATATATATGTAGCGTATCGACAAGAAATAGACCAACAAATCGACAGACATACTTTCTTTCCACGCTACCATAAAACAGGTTGGAACACACGTGGGCAAGAGTAAAACAATGGAGCGTCTATTTTTTCCCCAATGGGAGCGAACAAAAACCGTTAACGACTAAAAGACGCGTGGACAAACCGTCTTAAGAATGAAGTCTACGTCACAGGCCTACGGTATAAAAGGAGCTTCCACTTACACTCACTCTCCACTCCGACGCTTCCATTCCGCTCGACTACTTTGTATGTTGTCATCCCTCATCAGTAGTAACCGGCTCAAGACCAAGGCTCACTTCAACACCACATTCAAGAAACGGAGCATCATTGGAAGTGACCCACCAATACTGCCGCAGGAAGCCCCAACACCTAAGGAATTCCCCGTTGTCTCTTCATTACCGCATAAACCGGTTATCAAGCATTTTCGAGAGCACCGGCAAAGTTTGCAACACTACGAGAAGCATCCGCAAGGGACACATTGCGTGACTCGACGGCGAAAGCTACAAGCCCAAATCACTCCACATCTGGTCAGCTTTTACCGCTTTACGACGAACGATCGTCTACGAGACTCCATTAGGCCCATCATACCTCGACCTACGGAACGGGTTTCCAAGAGTCAACCACCACCGGGCCTACCTTCTCCTTCGCAAAAGGCCTAATTCACGACCCGACCAACGCGCGAGCAACCAGTTTCCAGAGGACGACCGACTACACCACGACGACCCTCACGGTATTTCCTTATCAACCATCCTTCCACAAGTCAAAACGTCCGGGTAAGCTAACTACTTCATATTCTAGTGCTCTTGAAGCCGACATTAGCCTACCGCGAACAGCAGGCTACTCTCCCAAAGTGAGTAATCAAACATTCCCATTGACTCCCGTTAATAACGCAGTAGACCACTTTTCTCTACTGCAGGCCTAATTCATATACCGTGTATATTCCCTCAATTATCATTAGGCCGAACGATAGGCCTGTCATCCTATTCAAGTGTCATTTCAATACCTTATTCCGCGTATCATCCGTTATTCTGTTCAATTCGCATTTACGTGTTAACTAAACATTCTCTTGACGTAATCACTTGACATCACATAATGTTCTTGTATATAAATGATATTTGTGCAAGCATCACAATCCATTATAATTAGGCCGCATCAATTATTCTATGTGCATCCATACAATCCTTTAGCCTACTTCATCAGTGTCGTGATTTTCATTCAATGTACCGAACGCACGTGCATTCTTTATAGCTATTATTAGGCCCATTCAAGGTTCCATGTTGCATGCCATTTACATACCATCGATGAGTATTACATTATTTATTACGTGTCAATTAAGCTCTTAACATTTCATTTTATCACCTAGGTCTATGCCATAAGCATAACATAAACTACCAATTAATTACTGTCAATTCTTTGTTATACCACCGTGAATAAGTAACGGTCTCATTGTACAAAATAAAGTACCGAGGCTTACTCTATTAATGAGTACCTGAACGTACGCGTTCACGTTGTCATTAATAGGCCTCTTTCACAGATCATTTATGCATAATCGGTAGTTTCCCTAACCGGTGTATTACATAACCTATTTGTTATATTATTACGTGCATGCATTATTTTTGCATTCACCATCTCATATTTCAGGTTGTGTCCCATTTTGTATAACATTAAGCCTCACATAAACGAGCGCATTTCAAAGGTGTCCCATTTTGTATACCATTAAGCCTCACATAAACGAGAGCATTTCAAAGGTCATTATCGAATTGTTAAGCTTTCTAGTCAAGTCTTACCATTGTATTTTCACTGTGAAAATTAAAAGAAAATATTTATATTAATTTTCACAGTGAAAATACAATGGTAAGACTTGACTAGAAAGCTTAACAATTCGATAATGACCTTTGAAATGCTCTCGTTTATGTGAGGCTTAATGGTATACAAAATGGGACACCTTTGAAATGCGCTCGTTTATGTGAGGCTTAATGTTATACAAAATGGGACACAACCTGAAATATGAGATGGTGAATGCAAAAATAATGCATGCACGTAATAATATAACAAATAGGTTATGTAATACACCGGTTAGGGAAACTACCGATTATGCATAAATGATCTGTGAAAGAGGCCTATTAATGACAACGTGAACGCGTACGTTCAGGTACTCATTAATAGAGTAAGCCTCGGTACTTTATTTTGTACAATGAGACCGTTACTTATTCACGGTGGTATAACAAAGAATTGACAGTAATTAATTGGTAGTTTATGTTATGCTTATGGCATAGACCTAGGTGAAAATGAAATGTTAAGAGCTTAATTGACACGTAATAAATAATGTAATACTCATCGATGGTATGTAAATGGCATGCAACATGGAACCTTGAATGGGCCTAATAATAGCTATAAAGAATGCACGTGCGTTCGGTACATTGAATGAAAATCACGACACTGATGAAGTAGGCTAAAGGATTGTATGGATGCACATAGAATAATTGATGCGGCCTAATTATAATGGATTGTGATGCTTGCACAAATATCATTTATATACAAGAACATTATGTGATGTCAAGTGATTACGTCAAGAGAATGTTTAGTTAACACGTAAATGCGAATTGAACAGAATAACGGATGATACGCGGAATAAGGTAGTGAAATGACACTTGAATAGGATGACAGGCCTATCGTTCGGCCTAATGATAATTGAGGGAATATACACGGTATATGAATTAGGCCTGCAGTAGAGAAAAAGTGGTCTACTGCGTATTAACGGGAGTCAATGGGAATGTTTGATTACTCACTTTGGGAGAGTAGCCTGCTGTTCGCGGTAGGCTAATGTCGGCTTCAAGAGCACTAGAATATGAAGTAGTTAGCTTACCCGGACGTTTTGACTTGTGGAAGGATGGTTGATAAGGAAATACCGTGAGGGTCGTCGTGGTGTAGTCGGTCGTCCTCTGGAAACTGGTTGCTCGCGCGTTGGTCGGGTCGTGAATTAGGCCTTTTGCGAAGGAGAAGGTAGGCCCGGTGCGGTGTGACTCTTGGAAACCCGTTCCGTAGGTCGAGGTATGATGGGCCTAATGGAGTCTCGTAGACGATCGTTCGTCGTAAAGCGGTAAAAGCTGACCAGATGTGGAGTGATTTGGGCTTGTAGCTTTCGCCGTCGAGTCACGCAATGTGTCCCTTGCGGATGCTTCTCGTAGTGTTGCAAACTTTGCCGGTGCTCTCGAAAATGCTTGATAACCGGTTTATGCGGTAATGAAGAGACAACGGGGAATTCCTTAGGTTGTTGGGGCTTCCTGCGGCAGTATTGGTGGGTCACTTCCAATGATGCTCCGTTTCTTGAATGTGTGTTGAAGTGAGCCTTGGTCTTGAGCCGGTTACTACTGATGAGGGATGACAACATACAAAGTAGTCGAGCGGAATGGAAGCGTCGGAGTGGAGAGTGAGTGTAAGTGGAAGCTCCTTTTATACCGTAGGCCTGTGACGTAGACTTCATTCTTAAGACGGTTTGTCCACGCGTCTTTTAGTCGTTAACGGTTTTTTTCGCTCCCATTGGGGAAAAAATAGACGCTCCATTGTTTTACTCTTGCCCACGTGTGTTCCAACCTGTTTTATGGTAGCGTGGAAAGAAAGTATGTCTGTCGATTTGTTGGTCTATTTCTTGTCGATACGCTACAAGTAGTTCCCTCTCAGAGACGAAGGAACGATGATAAAAGGATCACCATTTTGGGGCGAAACTGACGCGGCCGCTCCGAGTACGGACACCCGTTCGTGTGTCTGGCGGTGTTTCGTTGGCGGGAGGGCGCGAGACATCTTCTTGGGTTGGGGAAATTGCGTCGTCCTCGAGGTACGCCGGCTTTAGGCGGTCGATTGACACTACGTCCTTGCGTCCCGCACGGTCGAGGATGAAAGTTTGTCACCCCTCCGCAGCACCGGAAAAGGCCCATCGTATGGATGTTGTAGGGGCGGACGGATGGTGTCATTTCTGACGAAGACGTGGGTGCAGGAGGACAACCGGGCGGGGACAAAAATGCGACGAGCAGTGGGATGACGCGGGAAACCGGACGAAAATTGCGCATGGTCTCCCTTAAGGCGTCGGCGTACGTGCTGCCGTCCACCGAAGGATGTGCTCCTGACGAAGTGAAGAATTCGCCGGGTAGCCGCAAAGGAGTACCGTACACCAATTCGGCCGATGTACATTGCAGGTCATCCTTGAGCGCTGCCCGAATTCCCAGGAGGACAAGGGGAAGGGCGTCGGTCCAACGTGGGCCGGTGGTGGTCATCCTTAGGGACGCCTTCAGGTGACGGTGTAGTCGCTCGACGAGGCCATTGGCCATGGGCCTATATGCTGTAGTCCGAATCCGGGAACAACCTAAAATTTGTGTCAGGCTCTTCCACAGAGCGGATTCGAATTGCCGACCACGGTCAGTAGTGATTGTTGATGGGACTCCAAAACGGGACACCCAACCACTGACGAAAGCGCGGGCGGCGGATTCAGCCGTGATGTCCTTTATAGGGATCGCCTCAGGCCAACGCGTGAATCGATCGACGCAGGTGAGGAGGTACGTGTATAACAAAGAATTGACAGTAATTAATTGGTAGTTTATGTTATGCTTATGGCATAGACCTAGGTGATAAAATGAAATGTTAAGAGCTTAATTGACACGTAATAAATAATGTAATACTCATCGATGGTATGTAAATGGCATGCAACATGGAACCTTGAATGGGCCTAATAATAGCTATAAAGAATGCACGTGCGTTCGGTACATTGAATGAAAATCACGACACTGATGAAGTAGGCTAAAGGATTGTATGGATGCACATAGAATAATTGATGCGGCCTAATTATAATGGATTGTGATGCTTGCACAAATATCATTTAATACAAGAACATTATGTGATGTCAAGTGATTACGTCAAGAGAATGTTTAGTTAACACGTAAATGCGAATTGAACAGAATAACGGATGATACGCGGAATAAGGTATTGAAATGACACTTGAATAGGATGACAGGCCTATCGTTCGGCCTAATGATAATTGAGGGAATATACACGGTATATGAATTAGGCCTGCAGTAGAGAAAAGTGGTCTACTGCGTTATTAACGGGAGTCAATGGGAATGTTTGATTACTCACTTTGGGAGAGTAGCCTGCTGTTCGCGGTAGGCTAATGTCGGCTTCAAGAGCACTAGAATATGAAGTAGTTAGCTTACCCGGACGTTTTGACTTGTGGAAGGATGGTTGATAAGGAAATACCGTGAGGGTCGTCGTGGTGTAGTCGGTCGTCCTCTGGAAACTGGTTGCTCGCGCGTTGGTCGGGTCGTGAATTAGGCCTTTTGCGAAGGAGAAGGTAGGCCCGGTGGTGGTTGACTCTTGGAAACCCGTTCCGTAGGTCGAGGTATGATGGGCCTAATGGAGTCTCGTAGACGATCGTTCGTCGTAAAGCGGTAAAAGCTGACCAGATGTGGAGTGATTTGGGCTTGTAGCTTTCGCCGTCGAGTCACGCAATGTGTCCCTTGCGGATGCTTCTCGTAGTGTTGCAAACTTTGCCGGTGCTCTCGAAAATGCTTGATAACCGGTTTATGCGGTAATGAAGAGACAACGGGAATTCCTTAGGTGTTGGGGCTTCCTGCGGCAGTATTGGTGGGTCACTTCCAATGATGCTCCGTTTCTTGAATGTGGTGTTGAAGTGAGCCTTGGTCTTGAGCCGGTTACTACTGATGAGGGATGACAACATACAAAGTAGTCGAGCGGAATGGAAGCGTCGGAGTGGAGAGTGAGTGTAAGTGGAAGCTCCTTTTATACCGTAGGCCTGTGACGTAGACTTCATTCTTAAGACGGTTTGTCCACGCGTCTTTTAGTCACCGGGCCTACCTTCTCCTTCGCAAAAGGCCTAATTCACGACCCGACCAACGCGCGAGCAACCCATTTCCATACTCAGAAGGTTACACGTACCTCCTCACCTGCGTCGATCGATTCACGCGTTGGCCTGAGGCGATCCCTATAAAGGACATCACGGCTGAATCCGCCGCCCGCGCTTTCGTCAGTGGTTGGTTCCCGTTTTGGAGTCCCATCAACAATCACTACTGACCGTGGTCGGCAATTCGAATCCGCTCTGTGGAAGAGCCTGACACAAATTTTAGGTTGTTCCCGGATTCGGACTACAGCATATAGGCCCATGGCCAATGGCCTCGTCGAGCGACTACACCGTCACCTGAAGGCGTCCCTAAGGATGACCACCACCGGCCCACGTTTGGACCGACGCCCTTCCCCTTGTCCTCCTGGGAATTCGGGCAGCGCTCAAGGATGACCTGCAATGTACATCGGCCGAATTGGTGTACGGTACTCCTTTGCGGCTACCCGGCGAATTCTTCACTTCGTCAGGAGCACATCCTTCGGTGGACGGCAGCACGTACGCCGACGCCTTAAGGGAGACCATGCGCAATTTTCGTCCGGTTTCCCCGCGTCATCCCACTGCTCGTCGCATTTTTGTCCCCGCCCGGTTGTCCTCCTGCACCCACGTCTTCGTCAGAAATGACACCATCCGTCCGCCCCTACAACATCCATACGATGGGCCTTTTCCGGTGCTGCGGAGGGGTGACAAAACTTTCATCCTCGACCGTGCGGGACGCAAGGACGTAGTGTCAATCGACCGCCTAAAGCCGGCGTACCTCGAGGACGACGCAATTTCCCCAACCCAAGAAGATGTCTCGCGCCCTCCCGCCAACGAAACACCGCCAGACACACGAACGGGTGTCCGTACTCGGAGCGGCCGCGTCAGTTTCGCCCCAAAATGGTGATCCTTTTATCATCGTTCCTTCGTCTCTGAGAGGGAACTACTTGTAGCGTATCGACAAGAAATAGACCAACAAATCGACAGACATACTTTCTTTCCACGCTACCATAAAACAGGTTGGAACACACGTGGGCAAGAGTAAAACAATGGAGCGTCTATTTTTTCCCCAATGGGAGCGAACAAAAACCGTTAACGACTAAAAGACGCGTGGACAAACCGTCTTAAGAATGAAGTCTACGTCACAGGCCTACGGTATAAAAGGAGCTTCCACTTACACTCACTCTCCACTCCGACGCTTCCATTCCGCTCGACTACTTTGTATGTTGTCATCCCTCATCAGTAGTAACCGGCTCAAGACCAAGGCTCACTTCAACACCACATTCAAGAAACGGAGCATCATTGGAAGTGACCCACCAATACTGCCGCAGGAAGCCCCAACACCTAAGGAATTCCCCGTTGTCTCTTCATTACCGCATAAACCGGTTATCAAGCATTTTCGAGAGCACCGGCAAAGTTTGCAACACTACGAGAAGCATCCGCAAGGGACACATTGCGTGACTCGACGGCGAAAGCTACAAGCCCAAATCACTCCACATCTGGTCAGCTTTTACCGCTTTACGACGAACGATCGTCTACGAGACTCCATTAGGCCCATCATACCTCGACCTACGGAACGGGTTTCCAAGAGTCAACCACCACCGGGCCTACCTTCTCCTTCGCAAAAGGCCTAATTCACGACCCGACCAACGCGCGAGCAACCAGTTTCCAGAGGACGACCGACTACACCACGACGACCCTCACGGTATTTCCTTATCAACCATCCTTCCACAAGTCAAACGTCCGGGTAAGCTAACTACTTCATATTCTAGTGCTCTTGAAGCCGACATTAGCCTACCGCGAACAGCAGGCTACTCTCCCAAAGTGAGTAATCAAACATTCCCATTGACTCCCGTTAATAACGCAGTAGACCACTTTTCTCTACTGCAGGCCTAATTCATATACCGTGTATATTCCCTCAATTATCATTAGGCCGAACGATAGGCCTGTCATCCTATTCAAGTGTCATTTCAATACCTTATTCCGCGTATCATCCGTTATTCTGTTCAATTCGCATTTACGTGTTAACTAAACATTCTCTTGACGTAATCACTTGACATCACATAATGTTCTTGTATATAAATGATATTTGTGCAAGCATCACAATCCATTATAATTAGGCCGCATCAATTATTCTATGTGCATCCATACAATCCTTTAGCCTACTTCATCAGTGTCGTGATTTTCATTCAATGTACCGAACGCACGTGCATTCTTTATAGCTATTATTAGGCCCATTCAAGGTTCCATGTTGCATGCCATTTACATACCATCGATGAGTATTACATTATTTATTACGTGTCAATTAAGCTCTTAACATTTCATTTTATCACCTAGGTCTATGCCATAAGCATAACATAAACTACCAATTAATTACTGTCAATTCTTTGTTATACCACCGTGAATAAGTAACGGTCTCATTGTACAAAATAAAGTACCGAGGCTTACTCTATTAATGAGTACCTGAACGTACGCGTTCACGTTGTCATTAATAGGCCTCTTTCACAGATCATTTATGCATAATCGGTAGTTTCCCTAACCGGTGTATTACATAACCTATTTGTTATATTATTACGTGCATGCAGTGGCGGTTCCTCATATGGGCAATATGGGCAGCCGCACAGGGCGGCATTTGTGGAGGGGCGGCATGAGCGCCTGCAAAAAAATAATAAAAATAAGAATAAATAAATAAAAAATAAATAAAAATAAAAAATGAAATAAAATAAATAATAAAAGATCAATAAATATATTTTTATTAATAAAAAACCATCTATTGCATTTTCCATAAACCTTCCCATAAAAGACCTAAACAATGCAAAATGCTTCCAGATTAATATTATTGGGAATAAAGGCCCATACTTCTCCTATGAAGCATCTGATGAGCCCTTGATTGATGCTTTGAAGAAGCTGGAGGTGACATTTTTCAATGCAGTGGTTGATGCTGCAACATCAGCCATTCAGGAAAGATTTTCCACGTTGGAAATTGTGGGAGAGAAGTTTGGAGTGCTGACACATTTCCAAAATCTCACATTTGAGGAGCTGACAGAACAATGTGTGAACCTTAGTACTACACTACACTTTAAGGGACAATCTGACTTGGATGGCAGAGAGCTTGCACAGGAGCTGAAGAACTTGCCTGACTTGCCATCAAAGACCATATCCTTGCTTGAACTGCTGACATTTATCCATAAAAGGGCTCTCTGAAATATATCCAAATTTGTGGACTGCTCTCAGAATTGGTCTTACTCTTCCAGTCACTGTTGCTGAAGCAGAGAGGAGCTTTTCAAAGCTGAAGCTCATCAAATCCTACCTGAGGTCAACTATGTCACAGGAACGCCTTACCGGTCTGGCCATCATCAGTATAAATCATACAATTGCTGAGCAGATTTCATATGATGATTTAATTCATGACTTTGCATCAAGGAAGGTAAGAAGAGTCAGGCTTTAGATGGCAGTTGTGCTGTGGTGCAATTTATTTTGTTTCTTGTTCAAAGTGTAGCATAATAATTACCCTCTCTTAAGTGTCTTATTCTATTTATGTGATAGAGCATTTGTACAATTTAGAAATTTGATTCTCTAGTTTATTTATGGCAGTTGTGCAATTTAATTTGTATTTTTCCTGTTCATAGTATCATAATTACATTCTCTTAAGTGAGTTATTCTATTTACGTGATGAAGGATTTGTAAAATTCAGAAATTTGAGTCTTTGTTTTGGTTCTGAAGTTCCAACAATTAGTCCAATAAAAAGTTATTTTGTGAAAGAGTTATGTCTGTCCTTTATTTTGGGGGGATTCGAATGTGTGTGTGTTGGCGAACAGGGGGGGGGGCGCTGAAGGTGAGGTTCGCCCAGGGCGTCATGTAAGCTAGGACCGCCACTGCGTGCATGCATTATTTTTGCATTCACCATCTCATATTTCAGGTTGTGTCCCATTTTGTATAACATTAAGCCTCACATAAACGAGCGCATTTCAAAGGTGTCCCATTTTGTATACCATTAAGCCTCACATAAACGAGAGCATTTCAAAGGTCATTATCGAATTGTTAAGCTTTCTAGTCAAGTCTTACCATTGTATTTTCACTGTGAAAATTAATATAAATATTTTCTTAAATAAACTACAAAACCCATAAGGTGTCTTTTATAACCTTAACATTAATTTGCTTGAGCGTAAATCAAGCTGGTGACCCTCGCTGCCATTCCGGTCACTGCCAATAGTATGGTGGATCTACTCAAATAGCCTTTCATTAATAAGTAATCAGTCAGTCATTGCCTTAATCAATCGTTGCATACAATTAAATCATTATCACCTTAAACGGCTAAAACTAGCTCCACTATATATATATATATATATATATATATATATATATACACACACACACACACAAACTCAGAATGGTCCCCTGAGACAGTTTAACATATATATATATGGAACAATTATTACTTCATTGCTTGTATTTTTCTCCTGAGTATAATTATGAAAAAAATTAACTCAACTGAGAATGGCTTATATGTATGACATACCAATACACAATATTATCGTACTTGCTTTTCAATTCCCCTACTTTTCAGTAGATGAAATCTTCTGAAGTAACTCCGGAGTTGATTTCAACATAGTGTCGAACTCCATACAGGTTTGATTGAAGTTTATTTTAGTTAAAAATAAAGCTTTTAGAGTTGAGACTTTCAGTTGTGCTTTCTCAGGTGTCCACTCTTATTCATTTGAGAGAAAGCACGTTCAGTCGAATCATTAGTTCCTGGAAGACAGAATATGAACTGAACTAATGCTGATATTCGTTGATGATTGACATCTCTGGCCTTGAAATGAGTGAATACTTTCACCCAGTGCTGGTCTGTTGATAATTTAGATGCATTCCACTCTGCTACTTTCTCAAGTTAGTATTTAGATTTGGAATTCGGAACGTGGCATAATTCTATTAATTCATAAAGGACATCTAATGTCTACTGTAACAGTAATTTTAATAAAGCGGGACATTTATGAACATTTGCTCCAAATGCGGGACATTTTCGGGACAGTTTGAAAAGAGGGACACGTCATAAATTCGGGACTCTGGTCACCTTAACACACACACACACACACACACACACACACACACACACACACACATACATATATATATATATATATATATATATGAATAGAAACGACATAATATTAAGGAACGTTTCTGCACACGCGGAAGAGAAATAACGAATAAATGAAAAATGAGGCGAACCGCCCGGGAATCGAACCCAAGGCCTTCCAATTGCCGGTTGGATGCGCTACCATTACACCACGGACCTCAATCATTCACAAATCGAAATTCTCCTACATAGGGCAGAAACCAATGCCCTGAGAGGGCACCCTGGCAAATCGTGAATATGTGCATTTAACTGCAATGACCACGCAGTATATAAATGAATAGAAACGACATAATATTAAGGAACGTTTCTGCACACGTGTGCAGAAACGTTCCTAATATTATGTCGTTTCTATTCATTTATATACTGCGTGGTCATTGCAGTTAAATGCATATATATATATATATATATATATATATATATATATACGGGTGGCCCAAAAGTTCCTTTACCGAACTTTTGGTAGCAATACTCTGAAGCTTTCACTAGGAAAAATACAAAACATATTTTACTTTTATATTTATGATCTACCAAAAAATGTACACCCAAATAACAAATGTAATTGCAACAAAAATGGGAATGAATGAAAATAAAATGCACAGGTTAGGTTAAATGTTCAAAATGGCCTCCATTCTGTTATATACAAGCTTGACAGCGTTTATAAACACAATGACATATTTTCTTGCAAAGTTCTTCATTATTTGCCAAAGCCTGGAATTCATCTTTTATTCTGTCTTTGAGATGCTCTAAACTTCTAGGTTTTGAATGGAACACTTTATCTTTCAAGAGGCCCCATAGTGCGAAGTCACAAGGAGTTAAGTCTGGAGACCTTGGTGGCCATTCAACAGTTCCTCTTCTTCCAATCCACATATCAAATGTTTCGTCCAAGAATTGTCTGACGTTTCATCCATAATGAGGGGGAGCTCCATCTTGCATCCAAATTATGGAATAAAAATTTTGTAAACCCCGTAACTATGGCCCAATAATGGCACGTAACATTTCTAGGTAATTGTCGCTAGTCACCGATCCATGGAAGAACACAGGCCCCAAAATTCCAAAAGATGATATTCCACCCCATACGGTTATTCCTGGTATGGTTATTGCCTCTTCTTCCACCAGATAAGGATTTTGGGGACTGTAATAAACACAATTGTACCTATTAACTTGACCATTCAATTTAAACTGAGCTTCGTCAGTCCAGAGAACTCTGTCCTCGAAGCCTTCATTATCATCACATCTTTCAACATACCATTAGGCGCAGCTCTCTCTCTCTCTCTCTCTCTCTCTCTCTCTCTCTCTCTCTCTCTCTCTCTCTCTCTCTCTCTCTCTCTCTATATATATATATATACAGGGTGATTCAGCAAAGAGTACATTAAATTGGAGCATGAAATCCTTGGATAATTCTAAACCACAATGTCTCTATGGTAAAATGTCAGATTCTGCATAGTTTCCATGTTACAATACATTTAACATGTTGTATTAATGAGAGTGAATATGAAGTGAAACCCCCGTAGGTTTTTGTAATCTTTTATTCACAGATCTCTACAGTGTGACCCCTCTTTGTTACAACCTAAAGGAAATGTACAAAGTTGCCCCCTTCTGCCCGAGCATCAAATCCAGCACTTCACTTGCAGCGGATCTCGAAAAAACAACAGATGTCTCAGTTGATCCTTCTACGAAGGAAGCTTAATTCAGTAGGTCTCAGATGTCCAATACTTGTGTTCCAAAGCACATTTTCTTCTCTTCTCTTTATTTCCATTCCTTAAAAGTGGCTTCTTTGCTGCAACACGTCTTTTAAGACCTACTGAGTTAAGTTTCCTTCATACAGTAAAGGGATCAACTGAGACACCTATTGTTTTTTCGAGATCCGCTGCAAGTGAAGTGCTGGATTTGTGTCTGTCTCGAAGAGAAGTAATCTTTAGATATTGTAGATAAGATGGAGAAAGCTTAGAGGGCCTCCCTGATCTAGGACGATCAGCTGGGGTCCCATTTGATCTGTGACGAGCCTTGATTTTTTGTACACCAGTTTCGGAAACGCCTGTAGATTCACTTATTTTTCTTTGACTCAGTCCCTCACCATGCAAATGTATTATTTTATATCTAATCTCATCAGAAATTGTACTTTTTGTCATTTCTTAAGCCTGTGAAAGAAAAAAAACAGCATGAATTAGGATTATAATGAGAAACGTTTTGGATAAATTTGTTTTGCAGAATTTAAGTGAATATGTCAATACTTTTAATTGTAAATATTGATATAACAATAGCTTAGGAGCATTTACTGCAGATCCATCAGTAATAGTTCGCTAGATCTTTAAACACATGCGTTATAAGTAATATAATGAATCAACCCTCAAGTCCAATTTATGCAGACTAGAGGGTCATCCAGCTTATACAATTATACACTTACGTAATAACTTAGTTATAAGTTAATATGAACCAGAGGTTCTAGTTAATATGTATTTTAGTATCAAAACCAATTTTCATACAACAGATTATTTATCTAATAGTTATCAGATCGACAGTGGTCTCTGACTTTTGCACAGTACTGTATATATATATAAGAAATATGAAACACTACACACACACAAACTAAAATTCAATAAGCTCGGTAAAGGAACTTTTGGGCCACCCGGTATATATATTAATTTCATTATTTGTAAATATATTTTAGCAATTTATTTACTTTTTTACAGGACGGCGCGGGACGGATAAAAGTGATTTGCGGTCCGCCAGTTAGCATATGTTGAGTTAGGCTCAGTTAAGTTAGATTACTTTAGATTCGGATAATCTTAACAAAATTTCCCGCCTCCGCCTTTTCCTCACGAGTGTAACTCACTTCCATATTAGCCATTGCGTGTTATTCTACCCAGGGCCGCCAAGAGTGCGGGGAAGCCGGGTTAAATCCTCGGGGCCCGGATCTCTAGGGGGCCCTGAAAGAAGGGGGTAAAATCTAAAAATATTAATAAAGCAATTGATTAAGTAACAGAGAAGAAATATAATTAATGAACATACACTTTATAGAGATTATCATAGTCAAATTGAAATAGCTAAAATATTATCTGCGGTCCACCAATGCCCAAGAACGACTGACAGATCTGGGAACCATTGTAATTGGAAGCCAGTTAGCCCGTACTTTAAATTTCATCAGAATCATTTACCATTTTGCTAGAGAGAAGGCAAAGAAAGTACGCTTCTAATTATGAAAATCTCGCAGTAAACAATTGTCTTACCTGCATGGACTGGTTCTGCATTTGTAAATTGTATGCTGATAGAATTAACATAATTGATTCGAAAAATAAAATGGTCATTTTCTTCCGAGTTGTCTATTCATATTCTATGTTTTGAATAGTGACTTGGACATATAATCAGTTTGCTGGTTATGTACACAAAAAACATTCATAATAAAATAATGAGTAAACAGAGGGGCCCATATACCAATCCTTCCCCGGGGCCCGTGGCAGATCTCGCCGGCCCTGATTCTACCTGCAACAAAAAAGAAAAGGTCCCAAAACAAGACATCAATTTGAACATTTGTTTTAGTTCTAATGTATTACTTTTGTAAGTTTAATTTAAAATAAATTTTCCTATGGGACTGGACTTATGGGACACCCAGTATATTTGCCCCAGAAAATAAAAGTCTTCGACGAAATAGATTCAGACTTTATAAACGCCCTCTGTTACATTACTAAAAATCTTATGCTTTTGGGGAAAATTTTATGCCTGTCAGTTTTGTCGACTTGTAACTGTTATTTTTACTTAACTAATTTGATTCGTTGTATGATCCCAGTTTACGAGCATGTTTAATACTGAACATTAAACCTTTACCGCCGGATTTTCTGGTACGGTTAAATTATGAATGAGTGTCTTTGAAACGTTACCAATTCGTCCCTTTCGGCGGTAAAGGGTTAAGTTACAGTTACATTTCGTACATAAATAATGTATCGACAAAAAATAATAATAGCTGTAGACATTTAGGATTCTCCTTTTTCCTCCCTTTTGCTCTCCTGTATTAGATTCCCTGACGTTTTATTCATTTACTACGAACATCCTCAGAATTTCTTTGTCTGTGATTCGCCTTGGAGCGAAACGAAATGAAGGCTTCTCATAAATACCCACCATTTCTTCTCTACGGTAATTGTGCCACGCGTTACAGGTGGCCTTACCGAAATTCAGCACCATGAAGTTATAAGACTGTGAAGCACAAAACTGAAAGTTCCAACAATACAAGTATGTTCTTTCCTTATGGGAATTGACTTAAAAATTAATATATATTATATATATTATATATATATAATATATATATATATATATTATATATATATTATTGAAACATTATTGAACATTATTGAAATAACAACCAATATAAAAGCAACAGGAAAGGAAAGAACACGAACAATAGAAAGAAGTAAATTCGAAATTTTTGCTTTTCACTCCAAAGCTATGAAGTGGGAAGGTTTTGCTTCCAGTATGGAAGTAATAGATTGGAAAACCATCTACAAGGCCAAGACAACGGAAGAGATGCTAGTAACCTTACAGGAGAAGACGCTTGAAATTGTGGAAAGACATGTCCCAAAAATGCAACGAAGAGGAAAGAAAAGCAGGTTCGAGAGACAAGAGAGGTCATTGTTCCGAAAGAGAAAAAGAGTGACTGCAAAATTAAGTAACTGCAAAGACAACAACATCAGAAAAATATTAAATAATAAACTGCAGAGTATAGATTGCGTCATACAAGAACTAATTGAGAAGCACACAGAAAAAGAAGACGACGCTGTAGGAGTGATAAAGGTTAACTCAAAGCACTTCTATAATTTTGCAAAAAGGAAGTCGAAAAATCACACGACTATCGGACCTTTGAAAAATGAAGACAATGCTTTATCTGATGATCTAACAGAAGTATCTAAAATATTAAGAGCTGAGTACAAATCATATTTCAGTATCCCAAAAACTGACAAACTGATATGTGATAGAAACGCGTTCTTTGAAGAAGAACAACAAGGGGAAAGTACAGGGTGTACACAAATTATCTTTACAACTTCTCTCTCAAATAAAAATATTAGGAAACAAGGTACACATACCTTTTTTGCGCCATCTGTGAGAGAAAGTAATAAAGTTTCACATAACTTCAAACACATTCAATATGAGCACCATTTGTCACACGTAAGACGTCCAAACGGTATTCTTTCTCCATTTCAATGTCAACTCTTGTAACAGCAGCAGCAATTCTGGTCTTTAAATCGTCGATGTTGGCCACTGGCGTGTACACGCAGTCTTTTACATAGCCCCATAGGAAAAAGTCACAGGGTATTATGTCTGGTGATCTGGCCGGCCAAGAGATAGAAACCCCACGGCCAATTCACCGATTTGGAAAATGCATATTAAGAGAATTTCGTACCAATTTCGTAATTTGTGTACACCCTGCGCAATAATCTGAATCTGACAACTACCACGTGAAACTTTATTACTTTCTCTCACATATGGCGCAAAAATTGTATGTGTACCTCGTTTTCTAATATTTTTATTTGAGAGAGAAGTTGTAAAGATAATTTGTGTACACCCTGTATAACGGACTTCGACTTTACGACAGATGATATTATACAAGCTATAGGGAAACTAAAAGCACACTCAGCGGCAGGACCGGATAAATGGAATGCCACACTGATCAAAAACGGCAAGAATGCAATCGCTCAGCTTCTATATTGGATATGGAGACGATCACTAGACAGGGGAGAAATATGGGCATCTTGAAGAGCGCGAGCATAGTCCCAATATATAAAGGAGGAGATCGATCCGAGGCCAAAAATATAGGCCAGTGTCGCTTACATCTCATCTCACTAAAATATTTGAGAGAATAATTAGAGAGAAAATCTATAACTTTTTGGAAACTCGGAAAAAATTAAATGATAACCAACATGGATTTCGGTCTGGCAGATCATGCCTTTCACAACTAATGGAACACTACAACAACATTATTGATGCACTTGAAAGTAATGAAAAATATGATGTAATATACACAGACTTTGCCAAAGTGTTCGATAAGTGTGACCATGGAATCATAATACATAAACTGAAATATATGGAAATAACAGGAAAAGTAGGGAAAAGTAGCTCCACTACTCTTCATAATCATGCTAACTGACATAGATGAGGAAGTTACCAGAGACAGCACAGTAACATCATCTGCCGATGACACAAAGATCAGTAGAAAAATAAGAAACCCAGAGGATATAGGATCTCTACAAACAGACATGAACAGAATCTACAAGTGGACAGAAGACAACAATATGAAGTTTAACACAGAAATTTCAGCTGTTACGGTACGGAAAAAAGGGAGGACCTAAAATCCATGGAATACTATACCCCAAATGGACAGGAAATTCAGAGAAATTCTAAAGCAAAAGATTTAGTTGTAATGACTGATGATGCGAAATTTGAAACACAAAATAAGATAGCAGTAAACAGAGCAAAGAGAATAACTGGGCAGATACTGAGAACCTTTAAACGAAGGGATAGGAATATAACGATTCCTCTATTGAAAATACTGATCATACCCAAGTTGGAATACTGCTTGGTCCTAACATCCCCATATAAAAAAAGAAGACATTAGACAGTTAGAAGGGATTCAGAGAAGCTACAGCCAATGTCTAAAATCAGGCAATTTGTAAATTGACTGAAATTTTAGGCAATGTGTCAAATTGATGATACACACAAAACCTAACCTAACCTAACTTAACCTTTCTGGTAATGCTGCATATGCATGCCCACTGGTATTTCCCAATATGCTGCCTAAAAATTAATTAGGTTAGGTTAGGTTAGGTTTTGTGTGTATCATCAATTTGACACATTGCCTAAAATTTCAGTCAATTTACAAATTGCCTGATTTTAGACATTGACTGTAACATGTATGTATATATATTAATAATGATAATAATGAATACTCTCAATAAATAATCAGGAAATAATTTCCACAAAAACTAAATTAATGCCATTTCATTTTAAAAAACCAAACAACAATAATACCATTCTATAGTATTTATTTATCATTTTATTAATGGTTGCTACCATAAATAACGCTTAAATGTTATCAAAATCACCGAACGTATTCGGAATACGAAAATAACTTTAACTGGTCATAAAATTGATTTGTAGTTATAAATGTTAGAATGAATAGACCATTTGTGTATACCTTAAATGTCGTATTTCAGTTCAAATAATAAAAACGGGGTTTCAGGTTTAAATTGATTAAGAGATACGACGAGTCACTAATATTGATAATGTTTTAGGGGGTCGTTTAACCTCCTCTTAAAATGGGGAAGGTTACGTGACTAAGGTTACGTCACTTTTTTATTTCGTAGAGTTTTGTACGTTGAATCTAAACTATGTTAAGGTCATTACATTATGACGAGTATACCATCGGATCAACAATACCATAACATCGACAGTCTAACAAACTAATTTAATTTAATCTAACTTAGCTTAACCTGACCTAATAATAACTAGTCGATCAGATATCATAAGACCGAACCTAACTTAACTTAACCTAACCTAATAATAACTAGTCGATCAGATGTCATAAAGCCGAACCTAACTTAATCTAATCTAACCTATCTTAACTTAACCTAATAATTTGTGGATAGAATGTCAAGTCGATCGGATGTCCTAATCCGTTTAAAGATAAAAGGAATCGATGGTAATGTGGGTTATTCGAAACTATTTAGAAATCATATTAAAAATTACTAAATCCAGTATTGTTTATGTGTTCTTATAATTTAATGTTACTCCATCGTCCTGCATGCAAACGCCATATTCCTGTGACATCCCAAATCACTTTTTGAAATGAAATCAATTGGTAATTAGTCTTGCATGATGGGGAGCTATAAATTTGCACTCTGGTTTTCAAAGAAACTGCGTAGAGAAAACTCTTATTATCAGTGTGTTACGCATTAGTCCCGTATAATTTTAGTTAAAAAGTAATATGAATAATTGGTAATTGGCGCAAACACTTTTAAAATGGGGTATAATCTTATTGGTACAGAAATTGTTAGATATTTATACGCAGTTTCAAGGTTCCACGTAATATAATTAGATTTTATTTTACTTACGGGGAAAATCGATGATTCCCATTGAGGTTCCTTCGAGTTAAAAAGAAAGATTTAGCAAGAATCTTAAAAAATGTGATACAAAGCATTTTATTATTCGCCTCGGTCGTGTAGTGGTTAACATCGCTGACTACAAATCCACCGGCCCCGGGTTCGATTCGCGGTGAGAGCAGACGGTGCGCGGCTTACCCAGCTGTTCATCCTTCCATAAAAATAGGTTGGTAGATAAATGGGTACCCTAGGTGGCCTGTGGTGCTAGGCTGCTGATCGGGAGGTCGTGAGATCGAGTCGTCCGGAGGAGGACTTTATAATTTCTAACCACCCGCGTTGGGTCGTAGTTCGGATTCCACGTTAAGCTGTAGGTCCAAGGTGAAGCATTAAACTTGACCTTCGTCAGAATGAACAATTCGGGCGGAAGCAAACCCAAAATTAACCAAGGTATAGAACAGACACTTACATATAATTAACTGAAGTACTTTTAAGAATTAAAAATGATTTCATTGAATATAACTACGAGGGTCGGTACGAAAGTAATGAATTAACAATTTAATTCATTCAAACAATGACTAATTTCCTAATTTCTTAAGTTAGGTTAAATTTTGTTCGCTTCACGAAAGTCCTGTTAAGGCCTAACTGGTGCCATACCTTCTTGATCGAATTCCGTGGCACTGATGAGGTCAGTCTGATGTCGCTTCGAATAAAATGCATAGTATATTAGGTTATAGCACTAATTGTATTTTGGGCCTGCTTAACCTCTTTCGTAACGGCAAAGGTAATGTGACGGAGGAGACCTACAGCTTTACGTGGGATGCGAACTATCTACGAGTCGGTAAACCTAAAGCTAAAGCTAATGATTTAATGTCAAACGTTCTTACTGTCCTTGTGTACTTTAGGAGTGTTTTTGGCTTATATACATAAAGACGAAATTGTCAGGTACGTATATTTTAATCCACTTTAATAATAGATATGTGTGAAACATTCATGGAAAAAATAGTTATTATTGCCGCTCTTGTTTTATAATGAAATGATGGATGGTTGAAAACTTTTAGAAGACTAACACAAGGCTGCCAGAATAAACGCCGGGTTGTGTCTTGTGCGCATGCGCTAACAATGCCCATTACCAGAATTCTGTCACGTATCAGTGCTCATTCAACCATGGAGGTGTGCACGTTATGTGACATCAATTATCTCCAGTGCATAAAAGACATTTATGAAGACAATAAGGTTGCCATCAAGTTATTTAAAAAACACGGCGTACTGCCTTCTTCAAGGAATTGCTCGCAGTGTGGAGAACCGTGTTTGTTGGATGAAGACAGGTGTTTGTTCGTTTGTATAAGAACCGGCAAGGTTCCAAAAACTAGGAAAAGGCGGAGACTATGTTCCTTTTCATGCTCATTATTTAAGGATACCTGGATGGATCACGTACATATGAAACCATGGAAAGTATTGTTATTTATGAATGTGTTTGTAACAAAGCATTTCAGTCAGGCATATGTGGTGAATTATCTTAATTGCAATCCAAATACAGTAGTTGACTGGAAATAAATTTGCAGTGAAGTTTGCGAGAAATGGCTTGAAAATCTACCACCTACAGGTAGTGAAGACCATGTAGTTGAGATTGACGCCAGATACTTGTTTTTGAACGAATATCCTATTCACCACCGACTACATTACTTCATGAAGCAGGTCGCATTGCTATATCCATCTCAACAATTGCCATCTACAAGGTATGTGATCAAAAACTGGTTATATAAAATATAGGTTAGGTTAAGTTAGGTTAGGTTACATTTAGCCATCTACATGGTATGTGATAAAAAACTGGCTCCGTAAAATATTGGTTACGTTAAGTTAGGTTACATTTCGCTAGTTTTGCGACAAAAAAAAACCATCACTACAGTATTTCTCGCATAAAAGAATCGTTAGAAAACAAATTTTCCGACAAAAAACGACGATTGCATCTTTATGTATTTTTACCATGTTTTTTCTCCCTAATTTTTGAGTGCTATAAGAAATTTAAATATAGAGAAAATAAATTATTAATATGTAGTGTTCCGATTTACTTTATATATATATATATATATATATATATAGGATGGTGTAGTGGTTAGCGTCGCTGACTACGAATCCATCGGCCCCGGGTTCGAGACCCGACGGCAGCCGGCGCGCAGCAAAACCCAGCAGTTCATCCTTCCACACAATAAAGTGATTGGTAGATAAATGGGTACCCTAGGTGGCCTAGTGGTTAAGACACTGGGCTGCTGATGGGGCGTGGTTCGGATTCCACGTTAAACTGTAGGTCTAAGGTGGAGTGAAAAGCTTGACCTTCGTCAGAATGAACAATTCGGGCGGAAGCTAACCAAAGGTTAAGGTTTTATATATATATATATATATATATATATATATATATAAAGGGTGTCCCATAAGTCTGGGCTCATAGGAAAATGTATTTTAAATTAAATTTATAAAAGTAATACATTAGAACTGAAACAAATGTTCAAATTGATGTCTTGTTTTGGGACCTTTTTTTTTTGTTGCAGGTAGAATAACGCAATGGCTAATACCTTTTCCTCACGAGTGTAACTCACTTCCATATTGGCCATTGCGTGTTATTCTACCTGCAACGAAAAAGAGGTCCCAAAACAAGACATCAGTCTGAACATTTGTTTTAGTTCTAATACATTACTTTTGTAAATTTAAAATAAATTTTCTTATGAGATCGAACCTATGGGACACCCTGCATATATATATATATATATATATATATATATATATATATATATATATATATATATATATATACACACACACACACACTGTTTATATAAATTCTTCAAGATTGTGTGGTAATACAGAATGTTAGACGTATAAATGAGAATGCAAAGAGGGTGCAAGTAGCCAAGATTTGACGAGACGGACGTTGTGACTTACTCGGTGTGTGCGAAAGGAAGCTGAAAGAGAATGTGATTTAGAACGAGAAGGAATGAAAGGTGTGAAATCGGGTATATGGAGGGAGGAGATAGATGAAACAGGGGTGCGGCTTTGCTAATGAAACATGAGTGACACGAATGCATGAGGGACTATAAATGAGTTAATGAGTTAATGTCTGTATGCTAGATTTAAGTTTAGCCCTTTTACGCCGAACGTTTTTGTAGGGTTAAGTCTAAACGCGCGTATTTGAAATGGTAATTCGACCCAGTCGTCGTTAGAGGGTTAAGAGAGGGAGAGTAGTAGTGACTGTAGCATATGCGTCTTGTAATAAATATGTGGAAGAGAAATATCACTTCTGGAATGTGCTACGTGATATGATTGCGAACTTAGAAAATATATGTAGGGTGACTATGATGGGATCTGAATGGAAAAGTGGGAGTTGGCCCTGAGCCGGGAGTGATTGGAAAGCATGGTTTGCCTGGGATGAATTACAAATGGTAATGGAATAAAATAAATGTATGAAAGGAGTCCTCTATTGCAAATAAGTATTTCCAACACGAGAAAACCCATAAACATATATGGGATAGAGTGAGAGAGATGAGAGTGGAGAAGAGACCGATAAATGCGTGTGAGAGATATATGTGGTACAAAAACTGTGCGGAAGTTTAGTAGAGGTTTGTCAGACCGCATAATTGTACTGTGTGAAGTTAAATTGGTTGGTGTTTGATATAAAAGGAAAAATGAGAGTGGACAGTCACAGAGAATGAAAGTTAGACTTAGCTGGAAATAGGGAATCTAAGTTCCCCACTTCCTCTTTGTGGGCAGATTTATTTTCCCGCTAAACTTTGTCCAATTTTAAAAGACATTCTCGGAACCACTGAAAAGAACGAAACAAAACTCGGTATACACAATCTACTGTAATGGCCGGATCAAGAATGGTCAAGAGAAGTCACAAGCATACATGAACGAAATCTCATTTCCCAATGGGTTGGGGTGAGAAGGTAGAAAACCGGATGCGAAAGACAAAAGGTAAAAACTAAAGCGCGTACATCCATTCACACACGCATCCCCAACCTCACATAACTAAATTCCACGCCTAAGCGTGGTGGCGCTTCCATAATATGTGAAGAGGAGTTAACAAGGTAAAAAATGTGTCCGTGATCTACAAATCAAAACTGAAGAAGTTCCTTTGGAATTACTGAAGCGACGAACTTGCTTTTTTGCTTCTTTTAGGATGATTTTTTTTATTATTAGTCTATTTAGCTCCGACTTAAACTGTAAATGTACACCACGGAACATGATAACCTTCATTCATATTAAAATTACAGTTCATATTTTCAATAAAGAATTGCATACTGCATTTAAATAAAAATTCCTGAAAAATAATAAAAAGGAAGTTATATTTTAAGATGTTATTATACGATAAATTTTATACAATAATTACGATAATTGTAGTTTTGAAACGCAAAAGGACCTTAAATTGAATCCAACCAAATAATTATGCAGGCAAGAAATTTTACTAAATTTTAAATTTAGATTTTAATCGACTTCTGATTTTCTTTTATTGTCTACATTAAGAAATCTATAATTATTTTTTTTTAAAGTTTAAACGATCTTTATTTATATGCAAATTCACAGATTTCTTAGTAATTTTACATTTTATGAGTGTATTTTTTAAAGAAATTAATGCGTTTCATTTCTTACCTTTCATTAAAGTTAAGAACGAAATATTGAATAACGTTATGGAGTTAAAATATGTAATAAATTACATCACTTTAAACAAACACCTTTGCAGTATGAAGGAATATAAATATGGAGATCTGATCCTATTCAGTGTCACACTATCTTCTTCCTAATCCTCTTACTGATCCTCCTAATCTTCTCCTAATCCTGCGCTCGATCCTCGCATCTCTTCTTCTAATCGTCCTACTGATACTCATAATCTCCTTCTAATCCGCTATTTGATCATTATCATCTCACCTCCTAATCCTTATCATCTCTCCTTCTAATTCTCCTGCTGATGATCGTAGTCCTCCTACTGATCCTTATAATCCTCATTCTGATTCTCCAACAGCCCCTCATAATCATTCATTTCTCCTACTGATCCATATAATCTCATCCTAATCCTCCAACTGATCTTCATAATCACCTCATACTCCTTCTACAGGGTGGGCATAAAGTCTGGAAACATAGGACATTTTTATTAGAACTGTAGGTTATCCGCAACAGAGAATTTTTTTTATCTTAATATATCTTTTCCTCCTGAAACTGTTACTAATTCTCTTAATCTCTTCAATCCTAATCCTTCTAAGTTTCCTCCTCCAAACAGGAAACGGAGTATTTCCCGCATTGTGCATTTAAAACGGAATGAGTATAGCTTCCTTGATACGTTTTGCCCTTCTGTGTCGTGTACTTTTAGTGATATCATGAAACGGGTCCCCACTTTTTGTAACAATTTCTTTATCTTCTCTTGGTACTTCTCTCGTACTCGTCCAGTATATTTATTTTTCATTTTTCATTAAAAATCCTCCCCAAACAGTAATACATTTTTCATATTCCTTTTTTGCTATGGATAGGGGTACCCCATTATTTCCTTAGGGGACCACACTATGTCACCAAGCAGAATGAAGTAACTAAAAAGATGATGATGCTCATTTTAGTGTCTTTTTTTTTATTGAATATTCTCATTTACTCTTAGGTACGGTTTTGGTATTCATCGCTTGCTCATATATCGCATGTTCGGTAGATTCATTAATCAATCATTCTGGCGTTGCTTCCACATGGTTTTTTTCGTTTTTAAAAATACACCTCATGCACCCTTTTTCTTTATTATTTTTTTTAGTGCAGTAAAATTTGTCGTTCTTTATAGATTTATGTGTCCAGGTAAAGTTCAGTCCGGAATGAGTAATGGTGACTCAACGGAATGTGATAAACTGGCACTTTCTTACACCTCTCAAACGCGCGCGCGCGCGCACACACACACAACGTGTATATATATATATATATGTATATATATATATATATATATAGAGAGAGAGAGATAGAGAGAGAGAGAGAGAGAGAGAGAGAGAAATTACTTTATATAATAGTGAATTTAGGATTAAATCCAGCAAGGAAATGAAATGAGTAAATCTAAACTTTAGAATCCTTTTTGAGAGTTGATCCTCACCAAGTCCAATTTAATAAAGAAAATCTCAAATTTATAGAATGTATAAATAAGAGGAAGAGATAAGCATAACGAAATCATCTGTTAAAGGATTCACAACTTTATAATTCACTGGAATAAGAAATTCTTAAGTAAAATATGTTGTTAATATAAACTGTAGAGGATCAGCGCTAAATGTTATACGTTTTCTTTTTACATTCACAATGAAATAATATTCATTTTCCAGTATATTCATTTTACGCCTGAATGAAGTGGAGGTTCTCTTGCACGAAATTCTTTTCAAAGTTTACGGAGTAATTAAGGAACTGCGGATAATCTTTAAAGAGTTTGGAAAGAAGTAAATGACCAATTTTCCGTTAGCGATTTCAAACTAATCTAATTTAATCTAATTTAACGAGGCCAACCTAAATATATATATACACACGGGGTTTTGGCCGCACCCATCTTGCATCTTTTTCCAAAACGAGGTAATGGTATTGTGTAGTCACTTATTAATCAACAGTGATGTGGTACTCTGATTAAAGTCTCAACATACCTAAATAAGTTTTAGAGCAAAATTTTAAATATGATTTTCAGTCGGAAATTCCTCCGGAAGACAGCCTTTCTGGCTGCTCCCCGCAGTTAGGTAGAGGACTCCAGTTCCAGTATAAACACCATGTAGAGTCAGAAGAGCTATACTTTGATATCCAAATTTATACACGTATGTTAACCCCTCCATCTATGACTTTGGGCGGTTCGAGGTTGACTCTGGGTGTAGGGAATCGCAGTAGTTTCTCTTAGACTACACTCCGATTTCTTCTTGTAGTGGATCGGAGGATTCTGTAAAACCTCCTAATTTCTGTAATGGCTCCCCGAGTCTGCTTGTAGCGTATCGGGAATTTATTTTTTCTATTTTAAGATTAAGTTCTCTGAAGAGAGCAGAGCTCGAAGGAGAAGACAAAGATTTTCTCTTACTGTAGTTTTACTGCTAAAATGTTACAAGTAATGCTCAGCCTCTAAGTTAGATCAGCCAAATCAGAATGAAATTTTGAAAAATTACATGAGTTTATATACCCAAATTTTGTTGACATCATTATTATTTAATGGTGACTTGTTTTGTTTTTATTCTCAATAGGCTGCATTATTTTGCAAAATATATGAAGATAAGGTAAATATTTTAGCTGTAGCAACGTCTAGATAAGCAAGAATTTGAAGATGAAGCCATATTTTTATTTTAAACCGCATATTGACAGACCTGATGTTATGATCTGCCGAGTTAACTAAAAATGGAAATTGAAATATGTATTTTATTATGAACTACACTTAAACATGCATATGAGCAAAAATTAAAGGCTAAAGATTTAGAATTAAATGTTAAGCAAGACATGACTTCATTTTTTATATATAGCGAAGAGGGAATGTACAGGGTGTCCCATAAGTCCGGCATCATAGGAGAAATTCATATTTTTCTATTTCTACAAACCATAATTCATATGCTCGGGATGCCAATTTCTCGTCCACCATTCTGTTCAGTGACGAGGCTGTTTTTTATGGAAATGGTGAAGTAAATCGACAGAACACCCGCTACTCGTCTCAAAACAACCCTCACTGGTATACCTCTTCAAAGGAACAAGGTGCATCTCGGGTGATGGTATGGTGTGGCATTTGGAAGGATCGCATCATAGGCCCCCTCTTTTTCGATGAACATGTCACTGGAGGCACCTACCTACGTATGCTCGAGGAAGAAACATTCCCCAGTGTCTTGAACGAAGAAGGAAATTTCCCAACATGGTTCCAGCAAGACGGCGCTCCTGCACATTACAGCACCCAAGTAAGGGAATACCTGTACCAACAATTCCCTGGTCATTGGATAGGACGTCGAGGGCTGTGGAATGGCCAGCTAGAAGCCCGGATCTCACGCCACTAGATTTTTATCTCTGGGGCCACTTGAAAGCGCTGGTATACGCAGAGAAAATTAGGAGTGTTGAACATTTGCGGCAGCGCATTATTGGGGCATGTAACACCATTACTCCTGACATCATTCACCGTGTGCTTGCTGACTGGGTGTCACGTCTGAATTTGTGTATTGAAAATAATAGTGGACATATTGAGCACGTTCTGTAAATAAAAGCTTTTGTTTTGCTTTTTTTCAATATTTTTCCTATGATGCCGGACTTATGGGACACCCTGTATACAGAAAATGAACATTGCAGAATTTAACCAGCTTTCATTATTAAGCTAAATCTAAACAAATGATTAAGTAAGTTAAAAAGAAACAATTCACCAATTATTCGGCAGAAATTAAATAGAAAGCAAATATAAAAAATTTATCCAAACTCGCGTCAGCGTTATGTGATTTTGGACTCCGTCGAAATGAATATATGAATATAAATGTATACAAATATAAGTATTATATGAATATAATGAATATAAGGATTATATAAATATAAGGATTATATAAAAATTATACGAATGAATATAAGAATATAGGAATTATTCAATGTTAATTTTTACAGAGCTCTCCCCTCTAGAATGACATTAATACAATAATATAACATCCTAACTAATTCTAATTACATGATAACTAATGGTTTTTTTATAATACAGATTTATATACAACACGTGAGTTGGGGTGGTTAAGTCTAGTTCACGTGGTCTGGGTACGCACTCTTGGTCGTGCATAAATAGTTTCACATCGTTCGGTGTCTCTGGTTTTCCTTTGTTCCAAGAATGCTCTTTTTACTACAAATATACCGAGGATAATAGCACACACAATAATGATACTGACGGTTATCCTCTGAAAAATTTTAAAAACGACTCGATTGATCATTCCATTTAGGGGCATGAAGTCCGGGTCGGATGGTCACCGGTTTCATGGCGGAATCCAAGATTTTTATGGTAGGTTTGAATTTAGTTTCAGACAGAAAGGGGTACGAGTTGTTAATTGGAATCTCAATATTATAAGGGGAACAATTTTATTCATATCTACGTCTAAATTATACGGAGCTGTTGGTGGTCGTGTAGATATGTTTGTGTTTGTGTGCGGAGTGGTCGGCCTCGCTTAGGTGGTAGTGGGGGTCGAACATTAAGTTCGGAGTCTGGGTGTGTTCATTTTTTCGTGAAGGTTCTAATTCATGTGGTTGATGCATTTGCGGATAGTATGTAGGGTCTGTGCGTCGATCATCAACTGGTGAGGGTGGTGACGGAGGAGATGGAGGCGTTGCACTGAATGATCCTCTAGAAGCGGTTTCTCCAGGGTCTGGTTCCGATGGGACTCTTGGTTCTGGAACCTCTTCTTGTTCAGAAATTGGCTCGAGTACTGGTGGTATTACGAGGTACCAATCTTCGTCACGAGTAGTGGTTTCCGCGGTGACCACTTCTGTTTTGTGGTCCCTGCTGGATTTGTTAATACCTCGATCATTCGAAGAGTAGGCTGCTCGAACACCTGGCAGATGTCTTTTGGGAAGGTGTTGTTGGGCAGCTATCTTCACGTTATCAGCGTGAATGATCTTTAGTTTGGAATGGTCTCGGAGGTCCAGGATGTATGAACAATACAGAATTTAACACGATTACATTATTAAGCTAAATCTAAAAAAAATGATTAAGTAATTTAAAAAAGAAATAATTCATCAATTATTCAGCAAAACTAAAATAGAAAGAAAATAAAAAATTTATCCAAAACTTGCGTTTTATGTACAGTTAGAGTGTCACGCGAGTTTGGACATAATATGTTATTTTACAAGTGTTTTCGTTCCCATTACACTTACCACAAATTAAGAGTTCAACTCATTTCTACCACTGTGGAAAATTGGTAAGAGTTGGTCAAAGACTCGTTTGAATAATAGTCGTAGTATATATGCACAAAATAGTTAAAAACTGGGAAAAGTTACGTTATATATCGTGTGTCCAGGGGTTTTGGTATGGGAACCCGAATCCGAAATCCTTTCTGTCAACTTATAAACCCATCACGTTTATTCTATAAACGTAATTTCATAAAGTGCATTATTAAAAAATATACAAAACAATAAGAAAATACTAAAGTATTTTATACAGACATATTTTATGCTCAAGATTCCATAGAATATATGGTCGGTTGATACCAATATAATATCCTTTTTATGTGATGAGGTATTTGCGACTTCTCTCTATGTGCACGATCATAAACATGATCATAAACCTACTCCACTCCTAGTCGCGCGGATCAATCACGAACCCTCGCACACACACGCACGCTAGTGACGATCTAGCTATGGAGTTAGAGTCTTTCTCCTAACTCCCGGGAGCAGCCATAAAGGTTATGTCTTCTGGAGGCGCTTCCGACCGAAATTCGATCAAGCTTTGGATGACAACTCCACGGAGGACGTAGAACAGAACAACCAACCAACTTCGTTCGTCCGCGCGTACAAGTTCGTGATTGATCCGTTCGACCAAACGCGGAATGTGCGGTTTTATGCATGTTTATGAACTTACACAAAGAAGGAACGTGCAAATACCTCATATATATCACAAAAAAAAGGATATCAAATTGATGTCAACCGACGCTATACGGATCTTGACCGTAAAATATATTTGTATAACTCATGTTTTGTATTTTCTTATCATTTTATGTAATATTTATCTTTTAATGCGTTTTATGAAATTACATACATACATAGAATAAACGTGATAGATTAAAAATCGACATAAAGGAAGTTGAATTCGAGTTTCCTACCCAAAAACCCGAATCTTGGATATATAACACGGCATATGGAGTAACTTTTCTCAATTTTAACTGTTTTGTTCATATGCATGCAGCAATTTGCAGCATATAATACAATTAATAGTTAAATGAGTCTTGGACCAACTTTTATCAAACATCAATGGCAATGGCAGAAACGAGTCAAGAAGTCATTTGTAGAAAGAGTAATGGGAAAACGCTTGTAAAGCATTTCTTTTAAAAGTCTTGCGTTTGAATCACCCTAATTAATACAGAATACCTGATTGAACCTGGGTTTTATTTACGTTCGAACTGTTCATTCTGGCGAGGGTCAACATTATTGCCTACCCCCCATATATATATATATATATATATATATATATATATATATATATATATATATATTAGTGGTGGACCGGATATCCGCATCATTTTTAACATCCGCATCCGCGCTTCTAACTGCGGATGTTATGCGGATATTACCTCTAATAAATTATGCAATTTACAATTAAATTAGCTTATAAAGTAGCTTATAAGGCCCAGTCATGCACATTTCATGTAAAGTATTAATTATTAATGAACAAACAAATATATAAACCTCAAAATATTTTATAAATACCTGCTAACACAGAAAATTGAATGAAACTTGTTTCATTGAATTTTCTGTGGCTGAAACTCTTGAGAAAGTTATTATTTTTATCATAATGGAAACATTAATATTAATTTTAATTCTTATGCATTGCCTGCCATAATAGTAATATCACGAAATTTGAAAAATTATGTCATATATTCATAATTCTATATATATTGATAGATTAACTAAATATCCGCATCCGCGGATATTGAAATTAAAGATCCGCATCCGCAGATGTTGAAAAACTGACATCCGGTCCACCACTAATATATATATATATATATATATATATATATATATATATATATACAAGAATGCCCGCTGCGCTTTGCGCAGCAAAATAACCCCGAAACACAACCTAGGGAGGAAGTGGAAGGGGCATGTATGTTTCTAAAACCTTACCTGGTTCTCCCTTAATGTGTATACTAAATTTGGTGCAGATTACCCTAGCCGTCTAGGCATGTATAAACGAACATAGAACAAACAGAGACAGACAGGCAGACATCTTCATCCCTTACATATATAAATAAGATATATAGCAGTGGTTCCCAAACGGGGTGCTGTAGATGTGCCCAAGGGATGCTGTGGGTGCCTCAAGTAAAGGTTGGCGTGAGCGGCGTTGGCAAAGGGCACTGGCGCCGCAGCGAGCAGTAATGCCAATTTAATGGTAAAACCTCAAAATCTGAAGTTTTCGTGTTGCTCATTGCGGCTAATGTTTTTTAAAGCTTTTTGGCGTCAAGTATAGAGCTTTTCAATGTATTTCAATCAAAAACAAAAATGTTTTTATTTCTCTAATTGAACAATAATTCAGAGTGCTTCCATCAGCTGTTATTAGTTTCATACTCTCTTCTTCTTGTCGAAGGAAGGAGGGCTGACTTGACTGACTTCCATGGGTAAAAGCAGGGCCGTCATGCACGTTGTTAATTTTCGTTATAGATTCGATTTTTATTATTTTTACATCTTACAAATAGATTTTGTTACTGAAATATTAATTGTAGTAATTCCCCTTCCTTCATTTGTATATTTCATTATTTACTTTACTCTTTTTTCTATTTCTCTTTATCCTTCTTCATTCTCTTTACACTCGTTTCACTCGCTTTCGGTATACTTTATAAATACGGTAGACGTGACCGAGGTTGAGGCGCCATTATAATTTGAACAAGGCGAGGAGGACGGGGGGATTATTTATACTCTGATTACACTTTACCGACTTTTATTTATTCCGAAAACACGGAGATAAACGGGGTAATGCGAGGGGGGAATTTAACGTTAACATTCTAAGTCGGAGAGAGATATGAAATACTATTCTAAATTCACGACATCTTAACACCAAAAAAAAACACCTTAACCTCAAGGCCATCCAATGACTGCCATTTTTTGGGCATTTCTCTCTCTCGTCCCGCTTGGGCCGATTCTTAGTGTTGCCAACTCGTATTTTATAATTTTAATACAACCATTTTTTATTTATTTAATAAAACTTAATTGAACATTATTAAATTTATAAACAAACATTTAATTCATAATTAGACATTACTACACTCGCATCACCCCTTTGAAAATAAGTTTTACACTAGGAAAACTTGTTAATATCGTTTAACAAATTTATTTATTTATTCAACAAAGTTATTTATTTTGCAGGGTTTTTTTTTTCAAACAAATTCAAAGTTGAGATAGACAAGAAATCATTAGAATGACAAATTCCACACATTAGATATTTTGTATCATTTTATAAAAATCGAAAACAAAAACTATAATCACAACATTTGCATAAAATAACATTCCACACTAATCATCAAATTTACAACCTGTAACGAAGCTGTAACCTGAAAAAATAACGGACAATTTTCTTAACATTGGTTACAACAAATTCCAAATTCACAATCTATTCCAGCGATTTCTCATCAAGATCGCTTTACATTCGAAACAATTATTCCTATAGTTATACAGTTACTATCAGGGCAACATAGAAAGAACGAGAAAACGTTTATATAAAATACTGACCAGAGCGCACATACTATTTTCACGAAACACAAAACAAATATGGGCAATAATCGCACCCTTTCACTTACAATTTCATTACATAATAATCAGTACAATAATAGCTGGACATTGTTTAGATCACAATCCGCAAGCTTACAACCGTACAACGGACTTCTTCAATTTTCAATCGCAGCTCTCCTGCTCACTTCGCTAGAATGCAAGGGGTTGCATCACCATGCAACAGGTCAGCACGCTTGAGGTTGGTTCCGCTCTCTCCAAATGGCGAAAAAAAATTGAGAGACGTCCAGTTCTAAGAGGATCAGGGGGGGAGATATACTGAAAGTGGAACCACGCACCGGAATTGGAGGGAATTTGCAATTCTAGAAGTCGACGAAGAAACTCGCCTGTCTCATCTCAACTTTTGTCGGTGAACGCTGCTCTTTCTATGTCCGGCTGAAAGACTCTGTTACTGGCAATAATCAAATGATCACTTCGCCGTAAGCGGTTTCGCAACGAACCTACTGTATGTCTGTATGGACAGTAAAGCCTTAGACGCTCGTTCAAACTCTCGTGCTTTGCCTACCGAGTGCTAAAACACATATTTAGCGAAGCATCGAAGCTACTGCCCGAAAAATACCAGTAGACCATCTCCGACGGAAACTGTCCTGTGCCAAGTCCCTGCACATTCGGTTTCTCTTTCACTCTTCTCTTCCGAAACTGTCCTGCGCCAAGTCCCTGCGCATTCGGTTCCTCTTCTCTCTCTCTCTCATCGGTGATCGATCACCTATCGGGTCACTTAAACTCAATGGATGGAATTCGGATCCAACTTAGTTGCCTCCAAATCGAGCCTCTCGAAATTTTGACAAAAAATTATTCGAAACGTTTGTACTGCTACTGATTACACTAGGCAACAAATTTCAACTTTTTTTTGTTACAGACACGTGAACTACTGATTCCTACTAAAGCGCTGATGCTGATTTCAGATCTGATATCAAAATTTCTCTATCACGTCCAGATTTTGTGTAACCGAAAACCCCTATTTTTCATTTTTTTTCTCACCCGCTTCTATTACGAAAGCCGTCTAAGCTACTTTTCCGTGCCACGTTTTATGTTAAGCATACTTAAATAATTAGTGAACAGGGATGTCTTTCCTCCTTTATTCTGGCTTAAGACAGACAGCGGAATTCCGCTGGCGGAGTTACCACCCCTGCGCCCAACCATCCACCCAAAGCGCGTTAGTATTTTGTTGTTACTACTGAAAGGCAAATTCCTGTTCTTAAGTGAAACTTTGGTGTGTCCTCTTCCTTTGTCGCTTGTAGGATGACGAGCTCTCCTTCTGCAGGAACCAACAATAATCTCCCATCATATTTGGGTTGAAATTACCTTGGTGTCTGTTTTCCATAACTGAGATCTGTTGGTGGAAGCGCTCACCATGCTCGTCACTTACAGCCCCAAGGTTGGCCGGGAAGAAGTTAAGATGAGAATGTAAAAAATGAATTTTCAAAGACATTCTGCATCCCATTATTTCATAAGATTTAAGCATGTTTTCTACGAGTTTACGGTGGTTTTCAGCTTTGTGGTTTCCAAGAAAATTTTTGACAACTTCAACGAAAGATGTCCATGCTCCTAGTTCATTCTCATTTAGGTTAGATGGAAACGATGAGTCGTGGATGACACTGCGGATCTGTGGTCCAGTGAAAACTCCAGCTTCTAGCTTAGCATCTGTCAATATTCCTTTGAATTTATCCTTTAAATATTGGAAACCACTACCTTGATGATCCATACCCTTCACAAAATTTTTCATAAGGCCAAGTTTAATGTGAAGTGGTGGAAGATGTACTTTCTGAGGGTCAATAAGTGCTGGGTGTTTCACATTGTATTTACCAACAACATGTTCAGTTCTAGATGGCAAATCATGTTTTTTGTAGTGGTTCTTGTCATCTCTGCTGTTCCATAGACACAAAAAGCACATATGCTTTGTGTAGCCCAACTGTAACCCAAGAAGTAATGATACAACTTTAAGGTCGCCACAAATATTTCATGTGTGGTCCTTATATTTGATGAGTCTTAGCAGCAGTTTCATCGATTCATAAGTCTCATTAAGGCCAGTGGCATGTGCTACAGGTATTGAAGGTTTTTCATTGCCGTTGTGCAGTAATACAGCTTTAAGGCTAGCTTTACTAGAGTCAATGAACAGTCTCCATTCTTTTGGATCATAGCGACAGCCAATCCCTTGCATCAGACCACTGATATCGTGGCAGAAACAAACGTTTTCTTCCTGTAAGTAAAATGATGAAAACTGCAAATGGCGATGGCGGAAATGGGAAACTTTGGTGTTTGGTTGGAGAAGATTAAATTCTTGAAGTCTTGAACCAAGCAACTCTGCCTTTTTTTTGGTAATTCCAAATCGCGCACTAAGTCATTTAACTCCGCTGACTTAACAAATGTGGGGAAATATTTGCATCTGGAACATATATGCCATCTTTCCCTGTTTCTATATCACTAGCAGAATCTTCAGATGAACTGCTGTCTGTTATCGTTGCTGGTGGAACTGGTGGTGGATTTGTTTCATCATGTGGTACTGGTTTCATTGCTGATTCGCAGTTTGGGTACGTGATCTTTGATTTGTTTTTCTTTGTGAAACCAGCAATCTTTGTCAAACAAAAATAACAATCATTGAAGTGATTTTTCGGCTCACGCCAAACCATGGGGACTGAGAACGGCATAGCTTTTCTTTTACCATTCATCCAAGCTATTAACATTGCATTGCACTGTGCACAGCAAATATGTGGTGCCCAGTCCTCTGTTGGTCTCCTAACTTACAGTCAAAATAACACTTGTAGGCAAGTTTAATCTTTGTTGTTATGTTTCTACGTTGTGGCTTAGGTGTATATTGTCCACAGACAAAGCAGAAGTTGTCTGGGTGATTTACACAAGCACGTCTATTTGATGCCATTTTGAATTACCATACAATATCTGAAAAAACGTAGAAAGTAATTATTACGATGTGCAAAATAAAAAGAAATACACACCGTAGTACAAAACAAATGCTATAAAAACACACAAGTCACCACAACCTGTCACTTGCTCATCAGCAGAGAGCTTCAACAACCATTCTGCTTGACTGTCACGTAGCGACTGACCGTTGGGCCGTTGCCCGTTACTATGCTCTTGACTCAGTGTTGCCAACTCGGGATAAATTTTATTTATCAAAATTGTTCGAATTTGTATATAGTTGGCAAAAAAAATTGCTTTAACCTTGAAAAGCAAGTTTCATATTACTGGCATTAAGCCGATTAAAACCAAAATCTGGACGTGGTAGAAAATTTTACTAAAAGTGATTTGCATTTTACACAAAATCTAGACGTGATAGAAAACATCTAATTATAGATTTGAAATCAGCATACCGAAATTAGCTAGGAGCACCTATTTGGTCTTCTGTAACAAAATCTTTGTTGCCTAGTGTTATCATTTCATATTTAATTTACCGAATTTTCTCAACATTTCACTTCGAAACAATAACTATAATTGCTCTGGCCAAATTCACGGAAAAAAAAAATGAGAAATCTCAAAATTTTGCAAAAATTTAATCACGCCTAGCTACCAATAAGATCACTTATGGCAGTTACATCGGAGAAGATAAAAAAAAATCATCAAACACAAGAAACAAAATTGCACAGTAGAAATATAAAAGCGCCCATACATACATGGTAACCGTTATTATAATTTAACAACTATTATTATTCAAACTACCTTCAGAAATTACATCGATACATTTAAATAAAGACAAAAATGAAACCCAGAAACTTCATGTCATCAATTCTCTGAAAATCACGAACCCTCTTACAATTTGGGGGAAGCACACAAAGATACCACAAAAACGTTACTGGCCATCTAAAAGGCTCCATCTCCGGTTAACACTCAACATAAGGTTTTAGCTGCATCAGTAAACCCAAGGAAGAGTGTTCGCTTTGTGTTGTAAGCGAGCCTCTATAAAAATATTCCTAACCGAACAAACTGCAGTACATCGGGACCTAATTTTGTAATATTCTCTATGCAAACGCGCGAACGTAAAACAAACATTTTTCATTATTTAATACATAAAATAAAATGGTAAAACACTCCTTAACACAATAAAATCTAATTTCAGAATAAAAAAAATTTAAACAGCCTAACATACAAAATATCACTCGGAATTGTCTTGAAAATGAAAGAAAGAAAAAAATAGACAGCAACAATCAGCCCACCTATAAAAATATAAAAATTAATAAATATATAGAAAAATTAAAAACAAATTAATTTATCAAAAGAATTTACGAAAACCATTCCTGTATTTCAATTAAACAAATTTTTTATCTTATTATAACAAATTTTGCTTATTTTGAAGTCTCTCACAATTTATATACGGCAAGCATAATAAACTTAAACAGTCCGAATTTGACCCAGTATAAATTAGTGTCTTTAACGATTATTTTTCGACTTTAACCTTAAAATTATAAAGCGAACTAAAAAACTACAAAGCGATTCTTAAAAGTAAACACATTTGATGTTGATGTGTCGGCCTGTAAATCCATTATATACATCCAGTCAAAGAATAATCTTAAAAACTACCTACTAAATTTTAGAAAATTTTGTTAGGTACATGTTCATTCTTTTACAATTCGCTACTATATACATAATACACCTAGAAATGCGTCACCTATACGCGCAAACATTTTAAACCTTACCGTGTAAAAATGCCTGTCACAATCTATTTAAACAACTAAAATAATTTAATTCATATAAGTGTAAAATTTATTTACCAATCATTATTATTATTATCATCACAATCTTTACTAATTCCGAAATTGTAAACACAAAAAAGGACTTTAAACACAAAATAGGTAGGCTGTTAGACAGGTAAAAAAGTGGAAAGGAAAGAAAAAAAAGGAATGAGTCACCGGACAGCAATTATCAATTTTGAAATTTCTCTCTCCGACCGAACGAAACGAAATCTAAAGAAAACGGAGTGAGGAAGGAATCAACGCGAAGGAAAAAAAACACACAAACGACTCTCGAATTTTGACTCTAATTTTTAACTCCACATTACAACGGTCTCGACAAGACGAGTCAGAGAAATTTTGAGTCAAAGCGGTTTGGAAATTTAGACTCCAACGAGAAGAGAGAAAAAAACAAAATTTTGACCGCGAAAATTATGAAAATGCTCGCTATGAGAAGAAATTTGGAAAATGATGGGCGCCATCTTGAATCATCGAATTTTGAAGAAAAGGGAATCAGAATTTGTTTAATTTTATAAATACTCTAAAACGGGTAGCGAAACAGAATATCTACTAATTTTCTTCATACGGGGAACGTGGAAAAATGATCGTGATTAATCGAAAGAACACGCACAAATTTTCATTTCCTATTCATAAGACACGAAAAAAATGCAAAAGCCCACGGAGTGCGTGGGTTCGTATTATTAAATTGATAACAATTTAATAAGGTTAGCTGCCACCAAAATGTAGTGGTTAATTTATTTAATTCATTATTTCTTTATTTACTTTCCTTTTTCTTCTATTATCGCTTGCTTTCTCTGTGTCCTTCTTACGGACGCGGCTGGCGGTTGAGCCATTTTTACACTTTCGAATAATGCAAGGGAGACCGGGGGTTCAATTTATACGCGTATTAACATTTCACTAACTTTTATTTATGCCAAAACGTTTTAGATAAACAGGGTAATGCGAGGGGGAAATTAACGTTAACATTCTAAGTCGGAGAGAGACACGAAATAATAATATAAATTCACACAAAACATCTTAACACCAAAAGACACCTTCTTAAACCCAAGGCCATCCGATGACTGCCCTTTTTTGGGGCATTTCTCTCTCTCGTCCCGCTTGGGCCGATTCTTAGTGTTGCCAACTCGTATTTTATAATTTTAATACAACCATGTTTTATTTCTTATTTAATAAAACTTAACTGAACATTATTAAATTTATAAACGAACATTTAATTTTAATTAGACATTACTACATAATATGGCCGTAATATAATGTTTAATTAAAATAAATCTGAATCGTTAATAATCATATCTATTGAAAATCTTTCTTGTTAAAAAATATTCTGTTTGACAGAGTGGTCCATTCACATTGCGAGAGGAAGGGTGCCGGGGAAACGTAACGAATGGATTGAGGGTGCCGTCAATCAAAAAAATTTGGGAACCACTGATATACAATATATACATATATCAGAATGGTACACGCTTTTGCTCGTTCTCATGCCTTCACAAGAAGTTACTCATTCCCTCGAAACTCTCCCTCTTTCTTCGTATACGGCCTTCTTTGTTTATCGACACATAGCCGCGACCAAGATGACGTCACATCGCACCTTGAGTCGAGACTCCTTCGCAAGCGACCTTCATTCAAGCTGTCAGTGTGCAAGATGACAGAAACTGTCTTAAGCAGGCCTCCCAGTGGACCTCTAATCTTTCCTTAACTTAAATAACTCAAAATTTATATAATCGCGCGCATTCTTGTAATTCATCTAATAAGCTGTTGCGCAATTTTAATTCAATCAATAATCCAACTAAAATTTCATTTGTTCTGTGAATTTGCATTCAAACTCTAACTTTTATGTGACTTTCACCATTTATTGTTTTATTTATTAAAGGAAGGAAACTCACTCTATTAATCTCCTTTATTTAATGACATTTGTTAATTTGATCAAAAGATCTGGTGATCTCTTCAAGCAAAGCAAATATAACCTTTAATTAATCTAACTACATTCCTTATAGGGCCTACAGTCAATAGGCTTTATAAGCTGAAAATCCAGTACTCAGTTATCCGTGATTGAATGGCAGTCCATGATCACGGATAACCCGATTTCACGGTTAACTCAGTATACCCCGCCGGTGGATGAGTGGTGTAATCGATGCTGCCCGCCACCACTGACTAGCCTCTCACCTCGTGCGCCACCACACACAGTATTATTTTATTACAGTATAATATGCAGTTAAGTAGTTTGTATTCACCACAAGATGTAAAGACATGTGAAGCCACAAGCGCACCTGTACAGTATGAAGGCGGAGAGATACTGACTGAGGCGCGTTGTGGTGGAGTTGCTGGAGCCGAGCCGCGAATGTAAACACCGTGCCACATTACGGTTAACTCAGTGTTATGATCTCGGATGAGTACACAATGGTCACAACTAGTAAATCACGGTTAACTCGATTCACAGTTGAATGATTTACGGATAATCGCATGAGTACTACATATATTAGAGGTGTACCGGAACCAGTTTTTTTAGCCAGAAACCGGAAGCCATAATATCGGCCAACACATTTTAGTTCCGACCGGAAGCCGGAATATCCTGCTGCCGGAACTTTTTGTGTTAGCTTAGGCCCTAACTAGTAGGTCTATAATTTTAAATAATATATGTATTATTAATTTCTAAATTGGGAAACTTTAACTGCGTTTTAAGGTAATTTTTATTTTTGGCGCTTAGATGGTTCTCGCACGTGGCGCCTCATTATTAAGTAAGATATTACTTCACTTGTTTTATCACTTTTATGTTTTCTCTTTACAGATATAAATATTAAATATATTTCATTTACATATATATATTTTTCATAAGCATAAGGCTGTTGTAGTCTATATTCTATAATAATAAATTTTAAAAAAATGCCGACTTCTGGAGTTTGGAAATATTTTAGAATTGATGATAAAGATAGCAGTAAAGCTATTTGCACTCTGTCCTGAAGACACTCTTGCATCAAGAGGATCGAGCAATAAAGGTAGCAAATATTATATAGCACAACCCCGCTTTTTAAGCACCTACAAGGTAAACATCATAATGGTTATGATTTGGTACAAAAAGAGAAAATGAAGAAAGATGAACCAAATGAAAGACCCTCTGAAGAAGTTACGACTTCCTCCGCAACTACAGCAAAACACTCAAAACAACCAACAATTTTTCAGATGATAAAAAAAAGAAAATTTAGGATATAAATGACAAAAGTAGTTTAGAAATTTATAGGAGAAATGATTGCTGCTGATCAGCAGCCATTTTCTTTAGTTGAGGATAAGGGATTTAAAAGATTGATAGAGCATTTGGCTCTACAGTACAACCTACCTTCTAGAACAGCGTTCCTCAACCTTTTTTGTACTGCGGACCCCTTATCAAAATCTTGATATTTTTGGGGCCCCCTCCCCAAAAATTATCTTTTGCATTATGATTAAGTAGCATATAGACAAATTGAGGTATCCAGATTAGTATAGTTTTTAATCTTGATTTATACTTCAAAGTCGGAGTAAAAATGTAATAAAAATGTGTAAAACTTACCGCTGTTCTCTTTACATAAAAAAAAAACCAGCATAAAAACAGGGAAGGGGCTCATTCGTGCCAAAAACTCACAGTTCATGAATTGGAAACATAAAATGGTCATTAAAAAAACAGCATTTATAGAAACTTTAAAGTTTCAAGTAACCGAAAATGTTATCGGTTAGAGGTCAAAATTAGCCTCTACAAAAAAGGAAAAAAAAATTGTTTTACTAAATACAGGGTGTACATAAGGTCAGGATCTATTTTTGTGAAGCACTTGGAAATTATATGGAATTCAATCATAAAATGATAAAGTGGTAACATTTATTAAATAATTAAGAGTAGGATTCGACGTGACGCCCATCAGTATCCCTGCACTGCTCAAATCGTTCCGCAGCATTTCTAAACACATTCTGGAGCATTTGCGGGGTTATGTTATCTGCAGCAGTTCGTATACGTAAGTTTTCAAGACTCGTAATCTTCGTCTGATAGACGTGCGACTCGATAAAGCCCCATGCAAAGAAATCTAAAGGGGTTAAATCTGGTGATCTCGCTGGCCAAGGTCTGTTGCTTCCGCGTCCGATCCAGCGATTTGGAAAACGTCCATTTAGATAATCCTGAACAATTTTGGCATAGTGACAAGGAGCACCATCATGTTGATAGACGACGGTACTAACAATCCTATCCCCAATCAGCTGAGGTTCAAGGAATTGCTGCAACATATCCAGATAAATAAGCCCCGTAACTGTAGCTTCAGCAAAGAAAAAAGGACCATAAACCTTAGATTTTGTTAAACCCATCCAGACATTAACTTTAGGTGGGTCTCTTTCCCAATTTTGGACGAAATCATTCTGTCTTTCATCTGCCCAAATTCGACAGTTATGGCGATTTACTTTTCCACACGTATGGAAAGTGGCTTCATCACTAAAGAGAATGTTGTCCATTAAATTATCACTCCAGATTTGTTCTACGAGATCAGCACACACACCACTTCGTCGAGGGAAATCTTCCTCATGTAAATCATGTAAAACCTGCAAATGATAGCTTTTCTTCTGCAAATTAACTTTCAGAATTTTGTGCACAGATGACGTCGGGAGGCCGAGTCTGTGTGATGCAGCACGAACGGACGTACGTGGCTCCTCAGTGATAATTCCGCGTACTGCATTCACGGTAAGATCTGACATACACGGTCGTCCTGATCTTGCTTCATCATTTACAGATCCCGTTCGTTTAAATTTGTTCACCAATTTTCGTATTGTCTTGTCTATTGGCCCCGGCTTATGAAATCTCCTTCTAAACTTCTCTCTGATGTCATTGTATTTCTTTCCCTCGATTCGCCAAATTACTATTGCCACACTCTCTTCTGTATTCATTCTAAGGGCTTCTGAAAAAAAAAATAGAAAAAAATAATTATTTCACAAAAATAGATCCTGACTTTATGTACACACTGTATAATCTAGTCAACTCATGGATCCCATATTGAGAACCGCTGTTCTAAAAGATATTTTAGTGAGCAGGTTATTCCAGACATATATACTAGAGTAAAAAATAAAATACTTAATGAAATTAGCTGATAAAATGGCTGATAAACTTCATTTTCTTCATGCTAACTTATTGCGGTATGATTTCAGCTATTGAAGCACAATTTTCTTTCCTTGTAAACAGTAGTTACTGTCTTTTGATTTTTCTCTTCCGCTCTTTTCTATGCTGTGTTTATAATTCAATATAAATCTAGTGTTTCTTTTATTGACGAAAACATTAAGCAAGGAACTTTTTTTGTATAATTTAACTAATGTATATACAAAAATAATGAAAAATGGCAATTTCAAAATAAAATTAGTTTCGCAATTTTTGTTTTATTATCATAAAACAACATAAAAAAACTACTTAGCGAGGAAAATTGTGAATGTTTTATCCTATATTTCATTTGTTATTTGATACACGCGAGTAGCCAAAGGAATGGCGAAGGACTTTGCATAAATATATCAAAATCTGTTTATAAATAATTCTATTTTCCTTCTATTTTTTTTTTTATTTAATATCATTAAAAACTGAATGATTCCAGATTGGCCGGATATCAAACAGAGTTCCGGCAGGAACCGGAACTCACAATAAATGGCCGGAATTCCGGCCAGCAGGAACCGGAACCGGAATTTCGGTACACCTGTAACATATATATCATGCAATAAATAGGAGGTTTCATGTCCCCGGCCAACTATGAGCCACGTCCCGAGCATTTCTGCCTTTTGAGGATGGGTATTCACATCAATCTCTCTCTCTCTCTCTCTCTCTCTCTCTCTCTCTCTCTCAGTAAGAAAGATCATTGGCATCAACGAGAGGGTGCAAGACTTGTGCGTCCCGCTGGGCGAGAGGTTTATTGACCCCTTCGACGCATTTTCGGGTAGGTGGGACCTTTACCAGAGGGATGGTGTCCACCTCAATAACAAGGGTAAAGGTGTGCTAGGCGCGCTGCTCGACCGGCACCTATACAGAATGGTGAGGTCGAGTCCGGGGAGAGATGATGGGCCCCCACTGGGGAGGGATGATGGTGAGCCGGTGGCGGACGTACCTTCAACTGAAGGGTGCGTCCAGGTACAGGATATCGTTGCTATCACCGAGTCCTGGATTCATACTGATTGTAGGGACTACGTTGGGGAGTTCGAAATTCCGGGGTATAGAATGTTTCGCAAAGACCGCATCCGTGAGAAAGGGGGTGGGGTACTAATATACGTCAGGGACACGTTGAGTCCGGTTGACTGCCAGTTCCGGTCGGAACGGGAGCTGCTTGGCGTCGATCTGAACGTGGGAGGGACGAACTATAGGTTAATCTTGGTGTACAGACCTCCGCATCTCCTCCTCGAGGAGGATACAGCCCTGTACACCGAACTCCGTAGCCTGCTAGGGGATAGGGTGTGTGTAGTTTTAGGAGACGTCAACTGTCGCGGCATAAAGTGGGAAGACAGGACTGCTGATGCTGAAGGGAGGAGGCTAGTTGACTTTGCTGATGAGAACTTCCTGACTCAGTGGGTCAATGAGCCTACACAAAGCGAAAGCGTTCTAGATTTAGTATTCACGACCGAAGACAACCTCGTCACTGGCCTCACCGTTGACGAATCGTTGGGCGGGAGTGATCACGGTCTGATTAGGTTCCGTGTGTGCGTCCCTTGGGTGAGGCGTAGTAACTCGAGAGGCAGTAAGCTCGATCTACGGCGGGCGGACTTTGTTAGCCTCCGGGATAGTGTAGGTGAGATGAGGTTAGAGGTCGGCGGCGATGTTGAGGGAGTGTGGAGTGCATTCCGAGACGAGTTTATGGTGCTGCAGTCTGCTGCCATACCCTCAAAACCGGTCACCCCTGCTTCAACGCAGCCTAAGTGGTTCAGTCGTAACATCGCTTCGGCTATCCGAAATAGGAAAGTAGCGTATAGGAGGGCGAAGGCCAATCGTTCCCATAAGAACACTGAAGCGTATGTCCGCCTGTGTAGGGAAGTGAAGGCGAAGGTTAGGCTAGCGAAACGTAACGAAGAACTACGGGTGGCAAGCCTCTGCAAGGGGAACCCTAAGGAGTTCTTCAGTTATGTTAATAGTAGAAAGCCCATTAGAAAGCCCATTACCTCCGACGTGGACATCGCTAATGTGCTTAATGAGTACTTTGCGGGAGTGTTAACCAGGGAGGACACCCGCGTCATCCCTGAGCCAGGCGTCAGGCACGAAGTTTCTGGCCTGGATAGTGTTCGATGTACCGCGACAGTCGTTGCTGATAGAATAGACAAACTGAGTGCGTTTAAGGCTCCTGGGCCAGACCAGTTTCTCCCCAGAGTGTTGCGGGAGGTGCGCGACCAGGTGGCTCCCCACCTGGCTACAGTCTTCAACAAATCTTTGGAGACAGGCCAGGTGCCTGGTGACTGGAGGAAAGCCAACATGACCCCTTATCTTTAAGAAAGGGGATCACGAAAGTCCAGGGAACTATCGTCCCATTAGTTTCACTTCAGTTGTAGGTAAATTATTAGAGGGGATAATAGCGGATAGGATCGTTGACCACTTGGATTCGTACAAGCTGCTTGGGGACTCCCAACATGGGTTTAGACGGCATAGGTCGTGTCTCACCAACTTGCTCGAGTTTTTCCACGTCATGTTGAGTGAGTATGATAAGAGTAGGGCGATTGATATACTTTATCTCGACTTTCAGAAAGCCTTTGATAAGGTACCTCACCGCCGGCTAATGGCCAAAATGCGCGTGTGGGTATCGATGGGGAAGTAGGTAGGTGGACTGAAAACTGGCTGAAGAATAGGCGGCAGAGGATCGTAATTAAAGGGGTTAGTTCGGGTTGGGCCTCGGTCACTAGTGGGGTTCCTCAGGGTTCCGTTTTGGGGCCACTGTTGTTTATCATTTACATAAATGATATCGACGGTGGCATCGTCAGTCGGATTGCCAAATTCGCTGATGACACGAAGCTTGGGGCCAATGTTGGAACGCCCTAAGCGATCGAGGAACTGCGTGCGGACCTAGGTGGGATTGGAGATTGGTCCGAAAAATGGCAAATGCCGTTTAACTTGGGTAAATACAAAGTGATGCACATTGGCTACGCCAATCCCAAGTCGGACTACTCGATGTTGGGGAGTAATATCGAGGCAACTGACTTGGAAAAGGACTTGGGTGTGCTAATTAGCAGCGACCTTAAGTTTACGAAACAGTGCGTAGAGGTGGAAAAGAAAGCCCAGAAGCTGTTGGGTTATATCAGGAGGCAATTTTAGTTTCGGAACAAGGAGATTGTGCTCTCTCTGTACAATTCCCTGGTTCAGCCGCACCTGGAGTATGCTGTGCAGTTCTGGTCGCCCACCCTCAGGAAAGATATTGAGAAGCTGGAGCGAGTGCAGGCGAGGGCCATAAAGTTAATCCTTTCCGTTAGGCATATGTGCTACAATCGACGCTTACGCGCCCTGGACTTGTTTTCGCTGGAAACTTGGAGGCTGCGCGGTCAACTCATCGAGGTTTTGAAGCTCTTACGCGGGTTCAACGATGTCGATTTTAGAAGCATGTTTAGTTTAAATGATAACCCAACTCGCAACAATGGTTGAAAGTTGGATTTGAAACGGTTTAGGACTAGTGTGTGGGGACTTACTTTATGTATAAGATCTGTGACACGTGGAACAGTTTACCTTCAGAAGTTGTGAACAGTTCCTCTGTGGATCATTTCAAGAAAAGGTTAGACCAAATCTTGCACACTCTTTGTGTGTGTAGAAAATTTTCCGTGGCACCCGTTGCCATTGGTACCTCCTCGGTATGGGCCGGAAGACCTTTTGAGATACTTCTCTCTCTCTCTCTCTCTCTCTCTCTCTCTCTCTCGATAGATTGTGTATATATTAGGGCGGTTCATGTAACAGGGGTGAAAATTTTTATTGCAGGTAAGTCACTGAGCATGTGGATTTTTTAATTCTATTTGTTTACAAAAACCTTCATGGCAAATTTCTACTTGGTAGCAAAACTTTTAGTGGGTGCTCAAGCTCATGTTGGATTACTCCTTGATTGCTGATTTGTCGTATGGGGCTTCTAGTATTTAAAGTTTCCGAACGCGCCGATTGAGGGAAATTTACGGTTATGTAAAGATGCCAGTACTTCCCTGGTCGATTGGTGTCTACAATCTCCTCTTGGTTTGGCTTTGTTTCGTTCGAAACCTTGTCGGAAAACAAAGATGAAAATGGTTGAGGCAACAAATTTATTACAGAGAGGAACACTAAAGAAAGATCGGAGAAAATACAAAGGAAACATTTCAGTAAAGAGGATGGATCTCTCAGACTTTGTCGATTCAGCGTCATTCAAGTTATTTGATACTTTCAAGATCAGCCGAGGGTTCTTAGGACATCTCCTGATGAGTGGAAAAATCACCAAGACGATAGACGATCCCTCCTATCCATGTAAAAATTCAATGTTATCAACGACAGTGCTGAAAGGGGCGTGTCCATGATAAAGAATTTCAATGCAACCATTACCAAAGCCGAGACTCAAAAGCAGTTCCTCTTACACGTAGTGGAAATGAACCGGCACTAATTTCCTGACCACAATAAGTCGATATTGGCCACCGGTAAATGTTCAGGCGACTAGACTTCATGTATGATATTAAGGTGATATCAATGTATTTGTGCCATCACTGAACGTTATATTGTGCGAATTCATTGGTTATCTAAATGTTATTTATCCAATTCACCCACTGTACATATTCTAATGCTTGAGCACCGAGTTAAATACTCTTGGATTCCACTCAAATTCGTCTCAGAGTTTTATGTTCTTAAGTTTAATAAAAAAAAGTACATGCTTGCTTGAATTTTTAATTTTCATTTATTTGAACCGCCCTAGACTAATATATATATATATATATATATATATATATATATATATATATATATATATATATATATATATGATGAATAAAACCACGAAGGGAAAAGAAACAAAGTGGTGCTCAAGCGCTTTCGTTTAATGACATCCTCAGGAACACAGGATGTCATTAGACGAAAGCGCTTGAGCACCACTTTGTGTTTCTTTTCTCTTCGTGGTTTTATTAATCATAAATATTTTTCACGTGTCACTTTCGTGAAATAATTTTCACATATATATATTACACATATACATAAAATTGAAAGTCTAAATCTTTAATAAAATATAAACTATGCAAAGAGGAGAACCCATCCACTTAAAATGATACCAGGAAACAGAACCTTAAATATGAATGAACATCGGAACATCGTTTGGAATTAAAGGAGGGCAAAAGAGAACTCGCAGGAAGAAAAAGTGTGGGTCGAAAGAGGGTTCTATCGAGTTAATAAAGTTTAACAAAATTAATGACTTGGTGAGATTGATGATGAAAATCGACTTTATTTTATATTAATCTCCATTCTGCCTTTATTTGGATGTAGACGAAGCTTTTCTAAACTTAAATGGATATACGAATAATGGAATATATATATATATATATATATATATATATATATATATATATATATATATATAGAGAGAGAGAGAGAGAGAGAGAGAGAGAGAGATGGTACATATTTATTTACAGACGTTTCGGAAATTTCAATTTCCATCATCAGTGCTAAAAATTTGAAATCAAATATAAAAAATGAACAAATATGGTGAGCAGAAACTTATACAATATACTTATATAAACCAGAGCTGGGCACTTCCGCAAACCGCAAATTCCGCAATTGCGGAAGTATGTTTTTCGTTTGCGGATTTGCGTTTGCGGCAAAGTCATCGCAAATTAGTGAATTTGCGTTGCGGAACTAAGACCGCAAACGCAAATCTTTCCGCAAATTTCCCACGTGGCCACTGGCCAAGCCCGCTAGTGCTGTGACGCTGCTGTCACTGGCCGCCAATTGGCTGGCAGGCAGCGCGTCATCTTTCCCGCCACTCCGCCGCCCCGTGCATCTTCCCGCCATCTCACACAAGTTGGTCCTCTGACAAGGAGAAGAACAAGGAGCTGGAGCAGAGCATGTTCCCCAAACTTCACCGCAACGCCTGGGTTCATGTTTTCCTCAAGTATAACACGGCCATCCCCAGCTCTGCGGCCGTGGAGAGACTGTTCTCCCATGGGTCAGATATAATGAAGCCCAAAAGGGCCAGCCTGACCTCTGACAACTTCCAACGTCTCGTGTTCATGAAGGGGAACATGGACTTATTAAAACTGGATTTGGCTCAGTTACTGGAGGAGGACGACTGAACTTGTTGACAAAGCCAGAGGCGTACACTTGTAGAGGCTAGAGGGGTTGAGTTGTACAGTGAGTTCAAGTTGTGTACAGTCACAGTGTTAACTTAATTTAACTTGTGTAATGTAATGTGTGTACAGTTACTACAGTTACGGTACAGTCTTCGCTAACGTGTCTAAGTCTCAAAATTTATGAAATTCAAATGATTAAATTTATTATTTAATTTATTTACTATTTACTTTCAGGAGGTGTTTTTGTTCAATATAATATATCAATATATGTAGTATTTTTATTTCTTCTACAATAGTGATTTATTGTAATAAATTATTTAGCCTTGTTTTTAATAAAAACAAGGCTAAAACATTAAACATTAAAAAGATATAAAAACTTTTTATACCTCTTTAATGTTTTGGATACTTTTTATAGTTAAAATTGCGATTGCGGAATTTGCGGTTTGCGGAAGTGCCCAGCACTGTAAAAATTGGAAATATGGTTTGCGTTTGCGGATTTGCGTTTGCGGCACCAAAAATGGCAAGCAGTTTGCGGATTTGCGGTTGCGGAAGGTAAGGTTTGAGTTTGCGGATTTGCGATTGCGGAAGTGATTTTGAGTTTGCGGTGCCCAGCTCTGATATAAACGTATGATATTAATAGTGTATTTACAGCATATATTAAGAATTTAAAAATTAAAATGAAAACCATATAAAATATAGGAGAGTGAACCTTGGTTGACCCTTCTATATTTTTATTTTTAAATACTTAATATATGCTGTAAATATACTATTAACATCATTATATATATATTTACACACACATATATATATATATATATATATATATATATATATATATATATATGTAAAGAACGACGCTTGTACAGAAGAACGTTCCGCACAAGATGCGGAACGTTCTTCTATACAAGCGTCGTTCTTTACATTAATTATACTGTGTGTTTGCAGTTAAAATGTGTATATATACATATATATATATATACACACACACAATGATATTAATAGTGTGTATATATATATATATATATATAATTTAAAGAACGACGCTTGTTAGAAGAGTGTCCGTACAAGAGGAGAGGAGAAAACGAGCAATGAAAAATGAGGCACCTCCCGGGAATCGAACCCGGGGCTATCCGATTGCTGGTCAGATATGTTAACCATTACACCAAGAGCTTCCACGAATCAAACCTCGTAATTCTCCCACGTACCTACGAGCGAAATCAAATGCCCTTTGAGGGGGCACCTTCTCATGCCGTGTATATGTATATGTATATATACAGGGTGGGCCGTAAGTTTCCATACATAGGAAAAATTAAACGTTTGTTTTTATGTTTCAGATACCCTAAGAATATGCGTTTGACGAAAGAGCAACGAATTGAAATCATACTGATGGCTGGGTCGGGAAGCAGTCGCATGGTTGCAATGAACTTTAACAGACAACATGGAACGAACATCACACACGACACTGTGGCAAAACTTATTAACAAGTTTCAGAAAACTGGAAATGTTGCAGATCAACCGCGAAGTGGTCCAAGACGTACAGCCACCGATGAAGACACAACAGCTACGATACTTACAGCGCTTACACGGAGTCCCAGAAAAAGTACACGACGGTTGTCTGCAGAAAGTGGTGTCAGCAGATCGAGTATCAGGCGCATTTTGAAAGCAAACAAATGGCATCCATACAAATTGCATATGGCACAGCATTTGAGTGAAGACGACCCGGATAGATGGATGGAATTCTGTGAATGGGCATTAACCAAAGTGAACGAGGATGCAAACTTTTCAACTAAGATCTTGTTTACTGATGAAGCAAATTTTTACGTCAATGGAGAGGTTAATCGGCAAAACATACGTTATTGGAGTAATGCTAACCCTAACTGGCTGAGTCCGACGAAGATGCAAGGTGCCGGTAAAGTGATGGTGTGGGCCGGGATATGGGGTGACAGAATTATTGGACCAATTTTTGTCAGTGGAAATCTTAATGCCGAAAGGTATCTTAACATGTTGCAAGAAGAGATTTTCCCATCCCTGCTAAACGAGGAAGGTAACTTCCCAGTTTACTTCCAGCAAGATGGAGCTCCACCTCATTATGGTCTTCACGTGCGTCGGTATTTGGATCAGCAGCAGTTTCCGGATGCTTGGATTGGTCGGCGTGGTCCTGTGGAGTGGCCTCCCAGATCCCCAGATCTCACCCCCCTTGATTTCTATCTTTGGGGGCACTTGAAGGCCATGGTGTATCAGGAAAAGATACGAGACATAAATCATCTAAAGGAACGTATCACCAACGCCATTACAAGCATAACGTCAACTGTGCTAATGCGTGTTCATCAACAGTGGGGAACACGTATTGAAATGTGTTTTCAAAACAATGGCAACCATGTAGAGCATATTATATAAATAAAAATGGTTGTCCATAAAAAAATGTTTATTTTTCCTATGTATGGAAACTTACGGCCCACCCTGTATATATATATATTTTTTTTTTTTAACTGCAAACGACACAGTGTATATAAAATTTGTGTCGTTTACAGTTGAAATGTATATATATATATATATATATATATATATATATATATATATATATATATATACACATTTTAACTGCAAACAGCACACAGTATAATTAATGTAAAGAACGACGCTTGTATAGAAGAACGCTCCGCACAAGATGAGGAGGAAGAACGAACAAATGAAAAATGAGGTAACCATCCGGGAATCGAACCCAGGATCTTCCGATTGCTGGTCAGATATGCTATCCACTACACCATAGGCCTCGATTGATCAAAAGTCGTAATTCTCCTACATACGAGCAGAAACCAATGCCCTGAGGGGGCACCTCCCGCATGCCGCACATATATACATTTTAACTGCAAACAACACACAGTATAATTAATGTAAAGAACGACGCTTGTATAGAAGAACGTTCCTCATCTTGTGCGGAACGTTCTTCTATCCAAGCGTCGTTTTTTAAATTATATATATTTTTTTTTAACTCTAAACGACTCACATTTTATATACACTGTGTGTCGCTTGCAGTTAAAATGTATATATATACACGGCAAGAGAAGGTGCCCCCTCAAAGGGCATTTGATTTCGCTCGTAGGTACGTTAGAGAATTACGAGGTTTGATTCGTGGAGGCTCTTGGTGTAATGGTTAGCATATCTGACCAGCGATCAGATGGTCCCAGGTTCGATTCCCGGGAGGTGCCTAATTTTTCATTGCTCGTTTTCTCCTCTCCTCTTGTGCGGACACTCTTCTAACAAGCGTCGTTCTTTACATTATATATACTGTGTCGTTTGCAGTTGAAATATATATATATAATATATATATATATGTGTGTGTGTGTTTTGTATGGTGAATGGAGGCTTTGTTCTCTCTTTTTTTTTAACATTAAAATAACAAATGAATATTAATTCGGCGGTTAATTCTATCTATACTGAAGTGTTATAAAATGTCAGTGAATCCTGGAAATATATTGTGAAGCAAAGTGAAATATAGTGTATACAAATAAAAATATCACAATTTGAAAATAATTTCAACGAAATAAAAGCCTCAGTGAAGTTGTACACGTGAACATGGAAAAGGTCATCCTTAAATGAAGGTGGTCTCACATTTCGCAGACGGGGCGGGGTGGGGGAAAGGTCAATATACGAAAGTGAAAAATATTCTAAAATCAGGAAGATGAATAAGAACGAGCTATGCCTAAAGGAATACCGTTACTTCTGCCACTGCAAATATGAAACTGACAAAGCCATTGTCCTGAAATGCATATTGTGGAATGTATTTAAACTCTACGAATGTATCAATTTGGGAAGAAAAGAGAAAAATTATGAACAAAACGATTAACATTTTAAAGCTATGTCTTTGTGAAGTGCACGGAACAAGTACAGAAAAGTAGTGAGAATTGGGCCGGAGAATGTTGAAAAGTGAGGGAGACAAAAATTTAGGTGAAGCAAACCTCCAACAAATTCACCAAAAGAACACCAAGAAAAGACAAAGTGCGCCTATAATTAAACGAAAGTTAATCTCATAAATTCTATAATGCAAATCAGTGAGCAAATAAGGAACCGAAAAGGGAGACCAGACTATATATGAATATTATAAAACAGGATCGTGCAGACATGCCCCCCACCCCAGATGCATTTATAACCATCATAAACAATGTTTTAACATAAGAAATGGAGCCTGCCAATATGGAGAAAGCTGTTACTCCCTTCACTCTTCTATATGCAGAGAGTCAGTCAGAGGCAGAAAATGTCTCGAAGACACATTTCTTAGTAACACATACACCACCACCAGTCAATTCAACGACCACAGCGGTACGAAGGGACCACACTCCCAGTATTCTAAAGTGCAACGACCCACCGAATAACAGATCAGAAACCAATAAAACCGACTAATATCCAACAGAACTAAACACGAAGACTGTTATCCCTCTAAATTTAATACATGAGTATTCGGCCGGGTCGAAAATGGGAAATTTTTTATTTTTAAAAAGTACACTATGTGAGAAGTTTCATTTTATTATCTTAACAAAATATTAAAATATCAAGCATGTGCTATCCCTGCTACCACTAGCACATACCGCCCCCCCCCCCTTTTTTTTACCCCCATATTTGCATATATTTAAATGGAAAAATTTTATTTCTTAAAAAGTACACTATATGAGGTTTTTTTTTTTATCACTAACAAAATATTAAAAAATCAAGCATGTGCTACCCTACTGCCCCTATCACATGCCCCTCCTCCCTTTTTTACCTTCATATTTGCATATGGTTAATGTTGTTATATGTTACATGATAAGTTGTTTGTTTAATGTTTGATATTTTTATGTTAAAGATAACGAAATAATTTTTCAGATAAATAGAAATAATTTGCATTTGCTTTAATTATAATTTGAATTATCATAAATTATAAATTACATATAATTTGATTTTACTTCTGAATATAAACTATGACTACTAGAAGCAAGTCCTCAAATCCAGCCTTTGGATATCCTACGGAATTCTCAGCAGCCATGACTCCTTCAAAAGCAGATGTTGTGAGACACTACCTTTTTGTGCGCCATCGTGAAGAAGCTAAATTAAAAGGATCAACAACTGCTAATGATTGTTACAGGGTTGTTGTAAAAGATATTGAAGACATTTGGATGAAATTTTCTTTTCCTACGACTAACACCAAAAGTATCTAACTTAAAGTCAGTCAACTAATAGAAGAAGCCTCAAAATTGAACAAGGTGCCGTTACATCGAATAAATGAAAGTTTTGCCTTAAAAGTAGCTCAGTATGATGAAATGTTTGATATATCTTGTGAACGCTATGATAAGGGAATTGATAGGAAATCTTAATAAAATACCAATGGCAGAATGGGAGTCTTTTGTGGGTCAAAAACAAAGAAAAAAATCAGTTGGACCAATTGATCGCATAGCTAGTTCAACAAAGAAGAGCTCTTTAGCAAGAGCCCCAAAAGCACAAAACCGTCAACTAAAAGCACAAGAAGAAATGACTGAAGCCACCAATGTTTTACCATCGGAATTTATAGAAAATACCGAAGACATCAGGATGTAGATCATGAGGCCGATTTAGAATTGACCGAGAATATTCAGAACAGGCACTCCTATAAAAACCTAGCATTAACAGCAGATCGTTATCGTGTAAGTTGTAGAGCTGCAGCTGCAATAGTCAATGCAGCTTTAAAAGATATGGGGATCCTTAACCACACCAACATGCTTGACAGAAAGAAATTAGAAAGAGAAAGAAATCGCATGGGTGAAACAAATACTTTTAGGTCTAAATCCGAAAATCTGAAGATGGAGTGCCTTGGATTTCATGGAAAGAAAGATAACACATTAACTAAAAGTGGAAAGATAAAAGAAGAACACTATGTTATTGGGAAAGAACCTGGAAGCATCTATGTAGACCATATCACACCAGATAATGGAACTGCTCGCTGCATAGCAGAAGGGCTGATAACTATTATTACAGACTCGAACAGCACAAATACTATCAAAGCTTTACTGTGTGATGGTACTCCTGTAAATACAGGAAAAATTGGTGGAGCCATAAAACTGGTTGAAATTCATCTTAACAGACCAGTGCAGTGGTTGGTGTGCCTCTTGCATTTGAATGAGCTGCCTTTTATGCACGTCTACAAAGCCATTGATGGTAAAACAACAGGTCCAAATACTTTTGTGGGTTCAATTAGGAATAAACTGAAAACAAATTTAACAAAATTGGAGGTAGTCAAATATTCTCACGTAAAGGGAAACATCAGAGATATTCCAGCAAATATTGTGAAGGAGCTAAGCAGTGATCAAAGATATCTCTATGATATGTGTCTGGCAGTGCAAACTGGAGACACTTCTCAAGATCTGTCCACTCGATCCCCGGGTACCCTTCACCATGCTCGCTGGCTAATTTTAGCCAACAGGGTCCTTCGATTATATATCTCAACGCCAATCCCGATAAAAATCTTCAAAATATAGTCAAGATTATTATGCAGTTCTATGCTCCAGGGTGGTTTTGGATAAAATCTTATCCTAATGCAACTGATGGTGCATATAACTTTTGGCATTTAATGTGCTTGCTTCGAAATTTAGATGAACAACATAGATCAATCATAGAACCAGTATTAAAGAATAACGCCTACTTTTCCCACCCAGAAAATATACTCATATCAATGGTAACTGACAAGAGATTAGAAATTAGGGAGCAAGCTATTCAGAAAATCATCCTTTCAAGAACAGGATTTTCAGGTACCAGAAACTTTGAGTTGCCTCGAACCCTCAATTTCCAATCTACTGACTACACCGAGATGATCGATTGGCAAAAAGAGATCATTACTCCTCCACCGCTGCTAAACAATTTTAGCAACGATGAGCTACTACAGGCTCGATGTAAGCCACTGGAGATAGCTTCTTTTCCATGCCACAGTCAAAGTGTGGAAAGGGCAGTGAACCTAGTAACAAAGGCATGTCAGGAAAGAATAGGATATGACAACCGTCAAAAGTTTATCTTAAACTCATTAGAATCAAGGCGAAAACTGACCAAGTTTGAATGGAAGTCCCAATGGAATGAGTAAGAAACATATGAAATAAAATTTCCTAATAATATTGACAATTTCTTCCCTTTTGATGTGATAAGGAACAATGAAAAAGAATTGAATCTTAGCACATTTATTATGCCTCTAATTTTTTCTCCTGAATATATTGTTGTACTTAATTAATTTTCCAAATACTGTACATTATTAAATAAAATATTATACGTTAATAAAGATTTATGTCATCAAAAAACCTGAATGTAGAGTACTTAAGTCTCGTATAAATGGAATATTCTTCAAAATAGGTCAAAAAGTGAAAAATTGTGCCAGGGGTAGGAGGCTTTAAACAGCGAAAATAATTTATGAGGGGGTTCCTGTGTTCCATTCAAACCCCTCACAATATGTACCTTTTCAATATAAACTTTCGACCCGGCCTAGTGAGTACAGTACTTTCGCAGAGCCAGGAGCATCGTGGTTTGGTCGATCGCAGTTTATAATATACAAGCTCGCAAATTCAAAGTAAGAAGAATTCCAACTCATAAGATATGGTAACAACAGCGAGGTACAAAACAAAAGATACCAAACACTGAAATGCAAACAGATAACACCAAACCCACAAGTCAGGGATCTTCGAGTAATAATTGGATGCAGAATTCAAAGAAAACAATAACATTAAAATTATAACAGCTAGAAAAATAATGGGAATTATCTGGAGTAGTTTCATAGCACAAAAGCGATAAACATCATGCTAAAAGGTATAGAAGAGTCTAGTCCATACCAATAATTGAATATTGCTCAGTACTCACAATCCCATACAGAAAATGAGACACTGCAAACACAGAAGCCATACAAAGGACTTTTACGTCTAAGATAGGGGAAACGAAATGACTACAATCCCTGAAACTCTGCTCATATGTAAGAAATGGAATAAAAAGAGTGGAATAAGAAAAACAGGCACATTCTCTACTATCCCAGCTGCGGTAGGACAGGGAGCTATGATAAACGAAGATGGAAAATACTCTCAGGACACGAGAACCCAAATTTTTTAACATGCTGTCAAGAGAACTGAGGAATTTCCAACACACCAACCTGATTAAGTTCAAGAATCATTTCGACAGGTTCCTGTGTAAAGTCCCTGCGTAGGAAGGAAGGATGACAGTTGAAATCAACTCTCTCCTTCACCAAATCCTCTTAATGAGACAGGATGAAGCAGAGGGATCGAACACAGGTCGATCCTGAACACTGTTCAGACCCTATGACCACTCGTATGTGTGTGTGTGTGTGTGTGTTGGTTGGTTGGTTAATCTACGTTTAAAAAGCCTTTAATTACATAAACATTTGGTGCTGTATATTACAATAAATTACAACAAATGAAAATAAGTTAAGGCAAATTCGCAAGGATCTTTTCTTAATATTCCTTTATTTCTGCAAAATTAAAAAACTTTTCTATCGTATGATATATTTATGCCGGCTTTATATATGCAAATGATTAGCCTCTGTGTATGCAAATATTTTTGCAGTATCAAATTCGGCAAACATTTTTTGAATGAAGTTTAGCTGATATTTAAAATTAAGACTTAAAACGTGTCAGGATCAAACTTTGCAAATGAAAAGAATTGTTTCCTCGGTTCTTTGTATAAAGAAATTTAAAAATTCGTCGAGGGTTTAAGTAAAAGTTTCCAACCGCACGAATGTGGACGTTTTAGGTTATCGATAAAACTCGTATGACTTTCTTAAAGCTAATAAATACATAATGTAAATGGCGGATTATCTCATAAAAATGGTGTTAAAAACTCTCTATCTTGTCAATAAAATAGTGTAAAGAATGTCTTAACAATAGACTACTGGTTACCAAACTGTGATTCATGGACTCCTGGAGCTCCGTGGACCTTTTGCAGGGGTTTCGCGAAAATGTTCGAAATATGTTAAAATATGGCTCATTACATATGAGCCAAAAAGTTCAAAAGTTATGGTACTTTCAAATTTGGTACAACTTTAACTGCGTTTTCTGGTGTTTTTTACTTTTGTCGCTTAGCCACTTTTTCCTAGGAGGGCCTCATATGAACGTTAATTTCTAAAATGGGTCCACCGATGCCCATAAAGTAGGTCAGTGGTGCGCAAAGAGAAAAACTTTGTGAACCAGTGCAGAATAGACCACATACATTAATATGGTTAGTCAGTAGTGTCCCCTAAAACCTATTAGTTTACAATCAAACTATTCCGTTACACGTACACCATTTCTCTGTGCTTAAAAAACAACCGCAAAATATGATAATTTCAAAAAGCGCTGACTGCATCTATGAAAAATTTGGTTGGAGGCCTATCCATACCAGTATTATCAAGTCACTCCGAAAAGTATACGCGCACAAACCTTCAGTGGCAAGACCAGTAGTATAATACGTTCGTAAACCAGTGAACTCTTCCAAAAGATGTTTACAATACCTATAAAGGATAAAAATTTCAAATTACTTATAATAATAATTATATTTAGCAACAGCGTCATCGTTATTGTAGGTCATCCATCGAGCCTATTTGTAGGGGTACATTAACCTCTTGAAACAGATTTTTTTTTAACGTGCACTTGTACACAAAATGTGCAGTTCTTAAAAAAAAATTGTGCCGTTCAAAGATGTATTTTGTATGCTTTACTAAATCACAAATGAAGCAGTTATCATAAATTAAAGTTAAATCAGCTGTTAATCAGCTGTTTCCAGTTGATATGTAGATTATTATTCCAGCAATAACGTATTATAATATATAGTCGCCGCCGTGCGTATAAAAAGAATCTCACAAACATATTGCCACTTGTTGTGAAGTTTAATTTAAGGTATGTTAGCCCATAAAATACTTATAAACTAAAGAATAAAACTTTAAAATTTATGTTCACAAATTTTTGTTATTGAAAACACATATGTAAGTGAGTAGGATTGATGAGTAAATAGCATTGATGAGCGAATAGAATACTGAATAGTGCAGGATAAGTAATTTTTCATCTATCTGTGACCTATAAAATGTGCAGTTCTAAAAGTTCCTCAAAAAAACACTGTCTTGAAATGATAATGTTATCTAAAATTAAATTTTTTAATAATTAGATTTAATTAGGATAGATCACGTCTAGTTACCTCCGAAAATGTCAAGACATTGTGGTTAGCGTAGGGTTGCCAGATTTTTCAAATGCCCATGCGGGACAAAAATTTTCCCGAGTTTTTTTTTTAAGACCAAATTTTTTTTCAAATTGAAACTAGATTTCTTCAGTGGTTACAACAAACAAAATTAGAAAAATTTTATGACAATAATATTTAACAATTAAACATCGTGAATAAATTGAAATTATTATACATAATATTGAAATTCTAAATCAATTCATCCCTAAAAAATTTGCTTAAAAAATATTTTTTGCGGGACATTTTGAACGCGGGATTTTGACGCGGGATTTTTGGATCAAATGTGTAAAATATGGGATGTCTGGCAACCCTAGGTTAGCGCATATTTGCGATGCTGAGAATTTTGGAAGTATGTTATGTGAATTTCTGAAGCAAATTTAAAATTGTAAGAGGGGTGTTTTCGAAGTTTCTCTTGTGAAGAGCCATTTTTGGGTATCGGGGCGCAGTCTGATAGTTTCTTAAAATTTTGCATTTGAATTCTGGTAATAAACGAACAAAAATCTTGGTTTTTTAACTTTAATAATTTTCACGTTATTTATACAACTTACGCTGGATTTCACATTACAAATTACAGCATTTGTGACGAAACCTTTAATTACAAATAAGCCGTAATTTCACCCTGATTTTGTACGAGTTTCATTGGACGAGCGGGACACGCAGAATCGGCTTAGGGGAACATATTTTTTTCATTGATATTTTTTCATGTTAAACCCAGTCCCATAAAACCTATAAATCTAAGCGTAAAGAGTACGAAAAAAAAGTGATTTTAAGCTTCACTTGTACAGACTGCAGTCCCTCGTTATCATACCTGCTTTAACACAAAATTTTTTATATCGTTTTCATATGTCATTCATCACTAAAGTTGCTGATAATGTGACTTAAATAGTTAAATTCTCGTACGTGCTCTGGAAGAGTGACGTTAAGCGCCCTCGGGTCTGTTTAATTGGCGCCTTTTACGTTCAGATGATATAACGACGCGTGGTTCTGGTCCCACGCAAAGCTGTAGGTCCCCTCCGTCACAAGACCTTTGTCGTTACAAATTATATAAGGAGGTTAAACAACCGCAAGCATTATTATTATTAATGAACTTTGTCCACTGCTTTACTTTCACTTTGAAAATAATATCTGGCGGTTTTCAGCGCGTGGAATATGTAACCTCAATTTTATAAGGACTGTTATTAGTATCTTAGTTGAGATACTGAAATCAAAGAATGTTTATTCACTTCATCTACACAAACCCATTATTAAGAATCTTGAAAATATGTATCCTGATAAAAAAATATAGGCCATATATAATATATATATATATATATATATATATATATATATATATGCATTTAACTGCAATGACCACGCAGTATATAAATGAATAGAAACGACGTAAATAAGGAGCGTCTCTGCACACGGGGAAGAGAAATAACGAATAAATGAAAAATGAGGCGAACCGCCCGGGAATTGAACCCAGGGCCTTCCAATTGCCGGTTGGATGCGCTACCGGCAATTGGAAGGCCCTGGGCTCAATTCCCGGGCGGTTCGCCTCATTTTTCATTTATTCGTTATTTCTCTTCCCCGTGTGCAGAAACGCTCCTTATTTACGTCGTTTCTATTCATATATATATATATATATATGTATATATATATATATATGTGTGTGTGTGTGTGTGTGTGTGTGTGTGTGTGTACACATACAGTATATATGACACAAACCCACGAGGAAAAAAATTATTCCAAGGCCTTTCGTGTATTCAGAAGTACACCTCGACAAGGAAGGTACTTCTGAATACACGAAAGGCCTTGGAATAATTTTTATTTTTCCTTGTGGGTTTGTATCATTTATTCATTTCACGTGTTTAAGTGTGAAATTCATCCCGTATATATATATATATATATATATATATATATATATATATATATATATATATATATATATATATATATATATATATATATTATATATATATCAGGTCATCCCATAAGTAATGTCGTTTTTTAGATCGGAATATGAAGGACAAAAAAAAAACTCGACTGAAACTTTTTAATCTAGTATATATTTTCCATCGGAATCAATAACACTCTGCCAACGTCCTACGAGCTTTTCAATGCCATGTTTATAAAATTCAGGCGGTTTTGAGGCAAAAAACGTACAAAGACTGGTGTGCAGGTCATCTAAAGAAGTATACTGTTTCTCGTCAAGATAGTTTTGCAGACTCCTGAAGAGATGATAATCTGAAGGCGCAAGGTCTGGAGAATATGGAGGATGTGGAAGTTTTCCCACCCAAGCTCCTCAATTTTTGCAGGAGTGATCCGAGCGGTATGAGGACGTGCGTTGTCGTGGTGGAACACTATTCCTTTCCGATTAACCAAAGAAGGTCTCTTTTCTTTTAGTGCAGCGTTCAATCGATCCAGTTGTTGACAGTAGACTTGAGCGGTGATTGTTTAGTTGTGTGGTAAGGTTTCAAAGTGTATTACACCACCTTTATCCCCAAACACTAAGCAACACCTTCCGAGGGTGAAGATTTGGTTTTGGCTGTGGAGTCGCTGGTTCTCCGGCACAAACCCACTGTCAACGGCGCTTAACATTCTGGTACAGTATCCACTTTTCATCACCAGCCACTAAACGGTGCAAAAACGGATCTTGGAGTTCACGGGAATGAAGAGCTGTGCTACTGTTCACCCGCACCCCCAGATTGTTGACCGACAATTCATGTGGCACCCATTTTCCTAACTTAGGCACTTCCCCGAGTTATTGCAAACGTCGATGGATGGTGGACGGGGATGAATTGAGTTTCTAGGCCAATTCTTCGACAGTTATTGAACAGTCTTCTTCAAGTGCGGCTAACAGCAGGTCATCATCAAACTCAGCAGGGCGTCCAGAGCGTGCTGCATCTGTCAAACAGCAGTCGCCATTCCTAAACTTTTGAAACCATCTTTGACATTTCCTCACATGCAGAATATCATTGCCATAAACGTCCTGAATGTTCCGCGTTGCTTCAGTAGCACTATTCCCTTTTTTTGAACTCGTAAAGCATTATATGCCTGATATGCTCTTCTGATACCGCCATGTTTATGAGGGGTTCACATAAAGCAAAACACACGTCTTCACTGGTCAAGGTCAGTAAAGTATGTAGCGAAACACGATAGATCTCCTCTTAGATATAACCTTCGGAAAATTTATGCTTAAACCGAGTAGGATTAGTTTAAACTTACTCTATCGTAAAAAACGACATTACTTATGGGATGACCTGATATATATATATATATATATCAACGTAAAGAACGACGCTTGTATAGGAGAATATTCCGCGCAAGATGAGGAGGGGGAACGAACAAATGAAAAAATGAGGTAACCACCCGGGAATCGAACCCGGGATCTTCCGATTGCCAGTCAGATATGATAACCATTACACCATGGGCCTCACCCGATCAGAAGTCGTACTCCTCCTACATACGCGCAGAAACCAATGCTCCAAGGGGGCACCTCCCGCATGCCGTACATTATATACATTTCAACTGCAAACACGCAGTTACCTCATTTTTTCATTTGTTCGTTCCCCCTCCTCATCTTACGCGGAATATTCTCCTATACAAGCGTCGTTCTTTACGTTAATTATACTGCGTGTTTGCAGTTGAAATGTATATAATGTACGGCATGCGGGAGGTGCCCCCTTGGGGCATTGGTTTCTGCGCGTATGTAGGAGGATTACGACTTCTGATCGGGTGAGGCCCATGGTGTAATGGTTATCATATCTGACCGGCAATCGGAAGATCCCGGGTTCGATTCCCGGGTGGTTACCTCATTTTTTCATTTGTTGGTTCCCCCTCCTCATCTTGCGCGGAATATTCTCCTATACAAGCGTCGTTCTTTACGTTAATTATACTGCGTGTTTGCAGTTGAAATATATATATATATATATATATATATATATATATATACACTACCAGTCAAAAGTTTAAGTACACCCTGAAATATTCATTAATTTCAAATTTTGTTTAAAGTTTTTTAAGTACAAACATGGGAACTTAAATAACAACAAATCAGGACAATTTATCAAAAGCAAAGTCTAAATTTTAGATTCATCAAAATAGCCTCCTCTAGCAGCAATTACAGCAGAACAAATTCGAGGCATGCGCTCAACAAGAGAAAGAAGATAGTCTGGTGAAAGCTGCTGCCAGCACTCTTGTAAGAGTTCCCAGAGCTTCTGAGCACTGGATGGTTGCTTGGCTTTCACTCGTCGATCCAGTTCATTCCACACTAGCGCGATGGAGTTCAGATCCGGGGACGGTGCTGGCCATTCCATAACTGTGAGCTGACGTTCTTTCTGCTTCAGGTAATTTTGACACAGCTTGGAAATGTGTTTAGGATCGTTGTCTTGCTGCATTATGAACTGTTGGCCAACTAGTCACAGTCCAGATGGGATGGCATGGCGCTGTAGAATGATGTGATAGCCACGTTGGTTCAGTATTCCAGTGACTGTGGAGATCTCCAACTTTCTCCCTGCAAAACATCCCCAGACCATCACGCTTTCTCCACCATGCTTCACCGTTGGCACAACACACTGCTGTGTCATTCTTTCACCCGCTTTGCGCCACACAAATACTCTGCGTTTGGATCCAAAAACTTCGAACTTTGATTTATTAGTCCAAAGGACAAATTTCCACTGCTCAACAGTCCATTTTTGTGTGTTTTTAGCCCAGGCTAGCCTTTTTTTTTATTCTGGAGTCACAGCATTGGTTTCTTTGCTGCAGTTCGTCCTTTTAATCCTGCCTCTCTTAGTCTTCTCCAAACAGTTGATGTTGAAACTGTTGTACTTCTGGAGTTGTTCAGCTGGGCTTTGATTTCAGGTACTGTGAGGAGTCTCACAGTGCCACCAATTGTAAAAAAATCGGCCAAAAGTAAAAAAAAAAGTTTGTTTGAATTTCTACCAAGTTCTTTTCTCCATATTGTAACGTGCCTGAGGACTCTTAAATCGTATTTTATTCACATTGTAAGGCTGGTTTAATGGGATCAAAAATAGGATGAAATACGTTAATTATGAAGATAGATAAATATATCTTATTTCTATAAAATATATGATTATTCAACATCTCTGTAAAAGACATATAAAAGTTAAATCTTCAATTCATAATCATCATTGCATAGAATAACCCTTCATAAATAGGTAAAGAACATTAAATATCTAATTTTAAATTTCCATATTCATTTAAAAATATTAAAATAATACACGTTTTATTTAAAGAAAAAAATACACAAATAATTCACTTGAACTTCTAACTATGAAAAGGAATCGATGGGGACGAAATCTTTGCAAGTTTGTACAGGAAAAATACTGAAAATTAAGAGGGAGAAAGAAAAGCTGCGCATACTTGCGCAATTTCAAACAAGATTCTATTTAGTGGTAGACAGTGTAGAATAATGAGCGCGCATCATCTCACTTGCTGCAGCATGTTCAAACGTGTTGAGCATAAATTACTATATATAGGCTTGCTCGTGTTAACTTTTCTCATTATCAGTCATACGACTATTCTATTTCTACTACTTTTCTTTCACCACCTTTCTCTACAAAAAAAAAAAAAAAAAAAAATGGTGTCAATAATCCAGCAGGGTTGAAAGCACCTTAAACAGAAAAAAAAAAAAAACATATCAGTCATACTGTGATTGAGCATAGTATTATTATAATGTGAATTGCCTCGATTTATTTTAGGTATGTATGTTAATTATTACTATATAAAATAAATTAATTATTGTGAATAAATGTTATATGATGCCAATCGTGAGGATTACAATAAATATTTTTAGTATATATTAATCTTATGTTATTTTTTCAGCTGTTGAAACTGAAACTAAGATGGTCTTATTAATAAAAAGGCCAAATCTCATTGAAATAGTTAAGCAGCATGGGATAAACAATGAAAATATTGCTCAATTGATTTTAAATCATATATTAGAAACAATTCCAGTTGACAGAACGACACTCGGATGAAAGTAAAACTGAATGCATCAAAATAATAATAACTTTTATTTCTGATCTAAAAAAGTTCCACAGACAATATTCAAGAAAGTTTGATAGAATAATAGAAAATAAAAAAGAATGGCTTGAGAAATGCATGATATTGCCTATCGAAAATTTGAAAGATGCGGCTACACCACAACTTCGTCTTGGACGCCCACCTACTGCATATGGAAGGAATTGTCAGAGAGATCACAAAGAAGAATGACAGCCGCATTAGCTGATAAGGACGAAGAGATGCTCGCTTTTGCCGCCGGCAAGTCAGTCAGAGGAGACTCGCAAAAACGAGATTTTGCTTTTGTAATGAAAGAAGCAACGATGTCTGCCTCTCGACCAAGTAAAATCAAGAGAGCTTTAAATTCTAAGACGCCCATTAAATACACAAATGAAGAAGCATTAGCTCTTATTCTTCAAACAGATATGAGCTATAGGGGTTACAATATATTGAGGAAATCTCTTTTCCAACATGGTGTTAATGTATATCCTTCGAATAAAGATCTGGCAAAAATTAAAATGAGCTACTACCCTGAAGAAATAGAAATTCCTGAAATTAAGATGCCACCATCCATTCATGGGAAAGAAGTGATAAATAAACATATTTTACCAATTGGGATGTATTCAGAAGAGGCGCAAGAAGCTCTTAATAAACACATAAGAAATGTACGACAGCACCATTCAAGAAAGATATCAAGGCATGACACAATTAAAGATCAACTCCATTATCTCTTAATGTCGAGTGATCCAGTTATCAGTAGTTTGAGAAAATTTGATCCGGTTAAAAAGAGTTGTTCGTCTCATGATGCTGTCTCACTTCTGAAACATAATATGATCTTTCAAATTTTGATCTAAGTTCTGATGATGAAGATGATTAGGCCAAACCTTTTTCATAATAACTATGAAACGAAATTCAAAATTGAATTTAATGTAGAATTTAATATTTTACAATATGATTTATTCCAATTAGTAGCTATGCATTATGTTTGATGTAATTATTTCTTATCTTAACAGCTATAAACTGTTATAAATATATTACATTTATTTCTATTAGAATTTTATAGCATACGGAAAACTTATTTAAAATTATAAAAAAATATAGGTATTTTATATAATTTTTGATTATTTCTGTTAATTGAAAATGTGATTATAATGGTTTATAGTATAATAAATATATTTTGATTTATTAATTTCATCTCTGTTATGTAATTATAGATTTAGAAGTTAAAGTTATATTAATCACTAATATAAAATGAAATGATCAATTTCCAAAATGGAGTCTTATCAGATATACATATCAATTGAAAAGTATCAAATGTGCTACTCCTATTCGACACATGATAGAAGAAATCATTGGTGAACACAGTATAGTGATAGTTAATAAACTAAACACGAAATCTCCGTATTATAACTTTTAAAGTAATAATTAAAGGTGTAAATGCGCATTTCAACCCGTATAATATGAGTCAATGGCCCGACGATATTATTGTTAAGGAGTTTATTCACTTTTCCAGGAGATTTGATAACAGGCAAATAATAATAATAATAATAATAATAATAATAATAATAATAATAATAGGCGCCCTAACGGTAATGCCTGAAAGTTGTACTGTGTATAATAATAATAATCTTACTAATAATAAATTTCTATCAGTCATGGCGGATAACTTGTTGAAAATAGTCTCATATAATGTAAGGTCAGTGAGGAATTCAACTGTAGATGTTCATAAAATCTGCGACAGTGCAGATTTGATACTCCTGCAGGAGCACTGGCTACCTAAGCAAGAGCTAAAATTCCTCTCTACCATCCATGATGACTTTACGTACCATGCGTCATCAGCAGTAGACTTGTCAGATGAATTAATGTACGGTAGGCCGTTTGGTGGTGTTGCTTTCTTATTAAGGAAAAATTTGTCAAAACATATAAGATTTTTAACAAGCGATAACGTAAGGTTGTTAGGCATTGAATTACAAGTGAACAATGATTGCATATTAATTGTAAACTGCTATTTACCATACAACAACGGCAGTAATCTAGATGAATACATTGATTTGCTGTACAAAATTAAGTCATTATCAGATAACCCCAAATATTCTCACTGTATAATAATGGGGGACTTTAACGCACATGTGAACTCGCAATTCTTTGGAGAATTGGGTAACATGTGCGAGTCGGCCAATTAAGTATAAGTGATGTAGATGTATTAGGGGTAGCCAGTGGTAATTTTACATACGTTAGCGATATGAGTGGTACCACCAGGTGGATTGATCATTGTCTCACTAGTAATAATCTAAAGGATCGAATTGTTAGAGTTCATATTTTGCATGATTTCCTTCTTTCTGATCATAGACCATTAGAAATATTAATTAACGTTACCAATTTATGCGCAACACGACTTAACAAGAACTCAATAGGTAAGAATAATCGCGTCGATTGGTTCAATGTTAATATGCAGCAGAGAATAGCATACAAAGACAGAACATGTCACCTCTTTAATAATTTAGAAATTTTGCACCTTGGCTGTAATAATCCTTGCTCAAATGATTCTCACTGTAAACTCATAGATAGGTATTATAGTAAGATAATATCCCTGTTAAGAGAAGCAGGAAGCCCCTTGATTAAATCTTACAACTATCATACTAAGGTTATTCCTGGATGGAATGATTTTATTGCCCCCCTGAAGAGGAATCGAAAGACCTACGATTTGTGGTGCTTTCATGGTAGACCCAGATTAGGACCAGTATACATAAATATGTGTAGAAGTCGGGGTCAGTATAAGGCGGCCATAAGGCGATGTAAACAGGAAGAAGAGTCTATTCAAGCATCAAAAGCCTGTGAAGCTCGCATAAATAACGATAATAACAAATTTTGGAAATTTGTTAAGAATCAAACGGGTGTCAAAAATGTCCTCCCTCCGACAATCGATGGGGTGTCGGGGGAGGATGAAATTGCAAAGCTGTGGAAAAACCACTACTCTAACATTCTTAATAGTGTGAGTAGGGATAATCTTAAGATAGATTGCAGCGAAACGATTGTGGGAGGGACAAGGGAAAATATTTTGATATCATTTTCTGAAGTAAAGAGGTTAATTAAAGAGTTTAAAGACTGGTTCTGCGTCAGGGGTAGATGACTTATCGAATGAGCACTTAAAATATGCAAATGACGTAGTACGTCTGCATATATCATTGCTCCTATCAGCCATGCTTGCTCATAGCTATATCCCTGCAGAGTTCATGAGGGTATATATATGTTGCCCCTGGTCAAAAATAAGAACGGAGACATTCTGTCCAGCAATAATTACAGGCCTATTACTGTCACTTCGTGCTTGTGCTTCTCGATTAAATGATTTCCTATGGACATCTCCTAATCAGTTTGGCTTTAAAAGGTCCCACTCAACTGACCTGTGTATCTATGTACTTAAAGAAACAATATCTAAATACATTGACAGTAATTCAACCATTTATAGCTGTTTCCTTGATATAAGTAAGGCATATGATAGGGTGAACCACAATATTTTATTTGAAAAACTAGAAGACAGAAGGTTCCCATGTACATATTAAATTTATTGAAATTTTGGTATTCCCACCAATCTTTCACTGTTAGGTGGGGCAATGTACTATCCGAGTGTTTTGGCTCCTCTTGCGGGGTGAGACACGGCTCCTTGCTCTCCCCTATGCTGTTTAATGTGTATATTGACGGATTAATTGCTTCACTTAATGAGGCAACAGTAGGATGTTGTATAGATAACACAAGGATAAAACTTAGTTTATGCCGATGATATGGTGTTAATAAGTCCCTCTGTTAAAGGTCTGGATCGGCTACTAAATGTCTGCGAAGTGTATTCGCAGAAACATGATATTCTTTTTAATGTTACAAAAACTAAGGTTATGCAATTTCATCCTAAAAGCTGTAATCAGCCAGCTGATATAAGTTTAAAATGAGAGGTGAAGTAATTGAGGAAGTACAAGAGTTTAAGTATTTGGGTCAAACTATTACCAGCTCCTTGAGTGATGACTCGGATATAAGAAAACAATCTCGAAGCCTGTTTGCTAAAGCGAATATGACCATAAGGAACTTTCGTTTCTGTACAAGTGAAGCTAAAGACACACTCTTTCGTACTTTCTGCAGTAATATATACGGTCAGCAACTCTGGGTGAATTATAAAAAAGGTTCTGGCAGAATCCTAAATTTGCTGTACAACAGGTCTTTTAGACTCTTACATAAATTACCCCCGAGATGTTCAGCTTTGCAAATGTTTGCTATCCGCAATGTTCCGAGCTTCCGAAGGTAACAAGACGTGCTCAACACAGTCTAATGCAAAGAATTAAAAAATCAACCAACCCGATCATCCAAGCTATCCATGAGTCCTGCCATTTATCCTCTAAGCTATGGACTTCTTGGTACGAAAACGTCTGTCTGTAGCTCCACTTAACTTCGACAGTGCAGTATTATTTCTAATCAATTGTATATATTTTTATCCTTAGTGTATGAACTGTCATTGTATTAATAATATTTGTCATATGGGACTATAGTCTGCCAATAAACTTTTCATTTTCATTTTCATTACTAGTATTATTCTTATCATCATCATTATTATTAAAAATAGTGGTATAAATTAATGGTAACCTGAAAGGTTTCCCATCAGATCTAAGATTGTGTCAATTAGGCATAACTCAAGTATAAACACTAAACCAACATAAATTACAATAAATAAATTATTGCACTGTAATTGTCTTAAAACAAGTTAATAACATTTAGTTCAAGTATTCTCTAAATAACCAACTGATTAAAATATCGTCAAAAGCCAGGAGAAGCTAAGAAATAATTTTGGCCGTTTTTTTTTACATTTGGTGGCACTGTGCGTCTGTTGCGCAGACTGGTGACTCGGATATACTTGTCCTCTGAGTCTGTTGTAGTTCTTGGTCGTCCTGACCTTTTTCTGTCTTTATTTTGACCAGTTTCTTCGTACCGTTTAATGGCACAAGCAACCGCATTCACAGAAACTTTTAATTTTTTTGCAATTTGCCTCAGTGATTGGCCCTCATTTCTCAAAGTTACAATCGACTCTCTTTTTTCTGTTGTTAACTGAGCTTTGGCACCCATTTTTGCTTTTTGAAACACAGAAATATGCCTTAAACTACAGTTAGCTCCTCTGCAAAGATTTTATATGTAAAGACCTGCAGCGCATGTTAATAACTGAACACATGTATTAATATACTCCTGAAGAAACACACTACCCCAGTAAAGACTTTTAAACTGTTTTTGGACCTTTGTGCAGAGTCAATGGCATTAATTTTAGGTAGCATGCTAGACGTAAATCAACACATTTTGAAGGCTATTTTGAAGAAGCTTCTGTGTTACAAAACCCTGAAGCATACAATATGAAAGCCAGGTAAGCAAATTCATCTCTATTACCTGTTAAGTTTACATTTGAAGTTTATGTCATGAGCTAAACAGCAAAACATTGGAAATTAGTAGGTGTACTTAAACTTTTGACTGGTAGTGTGTGTGTGTGTGTATATATATATATATATATATATATATTTAGGGTCTCTTATTGGGTAGTCAAAAATTGAAATGTTGAATTATTTTATCTGCGCCCCCTAAAATAGTTCCATTTAGCATAAAAACTAAAACTTGAAAGTTTGACACAAATTGGCTCATATTTAGGGGTCGCCCCCGGCTAATAAAAATGGTGACCATGGCATAATAGCTCCTGACATATGATTATGCTCATTATACACATAATTCCTTCCTTCTTTTTTTTAGTTTGATTCGTTTTTATAAGTATAGGCCTTCTTATTTATCATTGATCCTTTTCTAACCTATCCTTGATGTTGTTATAATCCATCCTTTGGTCCTCAATCCTTCTTTATCTCAATCCTTTTTCTCCTATCCAAAATCCTTCCTGGCTCTTTTTTTATATACAATCAGCAATGAACCATTGCTACAAAAAAAAATCATTAGTTTATTATATAGAGATAAATTCAAAATGCAGTGCTATTTACATACTTTAATTAGCATTATTTCCTTATACAACATTTATTTAATATACAATGATTATACAATATGGTGTATTTTAAGGTGCGACCTCATTGATGGTTATTTTTTTAGAAGAACAGTTTTTGATGGAACTGGGTGACTCTGGCGGTGTTTTGCAACAATTTGGAGCAGGAACTGGAGCTGCTCTTCCCCCACTGTCAATTTCTTATTCAGCTCTGAACTAAAGCTACTGCACGTTCTGCCTGGTCATTTACAACAGATAGAGCTGCAACAATAGCTCTGGCCCTTAAATATTCACAGTTGGATGTCCAAGTGCTGGGTGCCTTGTTCAGAAATCCTTCTGGCAAATTCAGCTTAGTAAAGAATTCTCTAGTATTTCTTGTAACAAGTTGGTGTAGTCCTTCACCAGAGCAGAAGGTCGATTCAGGAATCCGAGGACGCTTGGGTGGTCTATCAGTGGACTCATCTTCTAATGCCTTTACCATGCGTTTCTTTACATCTGTAGTAATTCGTTCATCAAAGAAAGCAAGACCAACTGCTTTTTCAGACAGGTACCATAAGTGGTTAGAGAGCTTTTTTTAGTTGCATCAGGAATCTTTTTGTTAGGATAATTAATCAATGACCTCATAAGGAGCCAGTCATTAAATGGGGTTTCAATAGGGAGTGAGGATGTTGTCCAAGCCTTCATATAGATGAGAACAGAAAAAAGGGAAAGATCTCGAATTCCTCGTTCTTCAGTCTTAGTCATCTTGAACTGGTTTCGAAAAAGCCACATCTTGATAGAATAGAGCGCTTTGGACATCCAGCGAGCTCGATGCATGGCACCTGGTGCACGAAACTTGATGCCTTTATTGGGGACACCTCCAAGAAAGATGATGGACAGATCCAAAAGTTCTTGATAGTCATCCCGTAGCATAGGTGCCTGGGATCTAGCAAACTGAATTAGTTCAGTTTTAGACTGGATAATTGCTTCTTTAGTAATCGTGTCTGTCTCATTAAATTCATT